>OV651816.1:95310076-95610076 GCA_927349885.1 Psylliodes chrysocephalus | reverse complement strand
CAAGGAATCATAATTGTAGTGTGCGAGATTCGGGCAACATTTATATATATATTTTTTTATATAATTAAATATTGTCGTCTGACTGCTGTTTAAATTTTTTGCTTTTTTTTTAAAGAAATATCTAGGTATTTGGACTATTTAAAATAGCATTATATTAAAAAAATGTCGCTACAATATTACGACCTCGTTTTTGCTTCGTTGAGATACAGGGTGTAACAAAAAGTTAGGTCATATTATTGCATCAATATACTTAATAAAACTTTTTCAAAATACAAACCATCTAAATGTTTATTTTTGATAAAAAATCATTATCTTAACTTATCTAGGTGTCAATTTTTATTGACTGTATATTGAAATAGGTATAACCATCGAAAACTAACATTTTTTTATAAATTTCAAGCAAGTGAACGATAGAGATAGGACTAAACTTCAAAACTGGTAAAAATGGCGTTAAATGGTCAGAAAATAGAATAAGAGCCGCTGGAAGGATATCAGGAATATTCGAAGTTAAAACAGAACGAAGATAAGGATACTTATGATCAGTAATAGTCACTTGAATAGAGGAAGTTTAATATAAGTAATATAAAGAAACACCAAAAATTCATTTTGCAGATGACATATCAATTCATTACAAAAAGTAACGAAGGACCAAAAAACTGCAGTGCATGCGATTACTAGCAGAAGTAGGTGAAGAAATAAAATTAATAAAACATACAGTTTCAATGAAGTAGAGAGATTCACGTATCTAGGTACAGTTTTTATAAGGAACCCAGAAACAAAGGAAGAAATAAAGTACTGGCAAGGCGGTTATAAGATCAATAGGAATTTTTGGAAGCAAAGTATGCATAACAGAGATATGTGAAGAGAGGTTGTAAAAAAAGTCTGTGGAGAAAAACATGTGAAATAAAGATGTGTGTTAGATGTAGATAGTCTAATTTGTAGTGTACATAAGTATTTTACGGATGAAAAAGAAAATGGCTGTCCTTTAAAATCGGTAATGTCTGTGCAACAACGCGTATGCGATGCTCTAGGAATTAGTGAAACCAAATTAAGAGTATTACAAAATCACAATAGTGAACTGCCGAAAGAAGATCATTGCAAAACTCGCCCATCATTGAAAACGAAAGATTCCAGATGGAAAGAAATTTGAAATTCGTGATACCATTTATCGAATGAGGGCCAACAAGGAACATGTTACCTTAAATACAATTCTCTCGGAATTAATAGTTAGAAAATTTGACGACATTGGCAGAACAAGTCTATGGCAAGTGATACATAACTTGGGTTTCAAATTTCAAAAGGAGGATAACAGAAAGGCCCTTTGTGAAAGAAGTTCTGTCGTGCACAAGAGAATTAACTTTCTAAGAAAATATTCTAAATTTAAAGAAGAAGGGGCGAATTTTATATATTTAGACGAAACATTGATATTTTCTAGCAGTGCAACCAAGAGAATATGGCAAGGTGATAACGTAAAGTCCATCAAACGTACCGATGGAGAAGGGAGGAGACACATAATTTTACATGCAGGAGGGAAATCGGGTTTTATAGAAGGTGCTGATTTAATATTTTCATCTAAATCAAAATCCAGTGACTATCACGATAATATGAACACAGAAATGTTTATAAAATGGTTGCATGAAAAATTTCTCCCAGGTTTAAGTGATCCCAGCGTAATTTTTTTAGACAATGCACCTTACCATTCTGAAGTATTAAACAAAAGTCCAACGAATTCTTGGACTGTTGATAAAATTAAAGAATGGTTGACAAAAGAACATATACCATTTCCTCAATATATATTAAAATTAGAATTATTACGCTTGGCAAATATACACGCAAAACCAAAAACCTTTGTTGTGGACTTAGATTAAAGAGACCGAAGATGTAACATTGCACACTGCACATGTTGTCTATTTTAAGCCAAAGTAACCCACCAATTGAAAATCATTGTTGCACGACGCCACCCGAATTGCTCCGATTTCCATTCAGCGATCACCTCCACCTGAGTTTAATCACCATTGACAGCTGTTTTTTGATTTATTTGTTGGTATTTTAGCAATTTAAAGTGTTCTAGTTCAATTTCAAGTTCAAAATGTCACGATGTATCTTGAAAAATTGTATGTACTTATAATACAAGTACTACTGTTATGAATATATTCGTTTTCAGCGGTAAATATTTATTAACGTTTTGACATAAAGCGCCATGATTCTCTGAGCTGAATACTTCAGATCCGCATTAAGGGGTTACAATAAATATTAAGCATCAGAAATCAGATATCATATTACTTAACATAAATTTACAAAAGGGTAAAATTTTGAACATTTAATTTAAATAAATAGTAAATAGGCATTATTGCTAACGAAATTTTGTATTTAAAAAGGTTATTTTACATAATCGATATTTTGGTTATTTTTTTAAAATTATCGATTTATTGGATAATCAGCTTTTTAATAATCAATTATTTTCGATAATCGAATAATCAATTTCAAATAAAAGGAAATATGAAAAAAGGATTATTAGAAAATAATAGATAATTCGTTCTATTTTTTGGAAAATCGATTTATCATAGAATCGGCTTCTTAATTAATTGGTTATTTTCGATTAGGCGATTATTTTGGAATTATTGATTATTTTTGGTATTTCAAAGATAATCGAATTATCGATTTTAAAGGAAATACAATAAAAATAGATTATTGATAATAATCGAAAATTATCGATTATTTAAAATAATCGATCATTCTGTTTTTTTTGAAAATCGATTTGTCAGTTAATCGACTTTTTAATTAATCGATTATTTTTGAAATACAATAAAATAGATTATTGGTAATAATCGATTTATCATAGAATCGGCTTCTTAATTAATTGATTATTTTCGATTAGGCGATTATTTTGGAATTATCGATTATTTTCGGTATTTCAAAGATAATCGAATTAACGATTTTAAAGGAAATACAATAAAAATAGATTATTGATAATAATCGATTGATCGAAAATAATCAATTATTTAAAATAATCGATCATTCTGTTTTTTTTTTTAAATCGATTTATCAGTTAATCGACTTTTTAATTAATCGATTATTTTTAATTAATCGATTATTTTCGATTTTTCAAAGATTATCGAATAATTTGTTTCCATGGACGAAAAAAAATGGTTTATTTGAAAATAATCGATTATTTAAAATAAACGATAATTCTATTTATATTATATTTTGTAAACACTGATTTATCGGTTAATTGGCTTTTTAATTAATCGATTATTTTTGATTTTGACAAAAAATATATTGTTTGAAAATAATCTATTGATCGAAAATAATCGATTATTTTCAATGATCGATAATTTATTTCGATAATCACTCATCCCTAGCGACCAAATGACTTTTAACAGATTTAAATTTTAAAATGTTATCTGGTTTCAGACATATGCATTTCTAGAGTTTTATGTGACTCATCCTTTATAATAATTAATATTCTTAAAGAAAGAAGCCTTAATATACTTTTTTCTGAGGTTACAATACAAAACAGCATTTTCTCATTTTGACTAATTTTTAATAATATGTAATAGCCGTAGAAAAAATATAATGTTCAACTCATAAGGGTAGATTTGCAGTATTAGCCTGCGCACATGCTATTTTTATAATACTCGTAGACAATGAGTAACATTTTTTGCTCTATTAACAATATATTCTATTTCAACATTTTACTGTAATCTCTTGCAGAAAAGTCCGTAGTAAATAAACGCTAACGAAATATTCTATAAAAGGTATTCTCTTTACATAAAATGTCGTGGCATCTGTTTGCTATTAAAAAATCATGTTAATTTTATTTCATAATACAAAATTCGATTAAACACCTTTTAAATAAACCTAATAGTTCATTATGATGCTAATAAACAAAGTCCGGTCCCTGTCACAGAGTTCGGGTCGCCGCGTGTCGCCGCCCAGTTCCCCCACTCCGTTAACCCTTCTTTAGAAATTGGCAACATTTGCGCAGGTTTAAAACCGGTGTATGTTATATCTCTGGTCTCTTTTATCTAAGGTTGTGGATCAGATTATTGATAGTTACGGTTATCAAGTTTTACGTCTGCCACCGTATCATTGCCAGTTTAATCCCATCGAATATATATGGGGAATAGCAAAACAATATTATGACAACCATATTGGGCCTAATGGTTATAGTGACGACGCAGTTCGAGAAACTTGGTGAAAAGCACTTTCAATTGCAACTCCAGAAGTGTGGCGGAACTGTATATCCAAGTGCGAGAAACTAATAGAAGACTGGTGGACTCGTGAAAATAAAATAAACGAAATAAGTCCAATCATAATAATAATTAATGGCGATGACAGTGATGATGATGACGATTATGGTATTTTGGATGATAATAACTTATTTTCATTTTTGTTGGCAAGTTCAATTTTTTTGTTTTTCATTTGAAATTTTCTACATGGAACACATTTTTATGTTAGAAAATATTTTATTTAAGCTAAATAACCCTCTTATTATACATAGACCATATTTTCTGTGTGAAGTGTAATATAAAATTATTATTAGGTTTATAATAGCCACATTAGACTCCATTAATGAAGAAGTTTAATTCTGCTCTCAATTATACAAAACATTCTCCATTATTATTTAAGTAAAAAGTTGTACATTATTTTTCATTTCATTTAACCAGTTGATATTTCTCCGAAGAACAGGTTAAACTTTCGGGTACTTACCTGGAAATACTCATAAAAATTTTAATCCTAAACCCGCGTAATTATAACGAACAGACTGTAGAAGGGTAAACCTGGAGAATGAAAAAATCAAAGAATACCAAAAAAGAAATCAAGAGATAAAATTGGACAGAAGTTCTAAATCAAGCCCTTAGCCTACAAGTATGTGTTATTTATTATTATAATATTAAAAATCTGATGTGTCCAACACATGACTTTCCTATCTAGTTATTACAGGCTTTTTCCGGTTATTTTTTACAACCTATTGCATCATCTCTATAAATGTTTAGAGGATAAACTAAATATATACATTGTCCACATACATCTACCGCGAAACATTTTTCTATAGATATTCATTGAAAATGAAAATAATGAAAAATTTAAATTTAGCACTTTTCCTACAATTTTTCCATTACGGTCCATTTTAATAAAATCATGTATGAACAAATATTATAGAGATCGATATCGCAAACAACTTTTATATCAACAATTTTCATAAAAATCAGAATTTTGCACATTTTGTCAAATTTTTCGAATACGGACCATTTCAGGAAATTTTTACATAAAGCAAAAATTATAGACAATAATATTAGAAGTAACTTTTATTTGAACAATTTTTTTCTCCAAACATAAATAACAGATATATTCCATAAAATATAAAAACGACCTCCTATAAAGTACCCCCCCAGATGTTCCGACTTTGTCCAAAATCTAATCATTTCACTTCAGGCCGAAATAAAACTTACGTTTAAAATTTAATGTTTTTTTCTTTATCCGTTTTTGAATTTTCTTCAAATTTCGAAATTTACACATTTTCTCAAATATCTCGAATACGGTCCATTTTAGAGAAATTATCTATAGGATAAAAATTATAGAGAATTATATTACAAACAACTTTTGTTTGAACAATTTTTATAAAAAAAAATATTTTTTTACATTTTGTCAAATTTCGCGAATACGGACCATTTTAGGAAAATTTTGTATATAACAAAAATTATAGATAATAAAATAAGAAGTAATTTTCATTTGAAGAATTTTCTTCCCCAAACGTAAATAACAGATATATTCCATAAAATATAAAAATGACCACCTATAAAGTACCCCCCCCAGATGTTCCGACTCTGCCCAAAATCTAATCAGCTCATTAGACGCTGGAACAAAGCTTAAGTTTGAAATTTGGTGTTTTTCCGTGTATCGGTTCATGAGTTATGCGTTATACAGACACACACACACACACACACACACACACACACACACACACACACACACACACACACACACACACACACACACACACACACACACACACACACACACACACACACACACACACACACACACACACACAGACATCATCGCGAAAATAGTCAAAACGGATTCAGGGGACCTCAAAACGTAAAAATCCGTCGAAAACTCGAGGTCGAAAAAAATCATGATTCCTATACTTTCCTTATATCTGTATACAGATAGGAAAGTAAAAAGTTTTCGTAATAATTTTCTTCGTAAACTTTTAAACGGTCGTTATTTTTCTTGAAACATTTTTTTGTTTACTTTTGAGAGATTAGAATCGCTCCGCTGAAAACGATTCACTGCTTTAGCACGCTGCACTGCACGCGCCCACACCAAAATAAAAACTCCCTAAAATATCCGTCGGAGACAGTTACACGCGGCATTACCTCTCGAAATGTAGGCCAAACTTTCCTAAATAGACGTAGATCATCCAACAAAATATACCGGGGAGCGTGTCTAAGTCTAGATCGGCGGTTAATTTAAGCACAGGAGCTTTTTAAAGCCGACAATTCGTAGTACTAAGTTCACTGAACGCAATGTTATTGTTTGGGGAATTTCAAATGTTTAGTTTTTAGTAGCTTAGTTTGATGACTTAGTCCTAGCCAATATAGACCGTATGCCGGTATAGAGACCAATGATATAATATCTATAGGTCCAAAAATTTCAAAACGGACGGTATCTATATCATGCCTGAACTTCCTATTGTCACGCTAAACAAATATCACCCTATATATAAAATATACATTCGTTAAATTAAATAATTCATCATAATATTTTATATAATTTGATAAACATTAGATGCAATTCAGAAGTATGCAAGGCCGCCGAGAGCCAGGCCGGGCCCCAGGACAGTTTTCTAGATCGGACCCCGTGACAAAAAAATCTTGAACAAAAACTTTTACTCTTCTACTTAAAAAAAGTTCGTCAACTCAAAAAAACTTTTTCTCCTCTACTTGAATTACTTTTTCTAAAAAAAAAAAGTTCCTCAACCCAAAAAAAAACCTCAAGCCCTAAAACTTAACTTCCCTCTCTCGTCTTGTGTCGAATTTCACATACAGAACAAAAAAATCCTGTTGTCGGGCCCCCTTATTTATTTATTTATTTATTTGTTCCATCCTAACAGGCTTACTGGCCTAAATTACAAGGATAGACTTTACAATATTTATTATTTACACAATCGATCAAAACGTATTAATATACATATTAAATAAATAGATATATAGATATAGGGGGATTAAACACAAACTCATATTGAGAAAAAAGATTTCTAAAAAATAAAAAGCAAATCATATAATAAAAGAAATGGAAAAACTAAAATAATTAAACAGACAAGTTCACAATATACCTATAAATTAGGTGTCTGAATGTTATTAGAGGCATATGCCAATCTACTTCGTGCAAGCAAGTAATATTATTTGCTAAACGGAGCATGGTTAGGAGAGGTGATCGAAGAGTGCTACTTACAAAGGGAATATTAAACATAATCGCGGAACGCGTAGGTCTAGGAGGTACATTAAATGGCAAAACTGACAATATTTCTGCGGAATTTATATGGTTATTTATGATTTTATACAAAAAAAGTATAGCAAACATTTTTCTCCTACAGTCTAAAGAAGGTATTTTAAATTCACTTCGTAATTGTGTTGTTCTGACACTATTATAATCTGGTCTAATAAAGTATTTTTTAAAGTAAAGGTATCTTAAAAATTTGTTTTGTATTCTTTCTAATTCCTGCAAAATGGTTTGGTATTCTCCATTCCATATTACAGAGCCATATTCAAGTTTAGATCTTACTAAGGTACATATATCAATTTTATAGAATCGATTTTGACAAAAAGAGACGTCTGTCGTATCGTAAATCCAAGAGCGCGATTTGCAGATTTTACTACATTTTCAATGTGTTTTTTAAAAGATAGTTTATAGTCATACATAATTCCTAAGTCTTTGAATTCATATAGCGCTGCCGGGCCCCCATTTGAGTCCGGGCCCCGGGAATTACATAGTCCCGGCAACCCCCTCCTCTAGTCGGCCCTGGAAGTACGTCCTTGATAAAAGTAAATATAAAATTAGACTAGACACGTACTGACCTTTATTGATCAATATAAAAATCGGCTGGGTGAACAATAATGACACTCTCTGTAGAAGTCTCATCTTACACTCTTGGTGGGAGTTTCACCCTACAGTCTAGGATCTAGACTCTACTGGAGTCTCATCGACACTCTTAGTTTGAGTCTCATCATCGTCTCGCATCCCAATTGAAGAATTGACGTGACGTGTCCTCGTCGCCTTTAAATGTTTAGCCCTGTAAGGCCCTTTTCATTATTGTAACATTTTGGATCTTTTATTTATATTTAATAAATTGTTAAATTTATATAAGAAAAGTAAACTCAACTAATCTCCTAAAATCGATTTTTAAAACTTATATAAAGACATTAAGATCTAAAGAAATAGATAAAATAATTGAAAATGAGTAAAAAAACAAAATAAATATTGTTAAATTTTTTTTTTAAAATCAAGAATCAGAGAAAATTATGTAAAATAGTTTTAAGTCTAGCGTAGAAAAAATTGTATATTGTATTATATTTTTAGGTCGTTCGTGTACTCCATGCTCAACCTGTATGGTCTTAATAGATTACACTGATGAAAATTCTTAAATTGATTGTCATGTATTCTGTATTTGAACAATATGTTCTGTTAATTATTATTGTTCTGGTCTTTTATTTCCCCCCACAACCGAAAGGTCCGTGACACTATTAATATTCTTAGTATACTCTTCGCACAGTAGTCAGTAAAGAGTATTATAGGTTTACTTTCAAGATATCAAAATTTTTAATATTTGTCTAAATTTAAAAATTTTTGTCAAAATGCTTATCAAATTTAAAAAAACTTTTAAAAATGTCCGTCCGTCCGATTTCACGTTTTTTGTCCGCACGAAGTCAAAAACGTCAAGCTCTATAAGAGGACGAAGCCTATCAATTTAAAAAAATCTAAATAAAATAGAGAGGGGGTTAAGGAGGGTTGAAATATTAAAAAAATTCTAACTTAAGTATGAAAAACAATTTTTGCAAAAGCTCTCTAAGGGGACAAAGCCTGTTGATAAAAAAACTGAAGGGTTAAGGGGAGGTTGAAATAACAAAAATTGAAATAAAAAAATAAAAATTAAAAAAATAGAAATAAAAAAGAATAGAAATAAAAATCAAAACCGATATCAACATGAAATGTTTAATAAAAATCAAGCTCTATAAGCCCCTATAAGGGAATGATATGAGGGGATAAAACGTGTTGGAATATTTAAAAAATCCAAATTAGAAACAAAAAACGATATCAAATTGATATCTGTTAAAACGGTGAAGAGTATAATATAGAATGCCAAGCAATATACAGGGTGTCCCGACATTAAACGGTCATATTTTAACAGCGTAATCTACATCCTAGAAGTAAAGTTCATATAAACATAGGTCCGAAAACGTTTCGTTTTCGAGACACCGGGTGTTACAAGTAAAGTCCTGAAGGCACATTTTTGTAAATATTTTCTAAAATTTTTTTAGTCACCAGTTTTCCAAAGTTAAAAAAAATAAAATTTCTGATTTCACAGGCCTACTAACTATTGTTTATACTTGCGAACAGTGGCGGCTGGAGGTAATTTAAAATGGGTGTTCACTTTTTCCAATTTTATCATTTGTAAATTCGGTTCCGAACTTTGTACAAAAATCAATATCGCTGTTTTTATTTTGTATTAAGTGTAGTTATTATTATCAACATCATACTGTTGATTAGCCAGAGCATGTAGATATGTGGGATGTGCCGTCATAATCAAAATTATTGTTTGAAACTTATTGTTGTTTTCGAAACAGACTTTACCAACTATAAACTAATTACTAATAGACCTAATTTTTTTGAAAATACTAAATTATACAGACATGGCAATAAAAAAATGTCATTAAAATAAAATATTTCAGGTTTGTACGCAACACACAATCTAGGCAATGGGACAACGTGATTGATAATTACAGACAGACATAACTTTATACAAATAATTTAAATGTACATACCATTTCTTAGGTAAAGTTTTTCCAATTCACACTTTTAAAGTGAAAAACCATTGGTCTCCTTATCTTTTTATTCAACGTTTATTTCTAGCGAGTTTTGTGGAAACCATAAAAAATTTTTGCTTACTTCATAAGATTTACAGTTGGGTACCAAATAGATTAACATTTTGAGGTAGTCTTAGAATGATCTTAGACAATGAAACAAAATATAAAACAAATTACAGTCGTAAAACTTTATTATAAGTAAATAAAACAACATAACTTTAAAAAGTTTTATTTACCTTGCCTTAAAGTAGTTTTTCGGGAACAATCGTTGAATTGACACACATCCTTCCAATTTATTTAAGTTGCAGTTCTCAAATTAAACACATTTTTTAAATGAGCACAATTAAAATAATCTTATTTGGATTGTATTAGTAGAAAAATGATAGTTTAATTGATTTGCTACAGTGTTGTCAGAATGTTTTTGATATGTACCAGATTTGTCTAAAAATGTACCAGATTCTTTTTGCAATGACATTTAATTCATTAAAAAGCAAAAAAGAAGGTCTTTATAGATAACGAACCCAAACAAAGAACATAATATATATAAACACTGCTGCACGCCGAGGAAGGAAAAATACTAGATTCTTCGAGAATGTACTACAACTAGTACAATTATGAATTGTAAGAATAATTTCATATTTCATAGCCGACAAAGAGTAGTAAATCACAAATGCGAAGAATTTGATAGTATTATTACAATATTTGTGGATTTACGAAAATTTCTGCAATTGACACGATCAATGAGGAAGTTTTATACTTGTAATAAAAATTTGCAAGAATTAGAGAATCTAAAGTATAGAAGGGAATTTTTGTATGTCTTCAAATAAGGAAACCACTACGAGTGGAAGAATATGAAGACAGTTCAAATCTTTAGAGTTTATGTAAAATTTGCAAGATTTAAGCCAAATGTTATTGTATATATTCGCGTTAGAATAAAATTTAACCGTTTCTTACAAGACTACGATATCATCATCATCATCATCATCATTCACTATAATACAAAGAGTAATTTAATATTTTTAAATAAAAGAAGAACATTTTACTATAATAATGTAACGCGAAAGCCTACCCTGTCTGTTGTTTACTCTCGCGGTATGAAGTCTAGCGGCGTGCTGGCAATATAGAGACAATCACACGCCTCTCGAATATACCAGAACAAGCGGTAGATACGTGACGTTGAGTCATAGAGATGGAAGACTAGGACATTTCACACCGTCTCGAGTATTCTGGTTACAGAGTTGGCTTGATATAAATATCGCGAGTGTGAAGACGAAAGTCAGTTGTATATAGATAGTTTAGTATAGAACATTGTAATGAAAAGTTAAAGTGTAATAAATAAATTAAAATTGTTAGTTAGTGTCTAAGTTTTATATAAATTAAATAGTATGTCATAAATAAACTATAAATAAATTAGACTATAGTTACAATAATTATCAGTAATAATGTGGGTTATGTGAAGAGTGTATTTTAGAATATAAAGAACTATGCCAACAGTAACTAGGAATTTTGTTTTTTAAAATGGAGAAACATTCTATGATCACACACGTTTTTTGTATTATGTCACAATATTCCAATCTCTAATCGTTTTTCATCAAATTAAAGTTTACACTTATTATGCAAAATTCAACAAACTATAATATTTTTATGTTTCATTTCACATAAAAAATGTATACTTGATCATAGAATTCAGAAATATTGTCCCAATTATTATAACAAATACAATTACTATAAAATTTTGCTAATAAAAGCTAAAAGAAAAAATTCGCTGACTGTAAACTAAGCTTTAACAAGAAGTACCTAAACATACCGGCGCATAGTTTACGATTAAATCTAATATTTATTTATGTTATGCTTCTTTTTGTTTCTTCTTTCTCTTGTCATGCTAGTTATAATGGCATGTTTTTACCTAAGGATTTCGAGTGTTACATAATCGGCTAAGTGTTTGTGTTTTCAGAATCGGAATTTGATGGGTCCCATTTTGGATTGTTTGGTTATTTTGTTGACAAATCTACATGTAAACAACGACTTCTTGCTATTAAAGAAAACGTTGAGATAAATTAAGTGATGAGCCTGAAATAACTGTCCGTTCATAAAGTAAAACGTGGACCTTTTCGTTGCATTTAATTTTATACTAATTTAAAAAATATTCTGTACTTACTGTATCTTAGATAACATATATCTAGATGGCATAATATATTTCTATAATAAGACCCTCAACAAACAGTGACGAGCAATCCACAATAAAATACACGGTATACCCATCATTTTTTAAAAATAAAGTTACAATAGGTCTTAACCCAACAATATATCGACTTAAACTGACTGCTCTAACAGCAAAACAGCCTATTTAACGAAAAAAGGTATTTTGTTTGAAACGAAATAATGTATAATTATAAAACAGTAGGGTGATGAATGAGACTGTATTATATTATTATATTTTACTGATACTATACATACGTTAGTAATGTGATACTTTTTGAGTTTTCTTGAAAAGAGGAAAAAATAAATTTCTCTCTGATGTATCAGCTATTTAAAAAAAAATACATGTGGCACTCGGGGACTGCCACGGTAAAGCTATTGCATATCTTTTTTTATCAACTTATGCAATTATAATTATTTATTTATTTTATTTATGCAGTTTTTTTTTCTTTGATATTAATTCAAGTTACACTTTTTGAGCGTGGTGACCGATAAGAAAACAAATTTTTTTCTTTTGTTTAAAATATCTTACAATACATGTAGGTTATTTAGGAATTTTTATCATTGAAACTATAGGTTTACGGTAACTGAAATAAGAAACATGAGTTTGAGACTTGATATCCTCTAAATATCTGAAAAATACCGGTGGTCCCATATTTTGTTGTGGATCATTATTCATTTTCAAATTAAATATTTCCGAATTTGTGTCTAAAAGAGAAAGAATCAGTTATGAGCAGTTAGCAGCTAGTCTACACGCATACGTCTAGTCGCACGCACACAAACACCGTGCTGAAGTCTGCCGAACTGAAACGACGTTAGACGATGCACGGCTTTCAAAACGCCGCACCGGTCGGATTGGGGAGTATTAGGTTTATTTTCATTACGGAATTACGAAATTTCTTGATTCGGTCGCCACACTCAAAGTCCGCCATAAAAGCTATAAAATTAAGATGGCGACGGTACGCTAACCGCTGACGCCATATAAATTTGACTTGTCCTCTAAAAAATGCAGAATATAACCCCATTCATTACCCTACAATATCATAATTACGAGGATATATCAGTATATAACGAGACTGGTGCTATAACTTCTTTCAGAGGTAACATTTATAACCCAAAAATGAGACATGAAAGCCTTATATTTAATGTACTACCCCGCAAGTAGGCTTTGATTTAACTTTTGACATTTGTTACAAATTAATTATTGAATTGTCAGTGTTTTGCGTACCCATCGAAAAATGAAAGTGGAGCAAAGATACGCGATAAAATTTTGTGTTCGATTGGGTAAAACACCAACTGAAACTTTTGAAATGATTAAAGGTGCATATCTAGACAATAGTTTATCACGATGTAGAGTGTTTGAGTGGCATAAAAAGTTTAAAGACGGTTGTGAATCAGTTGAAGATGAACCTCGTCCCGGTCGACCATAAACTGCGAGATTTTCTTAATTCACTGGGTTTCTCTAAATTATTTTTTTAAATTGATAGATTTTCGTCAATGGGTCGTAGAAAAAATATATTGTTCAACTTGAGTGAATGGTCTACATCACACTCAGACGATTAAGTACCGCGCCTTCGTGCGATATAGCCATCATATCTGTCCTTGTTGCACTCATTTAAAACCTTTATTCGTGTCAGGTAGTTTTTGGCATATATTTTCAATAGTAATGAATAAATTTATTATAAAAATTCTAGAGTACCTAGAGTATATTTTTAGCGGATATTGATAAAAAAAAATTCGGGGCAGTCTGGTCATACTTCAAAACTGTCAAAACAGCCTGGATTTTTTTATTTCTATATTCTAAGGTACCTAAAGGATGTTATGTTATGTTGATCATGGGGTGTTAATAGACTGCGACCTAAAAGATCTAGTATGCCCCCTTCTGTCGACACTGCACTAAGGAAATGTCTCAGTGCCTATAGCGACCCTTCCAATCCTATTTTCTCAAGGAAGTGTAGGATTTGAAGTGGCTTCAAGTTAGGTAAGTCTCCCTCTTCTATTTGATATCCTCCTAGATATAGTGCCCTTGGATTCTGGAGTGCTACACATTCAGTTAGGATGTGAATGGAGGTTTCGTCCTCCTCCTCACAGAATCTGCACTCACTATCCTCTACTACTCACAGTTTACTTAGGTGTCCTTTTAGTCGGCAGTGCCCGGTAAGGATCCCTGTTACAATACGTAGCCTGTTCTTGCTCAGGCAGATGCAGGCTTCCGATCTTTTTTGGTTATATTCACCCAGAAGTATCTTGGCCTGTCTCAGCCCCAAGAGATTGTTCCAATTATCGGTTCTTCTACTACCCAATTCTTTTTTAATCTCTCCTAATATTATGTTACTGCTGATACTGCAGGACGGCTCAGATCCTACAAAGGGTGTTTGAGCCCCTTTCCTTGCAAGACTATCTGCAATCTCGTTACCCTGTACCCCGTTATGTCCCGGGACCCAAGTGAGAGTAACTCTATTTTTCTCGCCTAGCTCATTCAATTGTTCTAGGCATCTCCAGACCATTTTTGAACTGATTACGTAAGAACTCAGCCCTTTGATGGCTGCTTGACTATCGGACATGATGATAATCTCTTGTCTATGATAGTTTCTCTCGATGTTAAACTGGTTACACTTCTCGATGGCGTGAATTTCCGCTTGGAAGATGCTTGGGTATTTTCCCAAGCTTTCGGAATGCTTGGTTCTCGGCCCATACACTCCTATTCCAGTTCCTTCTATGGTTTTGGAACCGTCCGTATACCACTGAATAGCACGTCTTTCGGTTGCAAGCGCGATGGATTCTTGGCTCCATTCTTTCTTGCAGCCCAGCTCTGTGGTTTTGAAGTTTTTCACAAAACTGTACTTCTTTTGCATTTCATCCTGGGGCATGTCTTAGGTATCTTTAGTCCTGAAGCAAGTAGACTTTCGTCTGATTACTCCGTTCCTGATCATTCTATATCGTGTCCTTTTTGCCACATTCTCTATCATCAAATGTAGAGGGGTGAGGTTTAAGATCACCTCCATTGCGGCTGTAGGACAGGTTCTCATTGCACCAGTAATGCAAACACAGGCTAGTCTTTGTACTTTTGAGATATTAGCTCTCGTAGTAACTAAACTAGTTCTGTTACTCCAGGCTATAGCCCCGTAAGTGATGATTAGTCTCACTATTGCAGTATACATCCATCGCAGTATGTTTGGGTTACATCCCCATCGTTTACCTGAAATGTTTCTGCATACCATTAGGGCTTTTGTGGCCTTATTTACTACTTCCTTCTCATGTGTGTTCCAAAGAAGTTTGTTGTCCAGGGTTAGGCCTAGATATTTGACTTCATTTTTCCATTCTATATCTATCCTGTCTAATTTAACGGTTTTGAGATTAAGTGTAAAGGTTAAAGGTTAAGTGTAAAGGTTGTGAGAAATAAAGGACCTTTTCTTTAACCTTTACACTTAATCCCTACTACTCACATATGGCTACCCTCACTCAAAAAAAAAAAAAAAAAAAGGTTTTGAGATTAAGTTTTCTTTTCCTTGAAAAGGCTACTAGTGTTGTTTTTGTAGGGTTTATACTAAGTCCCACTTCACGACACCATTTTTTGGTATGTTCTAATCCTCTTTGGACTATATCACACAGGATATTACTAAACTTGCCACTAGCAAATATGACTATGTCGTGGGCGTAACCTTGACAGGGTATGCCGAGGTCAGTCAATCTGCATAGAAGTTTGTCTACGATTAGGCTCCACATTAGTGGCGATAGAACTCCTCCTTGTGGAGGATACTTTTTGGATTAATATTTTGCTAAGGTCATGTGCTGCGCCTTACCAAAATAACAGCCCTTCCAGATTCTCGCTACCAGACTCACTATTATCTGTAAGTACTGTTTTTTATATATTTTAAATTGCCTAAATTACCTATCCCAAATTCGTCATCAGCTCTCCGACTATATGTTAGTTGCAAAAAAACACACCACAAATGCCAGCAATTAACCTTCGCATTAATAGTTTTTCTATTTAAAATGTCGTATGCTATTATTGGTGTACAATAATAATTACACAGTTAGTGCCACAAAGCACCTATCATCTAGACCTCTAAACCAAATTAGAGTAAATTCTCATTGAAATTTTTAATACGTGTTTACAGCGTTACTCAAAGTGTGCTCCGCGGAGCCCTGGGGTTCCGCAAAGCTTTTGTAGGGACATCGCAAAAGAAAATAACAAAAAAAAAGCCGTACCTATTGCCATAACGTGACGATTTTTTTTTTAAAGGGAGTATACGATTGTGGTATTTTAGGATTTTTTTTTTTTTAGAAGCCAGGTAGAGGAGTACGAGTTTGATATTTTGCGTTGGAGGAGTTTTTTTTAAGAAGTCAGGAAGAGGAAGGCGTATATGATTTTGAGAATTTTGTTTGTAGGAGTTCCGCAAAGAAACGGGTGGGACCTGGAGGCTAGAGCAAGGAGGACTTTTTCCGAAATGTGTTTAGGGCTCCGTCAAATATTTCACTTTTCAAAAAGGTTCCGTCACCAAAAAAGTTTGAGAACCACTGGTCTACATCAATATAAAGCTGGCTTCGCACGGCCCATGATGTCGCATTCTGAGCCGCGCCAATTCGCGAAAACACGTTGTGGGAAGGGGGCTAAGGTAGCATGGGAAAGGGGGCTAAGGTAGCATGGGAAAGGGGGCTGAGGTAGCATGGGAAGGATCAATCCGCCGCGAGTCGGTAACTTTAATGACGCAAGATGGCGCGAAACAAGCATGCTCGGAGCAGTCCCTGTAAGGAACGTGTCACACAGGTATGGTTAGTGGTCATTCGTCATTCGTTATTCGCCATTCGTTAGGGGGCGTCCATTAATTACGTGAGGTATTTTTGAGGATTTTTTGACTCCCCCTCCCCCCCTGGCGAGATTTGGTGAGATTTTCCTTAACTCCCTCCCCCCCTTCCCTAATCTCACGTGAGATTTTTCAAAATTCGTGTTTTGGGTGTAAATGTGGTTTTTTATTGTTTGCCATTAAATAGGTATTATAAAATTTGTCAAAAAATGTGTTATTTTTTTTTAAATATAAAAAATATTTATCTAGAATAGATGAAATGAGGGCGGGAAGTGAGGGCGGGAAGTAGAGGTGTGTAATGTGACACTTCCCAACCTTCAATGACGTTAGTATGGACAAAATTACATATATGGTTGTAAATAAACAATTATAAGATATTTCCATATTTTATTCTAGAAATACTTTTACTATAACTTAACTTTACTTTCACGCAATTTTACACCGTTTTCTACTAGAAAAAAAATTACGTGAGATTTACGATAACCCCCCCCCCCCCCCCCCCCCCAAGTGAGATTTAGAAAGATTTAGTTTTATCCCCTCCCCCCCTTGAACACCTCACGTAATTAATGGACGCCCCCTTATTCGTTATTCCTTATTCGTTATTCCTTATTCTCCTTATGCCTTATTCCTTATTCTCCATATTCCTTATTCTCCTTATTCTTTACTCTCCTTATTCTCCTTATTCCTTATTCTCCTTATTCGCTATTCGTTATTCGCTATTTGTTATTCATTATTCGTCATTCAAAAATGGTCATTCTTCTTTGGTATTAATATCGGAGTGTGCTCTTGTGCCTAAAATGGAATGGCACGAAACATACAAATTTCCTTACCTCTACCAGCTCTTATTATATGACGAGATCCATCAGTGCCTTTTTTCTTATTTTCTGAATTGTTGAGTAAATAATATCTACTAAATAATATGACAGGCTTCGGCAACAGTTTTTTCTTCTCTTCTCGCGTCATGTACTGTCATGAAATTCCTAAAGCCTACCCTGTGTAAGCACGACCTTGGAAGTCTATCACTCGATTCATGATCGAAGCAACACTGACGTGTGATGACAGTCGGACCGCGTCACGAATATACAAGAAACGACGGAATTTTCCAGGTATGCCGCTGACGCTTCGAGTCATAGAGATGGAATTTTCGGGAGCATCTAGAAATTACGAGCACAGAATTGGACTTGATATAAATAGCCGACTCATCGGCGCACTGTTTAGTTTAGTATAGGGCATTATAATGAAAAGTTAAAGTGTAATAAATAAATTAGAATTGTTAGTTAGTGTCTAAGTATTACATAAATTAATTAGTACGTCTGAAATAAAGAGTAAATAGTGTGTTTTAAATAAATAAACTATCGTTACAGTTCGATCAATTTGACGAATTAATTTGTTACAAAGAATATTTTGTGCTAACCCTACTAAAAATTTCAGTGGCGTGCGGTGACATTTTTGGAAGGGGAAGCGATTATATAAAAATAGAGCAAACCAGTAAGCACAGTGCCGCAGGCGAAAATTTTTCGCGGTGCATTCACCATTTTGTCAAAATCTTGCTTTTTTCTTCAGTACTAAGGATATTCGAGATTGAGATTTTTGAAGTATTACTATTACTTTTTTACCTAGTTTAGTACTAGAAGCTATAAAAAAACTTACCATTGAAAAGCTTCCATGGTTTATTTAAACGTAAAAAAAAACATTTAACTGAAGTTTTTTTTATTTTCTCCAGAACTTTTCGCACAGTTGACATTTATTTATACTTAAGATCTATTCGCCTATCCTCAATGGCTGCAAATTTGTCTATAAAATAAACGTAAACTTTTGGGTTTTCTTTAACAAGCTGTTTTTCAGTGGGTATTAGGCCTAAATTAGAGAGTCTGTCTTCACTTGTTTAATTTCGTATAAAATTTTTAATGCGCTTTAAAGCTGAAAAACTGCTCAACTGACGCACTTGTGACTGGGATGGTTAGTACTAATTCACACAACTTGACGACTTCACAAAGGCATTTATTTAAACCAGTTGTTATAAGAAAATTTAACACATTGTGATGGGCGTCTTTTTATCACTAATTTCAGTTGTTTCATAAACACTTAACTGGGACTTTAATGCTGGAATATCGAAAAAATTTCCATAATTTAATTTTAATGAATTAAAAGCTTCCGATGGAAATTTTGATAAATCGTAGTTACTAATATTAAAATTGCACAATTCAACAAATTTTAATTCGTTAAAGTTTTGAAATCGAGAGTTCATTTGTTGTAGAATATTATCAAAAATTTCGGCGTATAATCGACGATAGGAGGTCTCTCTGTCGCCGACATTATTAATTCTAATTCTCCTTCTTTCACGTTCTATAAACATCTATAACATTAAAAAATAACTATTTTCTGAGAAATAAATACAAGATATATCAATAATAAATAAATTAATACATTCTTAAAATGTTTGCAAATAATGTCTTTTTCTAGATTTTAAAATTGATGCGTAGATGAATCAAAGAAAAGTTTTTCGGGAAGTTTACAACGCAGCACCAAATCATTGTAAAACTACAATAGGAAATAGAACAATTACAATTTTACTAATAACTAAGAAGAAACTATGAAAACAAACCAAAAGCCAAAGTCAACAAGAAAATCAAGATCAGACGGAAAAATCAGAATAATTAAGAAACATTAATAAATACCGTATCTTTGGATTCTTTGGTTAAGCGTGGTTAAGTCAATGACATAAGAAATATCAAATACTACAATTTACTGAAATGCTTTATAACAAATTTAAATCTTAAAGATGTCAAATCCTAGGTCACGCAATACAAATGGCGTCGACTTTTTATAAGCTTTTATTCTTAATGCAATAAACCTACGTAAACGATCTTTTGCTATATTATTAGACGTATGTAAAAGGCGTCAGTTATTATTCTTTCTCCATGGGCAGTTATATGAGTAAGATTTTGTGTCCCATCCATTTAAAATCAGTGGAAAAATAGAAGTCTTTTGAAATTGTGTAAATTGGAATTGGAACAAAATGAAATTAAAAAAAAAGAAGCCTATTTTTAACCATTTAATTATTTTTAGTTGAATTTCCCATTGACTATATAAAGACTCCAATCTGATATTATTCGCTTCAATTAAAGCAAAATTAAGCAGGCTTTATAATTTAATTTGCTTTTAATAAAATGCATAGTGCAACAATAGTCTTTAAAATCTCAGAGGCTGTTAATTAAACAATTAAAAGTACAACAATAATGCTTACTACCGTTTCTAATTAACAATTCTATTAATGATTGCCATTACTATTGTAATTAGTTTCACTTTTTTTTTTCTTTTCAGAAAGTTCAACCATGTTGGGTTTGTTAAAAGTGAGAATGATTTTGCTGTTGCACGTTTCAATAGATGAGTTTTGAAAGGTTTACTGTTATTCATCGATAAATAATAATATTAGCCACTTTTTATGTTCATAAAACTTTTAAAATTATAAAAATAAATATGCTTTTTATATAGGAATAGAAGGTTTGTAAAATAAAATTTAATCACAAAATATCAACAGACACTCATACTTCTAATTCTATACATGCCAATTGTTAAATATGTTGCTGCACAAACTACTAAGTAAGTGAACTGTCAAAAGTCTTGTCACTGTCATTCTGTCTAGAAAAGTTGTCGGTTGTCACAAAAGTATTGGCGGTTACAAGTTGCTTGTATTTTTCTACTTAATATACGTTTCCTAATTTACCTAAAAAGGTGTTTTATTTTATTCCCATAAAACAATTAAAATTTCTGTATCTAGAGGAAAGTAAAAATTACATCAAACTGGTTCTGATTTTTATGAAGCGATCCTCGTATATCAGTCCATTGGCTTTTAGTTCTGAATAATGATCACTTTTATAAAACAATCTTTTTAAAATAAATCGACTTTCTCCTAGATTTTATCTTCGATAAATCAACACCTACACTATGAACGCGATGCATTTTTATTATCCAACTATTTAACGACGACTTCATTAGAAAATGTACAGGGTGACAGGCAGAGACAGTAGGGAATTCTTTTAATTTTTATTTTAGTAATTGATAGATATTTACTTAAAAATATAGGTATCATTCGTAGTTTTATTTAATTTATAGGTATCGATTTCGAGAAAACATTATTTTAGTCATGATTTTTAAACTTTAAAACGGTACAACTTTGCCACATATCAAAGTAGGAACAAAATATTTTGAAGTATAAATACTTTACTATAAATGGTAATTTATTACATTATTGTGTCACAAATTTTTCAACAAATATTTTGATAAAAGACTGATTATTTTCATTGCATGCCTATTATTTACAATTAATAATAAAATAAGGCCACTTACACTTCAACATAAAAAAGACAATTTATAGTTTTTATGCAATAACTATTTAAAAAAAAAAATGGTTATTAAACTAATCAATCACAACATTTATTTATTTACTTATTTTTTTTATGTACAGGAAGTAAACACAAACGATTTTTAACTTAATTATGATCAAGGTGGAAGTTATTTTTAGGTGTTCAAGTACCGCCACCATACCATTATAATAAACAATTTAAATGTTACCTTTAATGAAATTTATTAGATAATTCTGAAAAACTACTCCTTGTTATCCTTGATGGAATTGTTAGTCATGAATATATGCGATCTTGCAGGATATTATGGTCGTTTAAAAGTTAAGGACAAGAGAGTGAACAGAAAGTATCTTTTTTTTAATTTGAAATTATAAAATCATGATAAAATTTAATACAGACCTTTAGCAGAAGTAAATTCAATTAGTTATAAAACATAACAATGAAAAAATTTGTATTTTTTCTTTCTTTATGCTATTTTATGTTTAAGTAGGGGAGATTTGAGCAACATCGATCTCTTAACTTTAAACCTTATGACAGGGTCAATTCTTTTTGAGCATAATAACGGTAACTTCTTAAAAACAGTTGAGCTGCTATCTGAATTTGATCTCATTATGGAAGAACACGTACGTAAGGTGCTTAAAAAAGAAACAAAAGCTCACTATATTGGGAAAAATATTCAAAACGAGATAATAGACCTGTTGCATCAAAGTATGAAATCTTATATTATTAATGAAATAAAAAAAGCCAAATATTATTCGATAATTTTAGATTGCACTCCTGATATTTCTAAGGTGGAGCAAATGACTCTTGTAATCAGGTATGTTTCAATCAATAAAACTCATTCCAATCAGGATGAGGTTGAAATTAAAATTAATTAAAGTGCATAGTAGCATAGTAAATGGGATCCGGACAGTTTTTCGAATGATAATTATTCGAACGACAGTTCTTCGAACGACATTTATTCGAATGGACAGTTATTCGAAAAGACAATTCTTCGAACTGATAATTTTTCGAATGTACGATTCTTCGAATAGACAATTTTTCGAAATAAGTTGGTTTTATTTTATATAATTTAATTTTGACATTTTGACATTGTATTCAGTCTGATTTTAGTGTTTATAAAGATGCCTCTCGAATTCCTTTTTAGTGAAAAAGAAAAAAAAGTTATTTTTGAACGGATTTTTATTCGTTAAAGACAAAGCCGTTGATGAAAAAACATATTGGAAGTGCAAGTTCTTTTTGTCTAAGAAATGTAAATCGCGAGCAATTACAAGCCATGATGATGTTTGCAAGACACTTACATAAAGTTAATTTCGGCCCTTAAAGATCTAGCACCAGCTCTCAGACCGCAATCGGTTCTAATAGATTTTGAAGCAGCGATGATAGGAGCGATACATCAAGAATTTCCGAATGCAACTGTACAAGGATGTTTCTTCCACTTTTCACAGGCAATTTACAGAAAAATTCAAACAGCTGGCTTTAAACAGCGATATGACACCGACAAAAACTTTGCACAGCACATGAAGATTTTAGCTGCATTAGCTTTCGTACCTACAAAATACATACAGCCATTTTTTAATGCATTAAGCGATGATTTTCCAGAACAAGCTACCGAGGTTCTGGACTACTTTGAGGAAACATGGATTGGGATGATTCGTCGCGGTCGTCGAAGGTCACCGTTGTTTGATTGGGAAATGTGGAACTGTGTTAATAATGTTTTAAACAGTCAACCCAAGACTAACAACCACATTGAAGGTTGGCATCTTGCCTTCGAAAGCCAACTTTCGGCTAGCCATCCCACAATATGGAAGTTTATTACCGCGATTCAACGCGAACAATCCTTAACTGAAATAAGAATTTCTCAATTTTACTGTGGAACTCCCGCTGTGCCGAAGAAAACGAAGTACTTACAATTAAATATTAGATTACAAAATATTATCACTCAGTTTTCTCCTAAAGACCCTATAGAATACTTAAATCGTATAGCTTGTAATGTGTCTTATAAATAAGTTCCTTGTTTCTTTTGTTATATAGTGTATTATAAATAAGTCATGTATTAAAAAGAATTAATTGGAATAAAATCATTATTTTTATACAAAACGCTTTTTATTTTTGACGTTTTGGTGTCGCACCTGTGTCAGGTTATCAAAAAATTAAATAAAAAAAATAAATTATCTAAATTGAATTTCAGGTGCGACACCGAATGTTTTTTGTTTAAATTACCTACACTTTATCATTCCTCAATAATGTATTTTCGAAAAATGGTCTGTTCGAACAATGGGCTCTTTGAAAAACTGGCCGTTCGAAGAACCATTCGTTCGAATAACTGTCCATTCGAAAAATTGTCATTCGAAAAACAGTCCTAGATCCCACGTAAATTAAGTGGAGCTCAACGAAGAAAACTTCTTAGGGAGGAGGAAGAGAAATCTAAAGAATTGTTGAAAAAAGTTCCAAAACTAGACAATTATTTTAAAATTGCACCCAAAACTAGTGAGACGAATGTAATAGAGCCACATATGGTAGACCAAGAATATGACCATAATAATGTAATAGCATCTTCATCTACATCAGGAACAGGGACGTGGTCGGAAAATTCAAATAAAAATGCGATTGTCGCTGCCATAAACAATGTGGTTACTGTTGGTGGTAAGTGCAAAGGTACATTTAATAATTATGTTTTATACCTAAGTAATTATTTTTTTTTGTTAGAATTACCACTCACAAGACCCAGGTGTATGAGTAATTAATACTGAATTGGTAGAGTATATAGTGAAGAATCCTTTCGCTCAAAATTTGGAACAGATAGATTTTGAACAGTCAAAAAGACTGTATCCTAATGAAAATCTCAGTCGATACGCATCAAAGAAAATGTTTTTCGTGAAATTAGTAAATGGCGAGAATATCCGGAGGGAATGGCTTTTATACACTCCATCAACCAACAAAATGTACTGTTTGCAGTGTAAATTATTCGGATCAAACCTTTCACAATTCGTCAATGAATTTAATAATTGGAAGCATCTAGAAAGAAAAAGGGAACACGAGAAATCTATAGAGCATCGAGAAAATACAAAAACGTATACATTACGTTCCACAGTACTCGGAAAAATAGCAACATCGAAAAACAATACTTAAAGAGTATTGGAGTAATTGCCAAATTTGACGCATTCCTAAAAACTCATTTCGAAAAACATGCAAATAAAGGAAAAGGACATGCCTATTATCTGTCAAAGACTGTTTGTAATGAATTTATAGAATTGTTGGCTAAATCCACCAGAGAAAAAATAATAGAAGAAATAAAAAGTGCCAAGTACTCTCAATAAGCGTAGGTTCAACACCTGATATTTCGCATACATACCAGTTAACTTTTAGTTTGCGGTATGTGCAACCAATTGGATCGGTGGTTGAATGTTTCATAAAATTTATTAGCAAGGCTGGGCATAAAGCTGAAGCTATGAAAGTAGCAATTTTGAAAACACTTGATGACAATGCGTCAAATATGTCCGGCGAATATTCGGGCTTACAAGCTCGCATAAAAAAAACACAATGCCAAAGCATGTGCAGCTCATTCTTTA
Organism: Psylliodes chrysocephalus; assembly: GCA_927349885.1. Classification (NCBI taxonomy): domain Eukaryota; kingdom Metazoa; phylum Arthropoda; class Insecta; order Coleoptera; family Chrysomelidae; genus Psylliodes; species Psylliodes chrysocephalus. The sequence continues at coordinate 95,585,039 of OV651816.1, read as the reverse complement.
AATCTGATAGGTTCTTGTGCTGCGAAAAGTGGTTTACAGGCAACAGAGTTTTTCATGTTCTTAAATGAACTCTACGTTTTCTTTTCATCTTCCACTGCTAGATGGGATATTTTGAAAACAACTTTAAGTGAGTCTGAGAATGAAGACGGAGAAGCAAGAAACAATTGGCTCCCAAAAAAAATAAGTGCAACTCGATGGTCTGCAAGAGCGGACGCAACTAGAGCGCTCTATAGCTATTATGATAGCTACCAAAATGCCCTTCAAAATTTAATAAATGATCCAAATCAACCTCCAGTAACAAAAGCTCAAGCTACTAGTTTGCGGGCTGCAATAAACAAACTGTTGTTGCTACCGAAATTTGATAGTGTGAGCAAAACATTATAAAAACAGTCCACAGACGTTTCCTTAGTGACAAAACTCTACGATTCACTGATACTGTATGTAAGCAGCTTGCGAACCGACGAAACATTTGAAGAAATCGAACAAAATGCTAAAGATTTAATAAAATGTAATATATACAAACTTGAAGTGAACAGAATGCGAATAAGAAAGAAAGCTTTCGATGAGAGTAAAGAAATTGAAACAAATTTTGATGGAAAACAAAATATGAAAATTAACACATTTTACGTTGTATTAGATAATTTGTCATCAGAACTAATTCGAAGAAAAATAGCATATGAAAGGGTCTCAAACACGTTTGGATTTATGGGATCGTTATGTGATTTTTCGGACAATTAAATTTTAATAGAGGCAGCAAATTTATGGCAGAGTTATCAGTCTGAACTTGATAGAGATTTTGCAGGAGAATGAATTCGTTTTAAATACTTTCTAAAGGCTTTGAAGGAAGAGAACAAAGAAAAAAACTACAATATGGCTAAGATACTACAAGTTCTGAGAAGACTTAAAATATTTGCAACATATCCAAATATCGAAACTGCTTTAAAAAAGTCAGCAAGTAATGTTACCGGAGAGAGGTCGTTTTCAACACTTCGTAGAGTCAAGAACTATTTAAGAACGTCTCGACGCCCAACGTCCTGCCGTCCTACTCCCTACGTCTCGAACGCTGTCACATTCCTCACCATCTAAGTATTTCCTACTGTACACTCATTTCGACGCTCAACGTCCCACGCCTTATTTCAGATGCTTGCCGTCCCTAAATATTTCCTTTATAATATCACGTCCCGCACCACCTACTAGTTCTACCGTATATCTGTCCCAATACAGTACTGTATTAAATACCTTCCTTTCCACCACGACGCTAGGCGCCTCGACGCTCAACACTGCGACGTAACTAAATTGACGCCGTCACAACGCTAGATGAAATTAGTACATAATCTAATGCCTGTATTTTCAATGGTGAGTCAAAAGATTTATGTAACTTTCTTTGAGATACCACCGGGGTTTCGTTTAAGGGCGGCTTGACATTTGCTACAAAATATTATCAATTTAACCAATAAACCACATGGCCTTCAGGTCATACACCCCGAAAGACAGTAAAGATAAACATCTGTTTTTGATGGCTGAAATTTTGAGTATTTTAATAGAAATTATAAAAATCTATATTAAGAAATATACAGGGTTGTATTAAGTTATTTCAATAGAAATTATAATAATCAATATTAAAAAATATACAGGGTTGTATTAAGTTATTTCAATAGAAAGTATAATAATCAATATAAAAAATATACAGGGTTTTATTAAGTTAATTCAAGAGAAATGATAAAAATCAATATTTTAGAAATATACAGGCTTGTGCTATCTTGGATAAATTGTACAAACCAAGATGGTAAAGTTTAATAGTAAGTTAACCAACTGGCGAATACGCGGTTCGTTAGCTCAAGGAGGGACACCTATACGCTAAGCAACTCGTTCTACTAGGTTTGAAACAAAGTATATTTGAAATTAACATAGTAAGGTAATTAACTGGCGAATTAGCGCTGTTCGTTACTTCCGTTGGTCATCACCTCTATACTCGTCGAAATATTTACCTAAGAAGGTGCAACTTGTGTATATCTAAAATAGAATCAAATGAACATCAACCCAGTAGTTAACCAACTGGCAAATTGGCGCTGTTCGTTAACTCCGTTGGTCATCAACTTAAATAAGAATATAAACAACAACACAGTAGTTAGCTAACTGGCGAATTGGCGCTGTTCGTTAACTCCGTTGGTCATCAACCTAAATAAAATATATATTGATAACAAATGAATATGGTCTACGTTTGAACGGGACTCAAGTGAGATCTCAGTAAATAGTAACAATTGTAATATACTTTGCTGATTATTGTATCACATTTAAATTATGAAAAATAAAAGGAGTTTAAATATAAATTTGTTTGGTTTTATTTATCAATTTGCACCAAACTTTGCATCGAATCCTGGTTTACTTTAATTAACATTATCACAACGTGGATATATAAATTATCAATTAATTAACTAGACGATCACTTTTACTACTAGAGGAAAAAGGCCAAATACAGTAAGTATAGAATTTAAAGTAAAATAAACCGGTGTTCTCGAATTGAGGACCACTACCTGCACAGACCAAATAAGTGCACCGAATTGCGGACCGTACTAAGGATTAGGGATTAAGGTGGTAATGAGGGTTCATTGCGTTAACTAGATTACTGAGAGAGATTTTTGTACCTGGAAGTATGACACGAATTGAGGAACAAACTTCTCAATAATTGAAGTATCTTATCACTATACCCATTTATAATATTATTATTTGTCTTCTGATGGATTTGCAAAATTTGAAGAAAAGTACGAATTCAGATAAAAATAGATATTTATTGCACAATTTACAATTTATAATTAATTTTTTAAACATATACATATTATTTACATTTAATACACTTTATGATAATTTGATGCGAATTTTACAAAATCTATTCGTTTTATAGAACCATTTTTATATTCTAACATTTTTGAAGTTAACATATTTAATCTTCGTCTAACAATTTTGTTGTTACATTTAACAGACTCCTTAAGGCTGTTAATACGAATATAAGTATCTGTTTGAAAATTGTTCAAAACATTTACAAATAAATACAATGAAGGGTGCATTGAATAGAAATTTGAATTAAATCTAGAATGAAAGGACTCGCATGCATTGGTAGAATTTTCTGTAGTTACAACAGCTTCAGCCCAAATTGTTGGCGGAAATAAAGAATTTTCTTCAATATAATTCTTTACTAAATAGTCAGCTAAATTTACCACAGCTTTATGCATATGATCGGGCTGAAATTCAGCCAAATCCAAAGCAAAACATTCTCCAACTTCTTCGGGTCTTAAAAAAGACAATCCAAAAAGATACCTCATCCATTTTCCAGTTGCACTTTTTTCATCTTGGTATTCTTTAGCCAATCCCAAACTCTGTATTTTTCTGTACCAAGCTTGGCCAAGATGAAACCTACATCCAATGATCTTTGTGGTGGGCCATTGCGCAGAAATTGCTTTGTGAATAGCTAGTTCATAATCAGCTACAATAATTTTTGGAACAAATATTAAATTAGCATTACAACACTTTTCTTTAAGAATAACGAAAAGTCTTTCGTATGTTAAACGAAGTTTATTCGGTAATAAACAAAAAGCTACTGGTATATAATGGCCGTTTTCTACGATATGAAGTGTGAACAACTGTAAAAAATGTTTCGTACAATATCGAAATATTCCATCAAGATACACTTTGTCACTACTACACAAAAATTTTAAATTAGTATAGCACGAAAATACTACAATATTGTTAATATTATCAGTGGCCAAGAGAAATGGTTCATTTTTAATTGTTGTCAAATTTAATGTTGGTAAAATATCGAAAACATCTGATACATTGCTTGGTAAACGTGCTTGGACTTGACGTCTTTTGTAATACATATTATTTCTTATGTATGTAATGTCTTTTCTTGTCAAAGCGTCCATTGTATCACTGTTTTCCCTTAAAACAGAGTGTATGATTTTCGATGGCCGTTCTGTGATATCTTCTACAGCTTTCCGTTTGCTTGCTACACTCAAAATTTGTCTATTTAATTTCTTTATGTCATTTTCATGATTGTGCACTGTTTCTTTTCGAGAAATTATATTATCTAAACCTAGCGTAAATACTTTTGCGTTACATTTACTTACAGTACAAGTCCAAAACTTTTCACCACTTTTAAGAACCTTTTTTTCACGAAACTTATAATCATCCCACACAAGTAACGACTTTCCCTTTTCACTTAAGATCATTTTAGTTTCACTCATTTTTACAAGACTGCTCAAAATAAACTAAACACAAAACACTCACTTCAAATATATATTAGAATTTCGAAAGTAAAGTAATAAAATGCTCGTTAACGCAATGAATCATCATTACAACCTTAATCCCTAATCCGCAATTCGGTGCACTTACTATAATTATTTCTCAGAAGCCTGGTCCTCAATTCGTGTCATATTTTCAGGTACAAAAATAAACCCTTCTTAATATTTTCATTTTGGTTCTCAATTCGTGTCTGCCCAAATAAACTTGTGAGGTAAATAATAACATTTCAAAGAGAGTAAAATAAAATTAAAGGGCATCACATAGTTATAGTAGTCTAATGAAGTACGAGTTATACTACGGTTACCAGATTTAAGAAAGTGAAAAGCGTGGCAAGAGCATCAGGTTCAAATACCAAACATTTTTATATAATTAGGCCTACCATTTGTGAAATTTCTAAAAAAAAAAAAAAAAAGATCGTCAGCTTGTATTTTTCGTAAAACGAGGCTTCATTCGCCCGATATGTTTCCAGTTCTTCCTTTTTATTTACGACTTTAAATATTAAAAAGCGTGGCATTTGCTGTGGAGTTTAGCACACAATCAAGTCAAAAAGCGTGGAAAATACGCCTAAAGCGTGACGTCTGGCAACCCTAAGTTATACCTAATTTTCTTTTCAACTTCACGTAGTTCTCCTTCCTCTTTCATTAATAGAATAAAAATTATTAATCGAGATTTGTTTCCATTTATAATTCCAAATATTATTGTTACTCATTTTATAGCTAGCTAATAAGTAATCGCAATTTGACAAAGTAATAGATATACTTTCTCCGTTCCGTTCGTACCGTTTGGTTGAAGAAACAAAAAGAAATTCGAAGGAAATGAGTCGTAACGAATGGACATTCCATACTTAAAATACAGTGGAATAATATCGGATAATTATACGGGAAATAATTTCGTTCTTTAAACGACTAATTTTGAGGTAGGCCATAAGTAAAAGAAAGTTCATATTTACGACAAATTGGCAGTTTTGTCTTTTATATCATTTACACGCACACATTATAATATTGTTATGCATGTTCCGTTAGATAATTATCTGTAAATAGATTAAATCAGATTACTTTCGACTTTATGAGAATCAAATCAACAAAAAAAAATGTAAAAAAAAACTGAGAAAAAAGGTGTTGAAAAAACCCCAGGATTAGAGGAGAACTTTGTGGATTTGAAAAGTTTTATTTCTATAGCATCTACTCCTTCCGCCCTTTTATGTTTTATGATCCTCACTATCCTTAAAAAGTTCAATAAATTATTTAGGTATTTGTCCATCCACAATGCAAAAAATGTAATTCTAGTTTGTGAAAAGTTAAACTAGATTCACAGCTTATACAATAAGCTGTGCTAGATTTTCAAATAAATTTACAATAGATTAAACGATCAGCAAAGCGGGTCGGTCATTCAATAAATCCCTTTTAACTGATCCATCTGTCTAGTAAAAATCAAAAATAACTCAAAGCCAGTGTCACATAATAATACGAGCGACCGTTTCCCTCAGGAAAGCTACTTTTTTGGCTTATACCACAACAGGCAATGAATTATATCCAAAGGAAAACAGCAGAGATTGAAAAATAGGTTTCAAAACTCTACCTTTAATTTTACTTAGACCGGTTTCGTCATAGAAAAATAAAAAGAGAAGGTTTGAATAAATGGCCGGACTTGTTTCCTTGTTGGTAGTTGAACCGTAAGCGCTTAGCGCGCTGCTATCACTAAATTCAAACCCGTTTTACACCCATAAAAAAATATGTTTTAAAAAATAATGACAAAGAAATCAATAAGTTTACCGATTTACCCCTTTAAATTTGACTTTAATATAATGTGTGATCAAATACAGGGATAATCGTTAATAAATTAAGTTAAAGCTAAATTTAAATATTATTAAATGGTGTAAATCTGGCTTTGAAAATAAATTAGGTTATGTTGCTATAAATATGTCAGCCGTGGTCTGATTGTATTTTCATTTTCAAATGCAGGTGATATTTTTTTCAAATGTAGGTGAGTAAATTGTATTAAATGTAAGTTAGATTTAACTAATTTAACTATAGGGAGGTTCTTAAGAAAATCATTAACTTCCGATTCATTTAAATTTTAATTGCAGAAGTTAGTATTTTTCTCACAAAACTAACAAGAAATTTTATGTTTTTCCTGCTATTATTACTCTAGAGATAAATGGATCCACATTTTAAAAATTTGTGGTCAAAAAAATTAAAGAAGTTGTGAGCGAAATGTGTGAAGCCAATTTACAAATATTGTAGAACCCGAGATAGAACCTCATCTTAGTTTTATTCATAAAGACCATGATGAAAAAAGGCGAATGATTTGTGCTCAAAAAGTTATTGTTCAATTTTTGGGTGATATTCATTATTATATTTATCAAATAATACCCAAATATGTTCAAAAACTATATGCTATTTAGGTCAACTTGTTAATTTTTGCATAGTTCACCTATTAAGATCATAAATCTGATGTTTTCTATTTTTATTGAAATTTTTATACCTTTTATTGCAAGAAAAATGTAAGAGTTATGACTCTTGTTAATTTTTAATTTTAAGATACACACTACTGCACCTTTATTTTTGTTTTGTTTTAGATATTCCTGGGTATGGAGATTTTTGGAATGTGCATAAATGTGTTTCTCAATAATTAGGGTGAGTTTCAAAGCCCACCTGTATTGAAGCTGGAGGTTTATTGTACCCGAAATAGGCATTACAACTATTCTAAATTGAAATAGATGGGAAAAGGCCTTAAAGGGACAATAAGTATAAGAATATTAGAATTAGAATGATTTGTGTTGTAACCTCATAACCTAGCAAAGCATGAAACGAAGACGTAGAACTAAAACCTAGGGTTTTAGTTCCATACAAGATAATTTGGACGTTTTTAATTTTAGTTTTGACATTATTAGATTGTCATTAATTTTGAATGTTAAATAAAACCTTTAAATAAAACAATTTGTCCTTGGATTAATAAGGGATATTTAAAAAATTAAAACCATTGTGTTTATAAATTAACTACTTTGACTTTTTATAAAAACTATATCCGGTTTTTTTAATTATAAAAACATTGTCATGTGCTATGCTGGTTATCATATTATAATTTTATTTTTCACTAATTTAGTGTGTGATATAGTGCTTGTTATGTTCAAAATATGCAGTTAGAAGATAATGAGACACATGGCAATTCTAAATAAATTAAACTTGTTAAAAATGTGTTTTATTTTTCAACTAATTTTATTTTTCAGTTAAAACAAGTGACATTTTCCATTTTTCAACATTTACCTACAACAAAAATTCATTAAACTTATTGTTTGTTTAGTAGTTGTAAGTAAAAGTTGTCAAATAGGAAAATGTTACTTCAAATTGCTTCAAATATCTAAATTATCAAGCCCGCCAATTTTTAAATCGCTTTAATTAGTAGTGTTCTACTTTATCGACTGAAACTGACAGGTGTAGTTCAACCGTAAGCGCTTAGCGCGCTACTGTCGAGGTCAAGCAAACTTGTTACCAACTATTTACATGGAATCCGACCGCCGTGGGTTTTGTCCTAATTTGAACTTGTCAGTAAGCAATAGACATTTCAATTTCAGTCTCTAATGAAGTTCGAGTACCAAGAAATTTTCCAGGAATTCTAAAATATCGAGGAGCTGTTGTTTCATTGAAAAATATGGTCCTATAATCAAATTACCTATCTATAACTTCCACCCAAACATTCAATTTCTGTTAGTATTAAGCATGATACTACCAAAGACAAATCTGAATAGACCGGAGCAGTCTGGAACTTGATTATATACCAGAATCATGGAAAAAGGCCAGGGTCACCTTTATTCCAAAATTCTTCTGACCAATCAGTCTCACATTCTTTGTACTAAAAATAATGAAGAAAACTGTTAATATTTATATCAGCACAGAAGCCCTAGGGAGGGTGTCACTCCACTACAGCCAGCACGTGTACCAAGCAAGGTGATCTACAGAAACTGCCCTGGTACGGCTGACTAAGATTAACGAAATCCAAGATGCACTGACAAACAAAAAAACGGTTGTGTGTGCCTTTCTAGATATAGAAAGAGCGTTTAACAACACGCCACATGAATATGTCAAATACCACTTGCATACAGTGGAGTAGATAGCACCACATCCAGATGGATGGCTCTGCTGCTATCTACGAGAACTGCAGAGACAAATATGACAAGACACCATGTAGAAGATGTTTACAAGAGGGAGTTCTGTTCCTAACCATAGACGAACTTCTATGCAGATCGACTGACCTTGTCAAGGTTATGTAGAAGATATAGTCATAATTGCTAGACGCAAGATTTGAAATATCATGTAATAATAATAATAATAATATAACTTTATTCAATAATAAATTACATATGTATAAGAATCATATCTATATATACAATAAAAAAAATATGATTCTTCCTAAAAAAGAAATACCATAAAAATATAATATGATGTAACAAAAATAACAAATATTAAATAAAGTGGTGCGAAGCGATACTTGTATCACTTTATAAAAAAATTCAGGTAATAATAACAATAACAATATCAATACAGCTCATATAATTATTGTTCTATAATAAAAAAAATGAATGAATGAATGAACAGAGGAAGCCACACCGAGTACCGGACATCTAGAAAATGAGAATCTAAGAATAAACTTGACAGCTTCTCAGGCACTGTATGTCAGGTAGGTAAGCAATAAGCTTGCCTCGTCATGTATGATTTTTTCTTTTAATTTTTCATAACAACAAGAAAGGAAGAAAAAAAAACAAGTAAAAATGTTATAACCCAGAAAATGTGTGATATATTCCAACGAGGACTAGAACACACCAAAAGATGGTGGCGTGAGGTGGTACTCACGAAAACAATACAAGTAGGCTTTTTATTGGAAAGAAAACTTAATCTTAAAACCGTCAAATTAAGACGGGATTGATATAGAATGGAAAAAAGTCAAATATCTAGGACTAATCATGGACAACAAACTTCTTTGGAACATACATGAAAAGGAAGTAGTAAATAAAGCCAGAAAAATCCTTATTCCGAATTTGATTATATTACTGCTAGTTCGGATGGAGTTTAAAACAAAACTCTATAATAAAGTAGTTAAAATGCCCATATGGAGCTAGGGTGCTGACTGTAGGAGAAGGAAGTAAGTAAGGGATAGAATATCAAATAAATGCTGATAATTCTTTTTTTTTTAATTTGTATTAACATGACGACGCAAGGAATCTTAAATTATTTGGAATTAGAAGAGCTACACTTTATTTATTTCTAAAACAGGGGGGACATCGCGCATGGTTTCATGGCGACCCTGACGTCATGCGTCATGCGAAATAAATATTATGTGTCAGACGAAAGTTGCAGGAGTTTGTGATTCTTTTTAGTGATTTATAACATTTTAAGCATATATTTGTATTTTACTATGTTATAAACTTTGTTCTTTATGAGTGACAATCAAGGCAAAGGATTCAAAAAAGACATTATGTTTTTTTTTGCTTTCCTCGATAGCAAGAGCTTAATTAAAACTGAGCAGTAGCCCAAACGCGGCTTCAGGGGGCCTTGCTTTCTCCTAGATTAAAATTCTTACAATCCATAAGCCTTTTATTAAAAAAAAATATGCTAAAAAGGAAATGGTTATAGGCAATGCTACCTCCCTTCCTACAAAAATTCGACATAAAGCCGCCCTTGCAGTGGCTTGTAACCATGCAGATAAATTTAAAACAGAAAATTGTCATGTGTAGTCCAAGCACTTTCAACCTTCCAATTATAAGAGGCATCCCAAAGCAAAACTTCATATTGGTTCAATCGCAACTCGAGACTTCTTAACTGGTGACTCTACTCTTTGAAGGATGAAAATATTGCAATATAAGTAAAGGAGAAATTGTAAATTTCGACTTGTACTCGATGAATGAATTAAAAAACTGTCAATGACTATGTCCTGGAGAAATATAGTGGCATTTTAATTTAATTTTGTATATGCACCTAACACGTAGCGGTTATTTGTATTTGGAACATCATTTTTATCAATGAAAATTATTTTTTTTAAACCTATTTTTATTATCATCTTATCTGTACACAACTCCCATCTTTTTTTTTTTTTTAAGTAGTAAGTGGGTAATATAATGCAGTCAAATGAATCACCAGTTGCGAATGTAATAATTGGCATTATTATTATTATTTGAAAAAAATCTAAAGAATTTACCAAAAATTCTAAATAAGTATTTAATGATTAAATTAAATAATTAAAAAGACACGTATGAAAATGAAACAAACCTTCAGGTTATTAATCTACATTAAGCGTGACATTTTTAAATACAACCAACCATCACGTAAATTTTGGTCTATATAGAGAGGAGACAGAAAGAAAGGATCGCTTGGGTAAACTCTCAGTCGAGTTCGGACTAAGATCCAGAACTTTCGCCCCAGGGGCGAAAGCTCTCGTTTTGTATTGTAAAGTAAGGTGTAGAGTAAAGTTTTGTGTACGATGTGAATTATAGGTAAATATTTTTAACTTAATTTTAAGTGTTTTGTTTAATAATTGATTGATTGATTTACATATAAATGCCAATTTTACATTTTCGTCCCCGAATTATCATATTTATCGTATACATGGTTTTACATTATTATGTAGTTAAAGTTTTGTAGTGCTTTATTCCCTAAATGGAATTCTAATCATTTTTTTCTTAAGACTATCAGTCAAATTTTATATTTATTGTTAATATACATTTGTTAATGTTTTAATACTTATTATTAATCTCTGCTCCCTTTCCAAACCAGCAAAATACTTCGAGCATTTGAGAAGCCTCGGCGTTTCTATTCCTTTAGGACTAAAAGAGTCTAAAACTAGTTGCCAAGAACCGATCGACTATGCTATTAAGGGATGATTTTTTAATTCTTTTAATTTAATTTTTTTATTATTTTTATTTGCCACTGGTGAATGGATGTTCCTTCAGGACTCCAGGACCCTTTGGCTGGTGACGGCGCTACCCTAATCCCTTAATAGTATATTAACAACAGTAGCTAAAGACCTATCAGTAGTTACAAATGGTCTTTAGGCAAGTTGGTTGTTACACGAATACTAATCAGGTAAAAATTTCCGGCATCCCCAGATGCAAATTTTTTCCTAGGGTCTTCAGTTGAGAAGTTACCGAAGATACCCTTCTCATTAACCTGATTATAGACAAGTATTAGAAATTTAAAATTTAAAAAAACTGACTTCAAAAACGTGCAGATGCCATCATCACATCTTAACCAAATTTATATTGGACTACCCCTGAGGAACCTTCTTACTAACAAAAAAAAAATCATATAAATCGGACAAGGTGGTAAATAAAAAAAAATTATTGCGACGAATTGAGAACTTCCTCCTTTTTTGAAGTTGGTTAAAAATAAATCATTAAAAGGAAAAAAATCTGTTTCTTAAAATAAATATTTCTTCTATATATGTACTTGAATTTATTTTCTTCATATGATATACAGGGCGTTTCCGAACTTGGCGCCCAAATTTGTAGGGGTGGTAGTTCGCATAATTTGAGAGCGATTGGCAGATTTCGTTTTTCCAAAATATTTAAAATAAAAATAATTAAAAATTAATTAAAAATTTTAACGTCTTTCGATACCGGCCGGGCGAATAGAGAAATTTGCAAATCGCATCTGTTTTTGAGTTGTAAATCCCGATAAGTAACCGATCAAGCGACTATTGCGCTATGCGCTCAGGGTTGGACCCGCTTTTTGATATTTTTTATAATGGCTCTATTTTGTTTATTATAATTTTTTTAGAAAAATGAAATCTGCCAATCGCTCTCAAATTATGCGAACTACCAACCCTACAAATTTGGACGCCAAGTTCGGAAACACCCTGTATAATTATTATACCAAATATTTTGACTAGTGGACCACGTTTTTAAGTTCACAAATAATAATAATATCAAAATTCTGATTCGGATTAGTAGTTTTACTACAAAAAGTTATGCCAAAGCCAAGCCATGTATTGATATTGGAAAACGCAGATGAGAAACTATCATATCAATAAAAATGGAAAATTCACATATTCACATTGACACATTTGTAACGTAATTATTCATAATTTTAATAACTCTGTACTGTCAAAAATTTTAACTAGCTTATTTAATTCTAAATATATATTGAATTTCATTTTAAAAGTTCATTATATTGCTTAGTTGTTGCAACTTTATTGCGCTTAAATACCATTCAGATTAAAATATAATTTCATTTATGAAGCTTGACTGAAAAACAGAAACTAATGCTTTCATTCCAAAGAAAAAGTAATATGGTCAATAAAAAAATTTCGAACTGTGATATCTTCAGTCTTTATTTAAAACCTTTAAATATTAATATTATCATTATACAAGAGTAAACATTATTTTCATAATACAAATGAATATATTTCTGTTAAAGAATGGTCACATTTTATTTAATATATTCTTTTAGACATGTTTTTGTTTTTTGTCTAGATGATATTGAATACCAACTTTTTCTATATAACTTCTTAAACCCGACATTATGAGATAAAAAAAACTTATTACCTATCACTTTTTTTTTAAATTCATTTGTAATTTTTTTAACTTTGCAACTTACAACTCAGCAGCTGATAGGTAGTGTAACAATACGGATTTTTTATGAATTTGTTCCAGAAGCTGTACCTAGGTGGTTTATTATAACAGATTATTTAAAAAACAAAAATAATTTTTGTTAAAATATAAATAATAATATGCTGAAATAGTATATCTGATCGTTACATATTATAAAAGCAAAGTATCTTTTCATTTAACTAACTCACACATGGCTACCACAAGTTTGAATATTATAAAAATCTGCTTGAATATAAAAACACCAGGTATAAAAAATATTTTTTAAAAACCTAGTTTAAAAATGTACAATGTCAACGAGATCATTTATTGTACGTTTACATTGGCGTTCTGTATTAGTTACTTTGGCTTTTTGGATACACAACCGAATATATTGCTAAACTGTGAACGCTTTTCTAGTCTTAGACAATCAGTTACTGTAAAATATGTATTATTTTGTGCTATTGTGGAATATTTTTCGATACCTTTGTCTCAACTTTACGCCTTATAGTTTTGAATATGTATCCCTCGAATCTGTATGCAATTGTTAAAATTATGAATGAATGAATGCTGTTTTTGTTTAGTTTTGGAAGTAATTTTGTAGTATTTAGACTCCACTGTTAAGTTGTAATTTTTATACATACTAAACTATCGTAACCCTGCAGATCTTTCATTTTGTAATGTAAATTTTCCTCTTACAAATATGTATTTTCATTCGAACTAATTGAATTATTTTTATTTCAGTTCGTTATGTTTATTTACTAATTTTGTTTGCTATAACAAGTTGCCAAAAATTCAAAGCACACTTGTGTCTTGTTCTTTTACGTATTATGATGACTATATTAACTATTAACTTTCTACCAAGTCTTTTTCGTTCGCTTTGATGATTGCATTAAATCCATTAAATCGCAAACTCGAATTCGCAAGGTCGTCGAGGCTATATCCATCTCTGTTCGACTCGTAATTCGTAATACGAGAAATTTTGGGCAAATTCGGCGGCATCGACATTGACCTGCATGGCGGTGCTGGCTATGGCGATGGAGGTGGGTACACACCGCTCAGTCGGTAAGTAGGTGACCTACATTCCAAGTGTTTCATTGTCAAGAACCGCGAGAGATCGCTTGTGCTTGATTAGACAACGTTGGCCATGGCCATAGCTCACTTCGTTCACTTTTATTTAGAAAGGTACGTGTACATACATGGAATGCGTACTTATCTTTCTAGTAAAAAATGAGATAGACAACTAGGTAATTATAATCGATTAAAGTTTTAATATTGCCGCCCCACGCCATTTTATATGATGTTGCTATAGGGTGATAGATACACTGCGATCAAAAAGATCTATTGTGTCCACTTGTGTATATATTGACGATTTGGAGTAACTCTCAGTAAAACAGATTGCCCTCTTCTAACTGGTATGCAGTGTTGCCAACACTTACCTTAGAAATTCCCTCTTTTATGAAAAACTCCCTCCCGTTTAGGGTTGCCACCTTTTCATTCCAAAAAAGGTCCTCAGCGCTTACAATTTTACAAACCAGTTCTGTCGAGCTTCTAAAAAAAGTCCTCAGCTTCTAATTTCATAACCAGTTCTATCGAGCTTTTGAAACCCGGACAGGTGGCATCCTAACAAAATAACATACAAGCTTGTATAGATATAAAACAATACACAACAAATTTAATTTTATTTATTTTTGAAATCATGCATTTTTCACAATTTGGACTGGAGTAAAAAATTCCCATGTTGTGTTAACTTTTTATCTTTTTCCCTTTTGTGTTAAAAATTCCCGCAAAATAGGAATTTCCCTCCGGTTGGCAACATTGATGGTATGTGCTCTTGGGTTCTGTAGTTCCACAGATTCCATCAGAATATGAATGGAAGTTTCTTCCTCCTCCTTCTCACAGAATCTACACTCACTATCTTCAACTAGTCTAAATTTACTAAGGAGCCTTTGATAAAATGTCTGTTAGGATGCGTAGCTTTTCTTTGCTCAAACAGACACAGGCCTCCAATATTTTCTGATTATAGTTCACCAGAGTTATTTTAAAAGATAAAAAAGGTGAAAGAGATGAAAAGAAATTATGAAAAATATATTACATGTGCAGTACATAGTCAAGAGTACAGAAAAAACAAAAAACACATGACACAGTATCTTAGTACATACAGTATCGGTTATCTAATGCTTTCCAATACGCTTTGTACAAGAGAATAATATGAGCGATGCTAGTTTATATGGCTCGGCCAAAGTTACAACGTGTCGGGCCTGTAAATGTTTAGAGGATGAAGTAAATACTCGTAGGGACAAATATGAGTCAAAATAATTTGAAAAAAATGGACATCCAAGGAGAAGAGTCGGATACAGACGACTCAGGCTCCTTAAACATGATTGTCGGAGAGACTCCGACAACTCAAGGGAAGGAGGAACTGCTAAAGCAGAGGACTCTAACCTCTTAGCGGGAGAAAGATCTGTGAAAGACGACTGCTCCCAAATAAAAGAAACGGAAAAAAAGCAAAGGTTAAGCCTGCAGAAAGGCCGAAAAAACCTTCAGGAGCGGAGAGGAAGAAGCTTCTGAAGGAAAAGAAAATGGCTGCAGGAACGTGGACGGAGGAAAATCCCCACAAGAATGCAGCTCAAAAACGGACCCAACGGAGGGAGGACCAAACGAAGAAAGGGGATAAAAGGCCCCGATCTGAGTCGCAGACTCCCCCCTTTCGAAGTGGAACTAAGCGGCCAGAAATGCTCCGGCATCGGCTGGCTCGTATAGCGACACTTTGAAGAGTATCCGACTGACTGTCATCCAGAGAAGGCACCCAGATACAACCCTAGACCAAGCACAAGGAGACTTGGTACAAGAAACTCTTGTGGAAAGGCTCCAAGCTGTCCCTTTCAGGCAGTGGAGGAGCACCACAGTTCTTTAGAACATCGTTTAGCGCAGAGGTTATTTGGATGACCTGCGCTAACCAGCAGACCGCCGACTGGTTAATGAGGACGGTCGGCACTCTGGGAAACCTTTGGGAGGGCGCGGAGTTGACCGTGGTTGAATCTAAGGACCTCCCGAGAAGACCCAGGGTTCTGATTTTCATCCCGGATGAGTCCGAGGTTCTAAAAGTCAGAAGACTTCTGTAGCTCCAGGATACGGAACTGAAGACGCCGGACTGGCTTTTAATGAGCAGGAAAATTGAAAAGGGAGGGCAACTCCTAGCCTTTTCAAATGACGAAGCGTCGTACGGGGCCCTCGAGAGGTCTCAATTCCGGGCCTATTATAAGCTAGGAAGAGTGACCTTCAGAGTTCTAAAGCGGCCTGGCGAGGATTAGGATAATCCATGCGATAGGGAGGTTTGAAGTGGCCCTGGTACAAGAACCGTAGATTAGACACGGTACAATAAGAGGTTTAGGAGGGTTGGGTGGAGAGTTAATATATGACAGATCCACAGACACCCTTTGAACCTACATAATCATTGTATTTCTCATTTGTTCGATCTAAACTCGAATATGCCTCGTTTATTCGGGATCCTTATTATCAAATACACATATGTCGGATAGAGTCCACACAAAGGCGTTTCCTCAAATACTTAAGTTTTCGGGCAGACCAAATTTATCCACCGATTGGTATTACTCAAAATGCTTTACTGACTAGACACAGATTGACAAGTCTCGACGTAAGACGGAAGTACTTCTCCATAATTACCCTCTACAAAGTTGTTAATTTTAAAATAAATTGTGAAGCTCTTTTACATATATGCTTAATTTTAGAATCCCCCACGCAACCACTCGAAACACCGAATCATTTTACATAGCAACTCCTCGGACAAACGTTCTGAAGTTTTCACCTGTATATAACATGTGTAATAATTATAATAATATTAGTGAACAGTTGGATACATTTAATTGCAGTGTTAAAAACATAAAAACACATTGTTTAAAATAATTTAGAATTTATTTACTGTAATTTTAGATTAATTATCTATATACTTTATGTTAAACTGTTTTCTTCCAAATGTACTCCTGTTCTGTAATTGGGTTTAACCTGTTGAACAATGTATAAATAAATAAATAAATAAATAAATAAATAAATAAATAAATAAATAAATAAATAAATAAATAAATAAATAAATAAATAAATAAATAAATAAATAAATAAATAAATAAATAAATAAATAAATAAATAAATAAATAAATAAATAAATAAATAAATAAATAAATAAATAAATAAATAAATAAATAAGTAAATAATTGTCAAAAAAGGCATAACAATATTGCTGTTAACTAATTTCTGTTCCAGAGATTTGACAGTAGTCAGAATCAAGATCGATGCAGGAAATGGACCGAAGGAGGTAATACTCGGATCGGCATATCTACCTTCAGCCGATCCTGAAGCAACACCTACCAGAGAAGTGGAGGAGCTGGTGAAATTCTGCAGGCGCAACGAAATGCAGATGATCAATAGCTGTGATGCAAAAGCACACCATAGAATCTGGGGAGCACCGATACCAACGAAAGAATCTAGTTTTTACTACAATTTATTATGGCAAATAATTTAGATGCAACAAATTTAATGTAGGCAATAAACCGACCCTGTATAACAAAAAATTTGATGTGTCTAACACATGACTTTCCTATCTAGTTATTATAGACTTTTTCCGGTTATTTTATATAACCTATTGCAGCACCTCTATAAATGTTAAGAGGATAAACTAAATATATATACATTTTCCACATACATCTACCTCGAAACATTTTCCTATAGATATTCATTGAAATCCAAAATATTGAAAAATTTGAAATTTAGCACGTTTTCTTCAATTTTTCCATTACGGTCCATTCTAGAATAAACAAAATAGTTTAGTGTGAAAAAAAAAGTATTCAATATTTATCTAAACTAAGATATTCGATGTTTAATTAATCAAAAAAGATCATTCCTAAAATTGAATAAAATATATAGGCTATCCCATTTAAAAATCTTATTTATGTTATATCCCGTGAAATATACACGCCACTGATGTGGCCACGGTATTTTTTATGGTATTTTGCGACACACCGTATATTCAAATTCAAAACAGTGTAATTAACTTTTAACACATAACTAATACAAATTTATTAACAAAAAATAAATACTTGTTTTCGGTATATTGTCTTAAGATTTTTAAAAAATTACTGGACCTTATAAGGTCCATAGAAAAACATAATAAAATTTCATTATATAAAAAACATTTCTACGAATTTTGCTTTTTCATCAAAATAAATATCAGACAGTAAAATATTAACTATTGGTCTTCAAACTAGACCTAGAAGTAGATTTTTAAGTCGCAATATAAGGCTGCATATTTCAGATCAAATTATTTTAAATAATTAAAATTGACACGCCTCTCGATCATTTCTATTGAAATTCGTTAATCGTTAAATTCAAACCTTCGATCTGATTGATTTGCATTGATTTAGAGAATGGCTAATAAGTTGTTGTGCAAGTTTTGTCTGCAGAATTATAAGCGTGAGCAAGAGATTACAGTTCCAAATCCAATAAAAAAATAATAAACGATCGATCGAGACTGATAAAAATTAACAGAACCACCTTCACATTTTTGAACACCCTGTTAAAATTTTGAAGTTTTATTATATTGTAGTATTCGACCTTCTAAATAAAAGCGTTCACAGGCCCAACATCTTATGATTACTTTTTGAAATAGGTATAGGGTGTTGAAATTATAAATTAGTCAATTTTTAAAAATGTCGCTCTTTTTTACCAAATCGTTTGTTTACAGATATGTTCCACAAATAATACGTTACTATAATATCAAACATTAATGGCATCAATATCCTTTAGTATCTTTTTATGTTAGAACCTCATATATATTTTTATTTTGTTGTTTTTTCCATATAGTTGTGTAATATTTTTTTAAAAAACGTTTCTGTTTGTGCTTTTTTTTGTCTTGTCTTAAAGTGGTCCACTTCGTGGGCTATCTTGAGACATAATCAGACTTTTTAAATTTCTTTATAAAAAAAAACAATTATAATATTGTGTTAATAATTTAATAAAAAAATGTGTACAATCAGATGAAATAATATAAAGCATAAGTAATTGTAGCAAAAAATGAAAATTACGATTTTTCTCCCCAAAAAAGTAAAAATTGTCTCAATGTGGCCCACTCTACTATATGGTGGATCCATATGCTCCGCCCCTGACCTATTTCTAAGTAGTGGTGGTGTAACCTACAAAATGAACTTGGTGATTCCACCAAAATTTTTAAACTTAAAAAAAAATTATTAAAGTATTAACCACAATTAAAAATGTTGTCTACTACGGTTACACAAGTTTCGGTTGTTCCGGTGTCAACCTTCGGGCCTTCGACGTCGCTCAGACGGCAGCTAGGGGGTGGATAGCTTACAAAAATTCCGGAAATAGTAGACAAATAAATAGGCGCCAACTGGGTCTATATAGTGGCCAAACTATGATCCTATTTCCCCAAAAACCCAGTAAATGAGGAAAGAAATAAAAGACAAACCTCAACTTATGTTCCTTTATAAAGAAAAAAATAAAAATATTTAGTAAATATACAAACTAATTACCTGATGGCTTAGATAATAAAAAAAGTTGGAGGAAATTAAAAGGAAAAACTTACACAGTGTATGTATATGCATAACCCAAAAAAAAAATAATAAATGTATCAAAGTATGGAACGGTTCGTCGTTAGCTTGGTACCAGGCATGACGCTTGCGCAAAACATTAATTTCCACCTTACATAAAAAAAATATAATATAATAGTTAACTTAAATATTGTGCATCACCGTACCTATACTACTTCATATATTATAAAAACAGTAAACTTATAATCTTTATAATCTTATAACCCTCTCCAAATTGGAAGGCGATATCTGCTTAACTTTTGGTTAAGACCAAACTACCCAAAAGAAAATTATTAAACCATGAAATTTTATAATTAAGTATAATTCATAGAACTAAATAAAAATATCAAAAAAATTAATAAAAATACAACATATAAAGGACTTTAGACAGAGGTTATTTAATTAAACTCCCAGATTGGAAGAGGTTACTTAATCTCTGCCCCCACACGGGTCTTCTGAGATTGCTTAACTTATAGTTAAGTCTTGACCATTTAATAATGAATAAATTAAAAAAAGTAAAATTATGGCAGTAGCCCTTAATAACTGAAGAATTACAACTTAAACGTGGAAGCAGTCCAAGTGTTCTGCGACCCGAAGGATTACTACATCAGCATTAAGTGCTTAAATTAAGTAAACATTTAAAATATTAATCAATTAAACGATGTATCATTTGATAATACTTAAGTTATGAGTGAAAGAACCCTAGAACATTCTGTGCTCAAAAGTATAAATAATGTTGAGAATACCTTGACAACATTCGGTTGAAAGTGAATGTATAGTTTAACAAAGCACGCATGAAACCTTCAATATAACGTATAAGAAAAACCTGATAGTAGGGTGTCTTCTTTCACAGCATTCCCATCTTCCTATCCAGAACAAGAAACATTCTTGTAAATCTAGCTACAAGTAAACTAGGTGGCTAGCATACCAATGTTCTGTGTCCCCTCGATGAGTCCACGATGAAACCGTTGAACTCCGGACGATATAACCCTCTGTGTACAACTGTTGAAATCCTGGGTCAACAATCCCTTGGGTCAAACTGTCGTCGAATCCTGGGCTAACAACCCCCTGGGTTAAACCCTTAAAATATTACAAAGAAAAATGTCAATACACATTGACTCAAGTATCCCGAACTATAGGATTACCCAAAAATGTACATAAACTAGAAAATATTCAGTATCTAGGATAAAGAAAAACTACATTGGCTCAACAGTGAGTCATAAACAGTATTATGAGCTCCAATAATTAAAATTCTGTTACACATGGTTGGTAACATAACCTAATATATACAAAACATACCTTTTTCGTAAAGGGTTAACTTGGTAGCCTTTCAAGGATGAGAACCACGTGAGATGATTCACAGTACAACAATATTCCACACTCCAAATGCTGTGAACTCCCGATTATTGCGTTAAAATCCTATATTAGATATGGGCTGGACCAATGACCATGGGAATTTACCAATTCACTAAAATTCCCCTCAAAATACGAAATGTCCATTTACCCACAATTAACCATGAAATAGAATCTAAAATCCCCTTTAATTAGGGTAAGCCGATGGGGCTAAATATTAAGAAAATTCTATTTCGACACAAAAATCGTCTCTCGTGACTGAATACCCACTGCCAGAAAAAACTACGTCAGCCGTCCAAAATGGCCGAAATCCCTTTCCGATAAATGTCAAGTGGGTTCAGAAATTCATCCTCAAGAATTCCCCACTATATAACTTAACAGACCATTTACGAAAGGTACCCTAAAAACTATATTTATATACAGTATAACTACATTTGGGAAACTGTTCCCGACAAAAATTAAAACAACAGCGATCGCAAAAAAAATCCCTCACGACTTAAAATCGCTCATTGTGAAACTACCTTACCTCGGGTTCTGAGCCCGATATTGGAACGTACCACCAACATGACACTTGTCGGTGTTCTGTCGTCAAATGACGTTTATGTCATTCACTGTCACAATTAATAAACATTAACCTAACCAAAAATAAACAAGAAAATCTTAAAGAATGGTATCGTAAATAATTAATTACCCAAAGGTGAGACTATAATACATAATATGTATAAATTTACAACGAAACTTGGTCTATTTTTAGGAGAGTCTGGCAAATTAAAACAGTGAACACTACACCGCAAATATGACCAATGTACAAAGTATTATACTACCTTTTACTTAGTGGTGAGATGAAATAAATTGTAATAATGTCAAAAAGTTAGAATACAGGTGAAATTAGTTAATGACCAAAATAATAGTGATATCAATCATACGATTTTACCCTTTTTTTTCGTATGATTAACCAGGTAAGCCAAAACAATTTTATTAATTCGTGGGGCCAAAAATGAACGTTACAGTGGCTATGAAGACTAAAGATAAGGAGACGAATCGGCATACTCGAAATACGGTACCAAAAATCTAACGCAAATTGAGCTTTTTTAATTCACCGCAAGGGCGCTGGTGGTAGTAGTGCTGTTCAAAATACATGTCTCACTTGTTTTAATTATTTATAAATTATTTAATTTTATCTATATAAGATGCAAATTAGGTAGGTGTGACCAAATTCAAAAACATTTGTTCTAATTTTTTTTGGAATTATATCTAAATATAGTTTTAATAGCAAAATAAAACACAGTTAACAGATTTTTTTGTTATAATACAAGCATAAAGGGAGATTTGAGAATGTACATGATATTGCCTAATCGTTTAATTCTGGCTTTCTCCTTTTGCTAACAGTACCATCAGTAAAAAGAGTATCCATAATATTTTAAATTATCTTCTAAAAAGTGTAGAACAGTCTCATCTCTAGAAAGTGCTTTAAGACCCTAAGAATGATATGTATATATCGTCGCCCATTTTACAAAAGGGCATAACTCATTTTTTGCAACTTTTCAGAAGAGCGATTTTAAGATTTTAAAAAAGTGGTGGTCTCATTTAATTAATCATAGTATGGAAATGCAACTCCCGATTTACTTGATTTTTTGAACAAGTTTAGCTAAAGAATGTAATTTGTATTGCCTTATGGTATTTATGTGTTATTGTGAGCAGTTACCTAGAAAATCAAGTTTTCTTGATATGCCCTTTTGAGAAATAATTTTCCAAAAAATCCTTGAGTTAGGTCCGACGACATGCAATATTTAAACACAATACAAATTGATTTTAATACATGATATTTTTGATTTTTGTTTTTGTAACATTATTGAGGAATATAAATGGTTTTAAGAAATATTTATTTTTAAACAAAATAATTTTTATTAAAAAATGTGAAGCTCATAAGCTATTACAAAAAAAAACTTCAAAGATTTATTTAAATTATATTGTAAGAACTTAGTCTTTGGTTCCAGGGAAAACTAATTATTCGTGGGGTAGGTAAGTGTAAAAATGCCTGTGGTCCTCCGACAGGGTTACCAGGTTTTTGAAAGAGATGACGGACAGACAGAGGATTTTAGGGGAAAGAGGGGGAAGTAAAAACAACTCATTGTCAGTCTATTTTTACTCTTTTAATCAAAATTACTTATTTTGCAAGAAATCCTTACCTAATTTTGGTAAAGATACACTGAGGTGATTTTACAAATAATAAGGTGAAAATGTAAAGTTAGAAAATCGAGAAATGGCAAATCGAAATCCAAAGTAAGAAACATTTTCACCTTATTATTTGAAACACATCAGTCTATCTGTACCAAAAAATAAGTACGGATTTTTTTACAAAATAAGTAATTTTGATTAAACAAATTAAAATAGACAGAGTTGTTTTTACTTCCCCCTATTTCCCCTAAAATTCACTGTCTGTCCGTCATCTCTTTCAAAAATCTGGTAACCCTGTCCTCCGACCTTATAACACTCTTGTCTCCTTGACATAGAGAGCACAAGTCTCTATATTTAAGGTTCGGTATCTTGATTGGGCTTGTATTTAATTTAGGAACTAGATTCTTAAAAGGGTGATTAGACTATATTTCTCTTAAAAGAGAAATTCTGCTGTATGATGAGCAGCTAAGTTTAGTTTTGAACTGTATTGTATTTGGCTTTAGTTTGGTAACTAGCAGCTCAGATACCTTTGTCCAGTCGACGGTGTCACTGGAATTGTCACATTTTCGAATTGTCAGGATTCGTAGATTTTTAGACAGTTCCTTGAAAGCTAGAAACTTTTTAGGATTCATCTCTTCTACATTGTAAGGGTGTTTGCGTCTAGCCAGTCTTATTATACTTGTTAATTGTGAGGGTATAAAAGTATCTTCCGCTCCTTTAATGGCATATCCTATGGCACTATGTGCACTATCTCCTTCACTTTGTTCGTGGTGGGGCTCAAAAAACGTGATAAGAATCTCATCTAATGTAGTGCTGTTATTTAAGCAATAAAGCATCATTGTGGGTAAAATTGTATTTTTGTTTTGGCCAGCACAGCCATCGCAATAAGTGAATAATACTTTTGTTTTGGGATTCAAATTTTTTTATAGAAGTGTAAACGCAAGTAGCAACCTCAGATGACCCTCTTTTGCTAATTGCCTCGTGCCACAAATAGCAATCACAGTCTCTAGATGCTATATCATATACAGTGAAGTTGTAAGCTGACAACCTTCTTTTGTAGAATACAGCACTCTCCTTTGATATTGTAAGTGAAAAAACTTGTTGCAAGTCGAAAACATCACAAGCATACTTTGAGTTCGCTTGCTGAGCCATTTGTTTACTTCCATCTTTCATTTTTCTAACGATGTGTGATTCATATTCTAGTGATAACTTCTTTTTTTTCTTCATCTCTATTATTATATGACATACAAAGGCTGCATTGATCCTTTTTGGGTTGGTGAAAAGATAGGTTCATAGATTTGAATACTTTGCGGTACACAGAATAAGCTCCTTTCATTAGAGGTCCAGATTCATCTGCTAGACTAAGATTTTCATGTAAATATTCACTAGTTGAATTTTGACGGTAATAATGAGATTCAACTCTTCCAAATTTATTTATGTGTTCGGTAATTTCATTAATTAATTGAAGGTCTCTATCGACTTGTGACTTATACCTACCTCCTCTCAGTTCTTTTTCTATAATTCCAGTTGTACTTTTTTTCGATAATGTTGTACTCATAGTCTTTTCTGTCGTTGCCAAAGTATTAATAAAAAATGTTTTACAAACTGGTACTTCACCGCCGCGCCGTCTAACGGAAGAAAGTAATAATTGCTTTTATTTCTTCGAGATACCTCTTTTTGTGTAGTTTTTTGTTTTATTTCTTTCATTTTGATGTACTTTGCAATGTACTCTCTTTGTAACTGCAAGGATCCCATTGAATAAAAATCTTGCATAATCTCTTGTCTTTTACCATCACTGAAGAGACTACATTTCTTATTACGTTTTGAACATGATTCCCCATTGCATCAAGGTCCCAATTGTTTTTGTGGTATGAGGTTCATTGTTTTCGGTCTTACATAACACTGTCCTTTGTTCTTTAGTTCTTTGGCTAATTTATAAGAATTTATTTTCCTGACTTTTTTAAATTAAACTTCTCTTGGAGATCCCTCGACTGGAAACAAGCTCTCCGGATTGTAATCTTGATGTGAGCAGCAGTTATTATCTGCTTCAAAGTGTTCAAAACGGAGTAAGACTTTTAAGCAGATACAAGCACTATATATTTCAAATGAACAATTTGGGTGTTCACAGAGCTTTTCGTTGCTGTCTTCATTACCTAAGTTAGTTGCTTCATTTGCCTTCGGGTTTCTTTTATTTATCTTTATAGACTTTTTTCTAATTCTTTATTTGTCCAACTTTCTAGACTAAATAAGTGACGCTGACATAGATCATGATTGTTACAAACAACTTCTTTGCAAAGTAATGGACTACACTCGTTAATGCCTTTGTTTTTACATTTTCTCGCGGTACATTCATAAACAACCAAATCAGGGTCTTCATCACTGTAATCTCCAAATGGTGAGTCCTCAATTTCACTATTGGATTGAGTATACTTTTGTTTTTTAGCTTCTCTTGTTATCGGCCGTCTCAAAAGTGTGTTTGGTACAATGGGAGGAATATTATTATCAGAGCCACATTCGCTTAAAGGAGATTTTGATAGGCCAACTTCCTCCTGGGTGTTATTATCAGAGCTGTTGTACTGTGCGTCACTATCATTATAATTTTCTGTAGAAACTATTATTCCACAGTAGAATTTTCCACCATAGTCCATTTTTACTTTTTTATTTTTTTCGATTTGATCCAAATAAGAGACAATTCTTTAATTTCAACAACATTTTCTGTTACATCTTACATCTATGATTATTAATTAGTTATCTGAAACAAATAATAATTACAAGTACCCACATAATACAAAAATATTTTTTTCTCCTTGATGAGTGCTCTGTTAAATAGTATATTGTATTCCTAGGCAGTAAAGTGCTTTTTCAGGCCTCAAAAAGTGGCCAGGCTTAGCGCAGTGGTTTACACATAATTTTTTATCCTACACAATAATTGTTGGACTTGTATTATGGATAAAAAATGGCGTCCCCATAACTTTGTTGCCTTTTATCGTAGAGATAAATGCCGTTTTGAGAGAAGAAAATATAAGCTACGGGGCACATCGTCCACTATATAACTCAAAATGGACAAAAAATGAGTTATGCCCTTTTGTAAAAACAGTGACAATATCTTGTATTTCCATGGCTTCTATACACAAAGCAGGCTTTGAATTAGTAGAGCGCCCACCATATTCGCCATATTTCGCCCCCCGTGATTACAGGCTGTTCCACAAATTAAAAGAAAACTTACGTGGGAAATTTTTCTACAATTATGATGAACTAATGCAAGCTGTAGAGAGGTGGTTTGTAGAGGTCGGATCAAATTTTTTCCAGGAGGCTGTTGAGATGTTAGAGCACCGATGAGTAGAGGGAAACTATGTCAAAATATAAAAAATATAATGCCACTGTAGTAGTCAGGGGTGCAGCATAGGGATCCACCTTCGTATGAATATATGCTAGAATAGTTTAAATTGTCAAGTTGTGCAATTATTTTATTGATTTCTGTTTATTTTTTTTTAAATAAAATTTTAATTCCGTCTTTGTTTTTAAAGCTTCAAATTTCCCAATTTCACCTTCTATTTCACTCTTCCACTCTCTAAAGTTCCATTGCTTCATTTTATTAATTTTTATTTGTTATTATTACTTATATGCTCTCTAAATACACAAACCAGTGATTCCAAATGTAAAACTATTTATATCTTAACCAAGTGCGCTGCTGGTTTATACTATTTTGTAGAACAAGAAAAAACTTGAATAGTTCATAATGATTTGGCTAAATGGTTAGAAAATTAGGTACTATTTCTACGCTATGCAAATTCATCAACCTTATAAATTCAGTTAAACGTAAATGTATTCAATTCATATTAGATAAAGTATAAAAACCTTATATATCTTAATCCTAATTCTTTAGACATTACAATTTAATTAAAATTTCATAGAAAGTTTAATTAGTTTTTTGGAAATTAACAGCTGTAGCCGAATTAAACACAATTAGGTGTATTCGAGATACATAAACGGTAATTTTGTTTGAACGAAAGTGATGAGAAGAAAGTTTTTTTTTTGTATTGTGATTGCTCCGAAATATAACGAAATTAGTAATAGAATAAGATTTTGGGGCAACTTTTTGACCTGGTTCGCAATGCATTGTCACGGATCGCAAAATTTATTTGCGAATTTAAATCATTTTAAACGAAAAGTATCGTTCTGGTCTAGTAAATGTCTAATAATAGATGAATGATTTTAGTTCATTATAAAGATACCTAACCTAAATATAAATGGTGACAAAGAAGTTTTGTAGAAGCGCAGCAATTATTAATTCTGAGATATAATTTGGAATTTTGACTTTTAACTCAGAATTTAGATATCTAACTTGGAATTCCCACTCGTAGATCGGAATTTAGACTTGGAATTCCGAGAATATGATGTGTAGAATTTTAATTGTAGAAAATAGATATCAACTACAGACCATAATTCAGCAGTATTTCTAATGTTATATTCGACAATTTTAAAAAAATGTTCTATATGATTTTCCATAGTTAGATAAACCATACAATATCCATGATTGATACCGGGTGACAATGAGACCAAGGCCACGTTAATATTTCTTTTATTTATGAAGTGATTTGGGTCAAATTTAGGATCAACATACGAGACTTAATCTCGAATTAATATTTATATTTAAACAAAATGGCCGACTTGCGGTATTACAGGAATTTGTTATTAAGTTTTATTTTTTAAATGGATATATTTTATATTGTTTGTAATCTATGTTTCAAATTATATATAATAGTACCGCCAAATTTAAATTTATACAACACACACTTTTGTTTTTGAAGCAGAAAGCTATGAGTTGGGAAATAATGTTCATGATGCATTTTGCGGGGTTTCCGAATTTTGCCACAAACTTCACGTAAAGAAAAATTGATATCCGAACTCTGCTACGGATTACAGTTTTAGAGATTAGATTCCTAAATCATTAGAGAGTCTCTCCGATCCGATTAAGATATTATCAATGTAGGTATCCAAAACATTGCTGATATTGTTTACTATTTGTGGTACTTGCATAGCTACATACAAACATGAATAAAAATATGAAATAATATAAAAAAACAACTTATTATGAAAATATTCGAATTTATTAAAAAAAAAAAAAACAATATAAAATTAGTATAAAAAACCACATATAAAATTGCAATACACAGTTACAAATATAATAAAAGCTTTACAGGTAAAATGAAATTAGACATTGGGAAAATTTTTAAATGAAATTATTTTAACAAACATAAACCGCGAAATATTTTTCAATATTTTCTTGTATTGTGTTTACTTTCGTTTGGACATTTTTTTTTAGTTTTTTCTGATTATTGTTAGCTGACCGCATTTTTGAATAAGTCTCTACTTGAAAATCTAATAATACATGTGTAAAATACATAATATTGGGGTGTGCTTTATAAAAGGAGCTATTAAAATGCGAATGGAAACTTAAAACTTTCCTCTTAAAAAAATCTGCACTATTTACCCAAATATTTGGTTGGAATATTGATAAATTGTTGACATATGTTTGTTTTAAATAATTGCGGAATTTAATTACTCTTTTATTATTTGGTAGCAAATAGTGCAATTTTTCATTAAAAAAATCTACAACTTCCTCAGAACTGAGGTACATCATACCAAAATGAAGTTTTAAATATCTACCAATCAGAGTTTTCCTCTTTATATTCCGGAACTAAATTATATTCTTGAATTTTCCGAAACCATGCTAGGCAGAGATGCAATTTGCAACCCAAAAGAATAAGATCTCTCCCAAAATATTTATACAGGGTGTCCTTTAAAATGTGTCCCAAAATTCTCAGGCAGATTCCTTAACCAAAAAATGGAAAAAAAGTTCCTATAGACCTATGTCCTAAAGTGCCTCCTAAGCGAGCAACAGCCTCTCGAAATCATTTTTTTTATTTTGATTTTTTGAATTTTCTTAAAAATGGAAACAAATAAAAGAACCAAATTTTGGCTGTTAAATATGATCAATAATAGTGACCTTTTGACACCTTCAAAAAGAAATTATTTCGTCAGGGGTGTACTTGGGAATTTTTTGAAAATTTTGATTATTCATAACTTTTTTGTGTTTTTGGTAATGACTTATCCATATTTTTTTTTACATTCTACATTGAAAACTACGTCAAAAAGGAATACTTGTTTGATCTCGATTGGAGCAGCCGTTTCCGAGAAAACATCATCCAAAGATATTCGTGCAGTTTAGGTTAATTTTCAATTTTGGCTATTGTAGCCAAAAAGTTGGAAATCGAGGAACACGGCTTACATGTCCCTATCCTTACTTTTGAAGGTCTATTCAGTGGCAAAAAATATTAGTTGATACAGGGTGATCAAAAATCGGATGTGATTTTGGATTTTTCATCACTCTGTATCAAATAATATGTATTTTATGTCACTTAATAGACCTTAAAAAGTTAGGATAGGGACTGTAAGCCGTTTTCCTCGATTTCCAACTGTTTGGCTACAACAGCCACCTGAATTTGAAAAAATGTGATTTTTGAGTAGCTGTAGATCCTTTACTATTCATATTAGATAACAAGTGTGATATATCATTGAAATCAGATTATCGAGCAGATTCTAAAAATATAAAAATATACAGGGTGTTCCATTTAAAAAACATAACTTTGATTTGGCACGGCCTTATGAAACACCCTGTCACATCGTAACTAATTTTAAAATGTGAAGCTTAAAGCTGCCTACTTTTATTATAACAGATCTACAGAGCTTCCTCACACTAATCAATCACCCTGTATACTATTTTTAGCTCTCTAAATAAAATTTAAAAATTTAGTTCCCATTTATTTATTATGAAGACCATAAGGTTTGTATTTAGCTGTTTAGAATAAAAAAGTAAAAATATATATTTTTTTGGCGTTTTTGTGTTTTATGGATAATTTTTTTCGCTCACTGATAAAAATGTTTCTTCAGTTAAACATTATTTCTAAAAGTGTTCTGGTGCGATTCGTTGTATTGTTATTATTTTGTTTAAAATGGCTCACAATAACTACAATAATGATTACACATTCGGCGAAATGACGGACATGCACTTATGTTTTGGACTCGCTTCTGGAAATGCCAATGAAGCTAGCAGACTTTATCAGGAGCGCTTTCCAAATAGGCATCTTCCATGCGCTAAGACGTTTTCTAGAATTGACGATAGACTTCGGGAAACTGGTACATTTAAGAAAAACTCTAGTAACAGTGGAAGACAAAATTATGTGAGAACTCCTGCTTTGGAAGAAGCAATTTTGGATAGGGTAGCTGAAACCCCATCGACAAGTACCAAAAAAATAGCAAATGGTAAGTAATTACTTATTTATTATTTTAGCTACCCCGTACCTTATCGTATAAAACTAGTTTTTTTACTTGTTATTGCTTCTCTTACATTTCACGACTTTTCGTATCGAAAAGAGTTGCGTTATGCAGAAAAAATCTGATTTCCCAAATCAATGGATTCTCTTTCTTAACTATTCACTACACAGATTCTCTCATTTAATTTCAGAAGTGGGAGTCGGACGTAACACGGTATGGAAAGTTTTGCGTGAACAACAATTGTACCCTTACCACATTCAAAAAGTTCAGGCACTTAAAGCTACTGATTATGAGCCGCGAGTTATCTTTTCTGAATGGTTTCTTGGAAGATGTAATCAAGATGCAATGTTTCTTAATAAAGTGCTATTTACCGATGAAGCTGGTTTCACTAGAGATGGTATAATAAATTTTCGAAATATGCATGAATGGGCTGAAGATAACCCTCACGCGGTTGTTGAACGTCACCACCAGGATAAATTTTCAATAAACGTCTGGGCTGGAGTTATTGATAATTACCTTATTGGACCATTTGTTTTGCCGAATAGGTTAAATGGAGCAGCATACAGGCTTTTTTGGAAAATAACTTACATGAGCTTCTTGATAATATTCCGATTCAAATCAGACATAACATGTGGTTTATGCATGATGGAGCTCCACCACATTACAGCCTTGAAGCTAGACAGCACCTTAACGAAAGATTTGAGGGTAGAGTAATTGGCAGAGGTTGTCCTGTTAACTGGCCACCTCGTTCACCAGATCTAAATCCAATGGATTTTTTTGTTTGGGGTTATTTAAAATCATTGGTTTATTCCAGTCCTGTTGAAACAGTTGAAGAATTGGAAGAACGAGTTTTTCATCATTGCGAAGTTCTTAGGAATAATCCTGAAGTATTTTTTCGTGTAAGACAGTCTATGATGCGACGGTTGCGCTTGTGTGTGGAAACCAATGGTCGCCACATTGAGCATCTGCTTTAATTTTTTTTGATTTGTTTTTTTAGAATAAATATTTTTTTAAACCGTTTCTTATTATTAAATAAAAATAGTCCCACCACGACATTTGAACTACAATTATTTAGAGAGAGCTAAAAAAGTTATTTTTATTTACGAGATTCACCGAGGTAATTTAGGAAAATTGAAAATTAAGCTAAAGTGGACGAATATCTTTGGATGATGTTTTTTCGGAAACGGCTGCTCCAATCGAGATCAAACAAGTATTCCTTTTTGACGTAGTTTTCAATGTAGAATGGAAAAAAAAATATGGATAAGTCATTACCAAAAACACAAAAAAGTTATGAATAATCAAAATTTTCAAAAAATTCCCAAGTACACCCCTGACGAAATAATTTCTTTTTGAAGGTGTCAAAAGGTCACTATTATTGATCATATTTAACAGCCAAAATTTGGTTCTTTTATTTGTTTCCATTTTTAAGAAAATTCAAAAAATCAAAATAAAAAAAATGATTTCGAGAGGCTGTTGCTCGCTTAGGGGGCACTTTAGGACATAGGTCTATAGGAACTTTTTTTCCATTTTTTGGTTAAGGAATCTGCCTGAGAATTTTGGGACACATTTTAAAGGACACCCTGTATATTGCGGTGTGGATATAGGCTCATCTCCGCCCGGCTCATCTCCGCTCGCAACCTTTTTCGGCTCATCTTCGCCCACGGTTATGGTCAACCAAAATACCCGGCTCATTCCCGCCCAGATTTGCAGCCCCTTACTAATTACGGCATTTTAGATTAGTAGGTATATATTTACAATATTTACATACATACACATTCGAGTAATATATAGGTAATGCAAGTTTTTGTATATAGGATAAATGATAATATGAAAAATAATAAATCAATATATTAATATAAATTTTTTACGTGATATTTTAATTTTAATAAATAAAAATAAATAAAAATAAATAAAAATAAATAAAAATAAATAAAAATAAATAAAAATAAATAAAAATAAATAAAAATAAATAAAAATAAATAAAAATAAATAAATAAAAATATTTGAAAATAAATAAAAATGTAACTTTTAAACATGCCAGTACAACAGAAAATCCTTTAGGAGAGCTCCCTTTAATTTTTAATTTATTTGTAATATTGGTTGTAGCAGCAACAGAAATACACATGAAAATTTCTGAATTGTATTCTAGTAAGTAATAAGTTTATTTATGTTCAATATTTTTTCGATGCAAACACTAAAAAAAATTTATTAGCACAAAAGAAATATTTTTCTTTACTAAATAAGAAAAAACTTATTTTTCTATATATAAGATTAAAATAACACGTAAAACAATTTATATTAATATATTGATTTATAATTTTTCATATTATCATTTATTCTATATACAAAAACTCGATTACATATATACTACTCGAATGTGTATGTATGTAAATATTGTAAATACAAGGTGGCGCAAAATCAAGTACCCTATGGAATGTTGTCATGGTTTCGTTTGTAGTTGACATCTGTTCGAGTTTTTCTGTCAGTTGCAAAGTAGATACTTGGGAAATTCATTATGAATCGATATACGCCTCGAGAACGTGCCGAAATCGTAAAATTTTTTTATCAAAATAATTCGTCAATTATCAGAATTTTTCCTGGACGCCTTATCTCGAAAAATGCCGATATTGCATATCCGCCAAGGTCTCCCGATTTAACTGTTCCAGACTTTTGGTTATGGGATTATCGCAAAGATAGGGTATTTGTAAATAATCCTCAAACACTAGAAGCAATAAAAGACAACATCCGGGAAGAAATTGACAGAATACCACCTGAAATGTTGGAGAAAGTTATGAAAAATGCTTTAAAAAGAGCTCATTATTGCATTAATGCTCGGGGTGGCCATTTGGTCGATATTGTTTTAGTGTGCAACAAAACAAATTTTTAGAGTTTAAATAAATATTTTTCATTTATAATATGACTGTTTTTTAATTAATCTTATTTTTATATAAAAAACAAATAGGGGACTTTATTTTGCGCCACCTTGTATGTACCTACTAATCTAAAATGCCGTAATTAGTAAGGGGCTGCAAATCTGGGAGGAAATGAGCCGGGTATTTTGGTTGACCGTAACCGTGGGCGGAGATGAGCCGAAAAAGGTTGCGGGCGGAGATGAGCCGGGCGGAAATGAGCCGACACCTGCGGTGTGAATGTTTAATTCAAAATCTACCACAATCTCTATTGGTTTAAAATTTAAACCAAAATCTTTACACTTATTACTTAAAAGGAGGAATACATTGTAATATTTTTAACTTGATTTATGAGGTAATAAACAAAAAACAACCGGTACATAATAACCGTTTTTAAAACTATGAATCGTAAACATTTGATAAAAGAAATTTGTACAAAATTTGAATGTTCCGTCCATCAAAATAGGTGACACAAAAATGTTAAATTTTAAAAACAGGAAAACAATTATTTTTTTTACTTTATCTGCCACCATTAGAAATTCTTTCCCGCGATTTGTATTCAGATGTAACTCGAGAACAGTATTGAACACCTCTTCTTGGTTTTTAGGTAATATTGGCAAGATTTTTCCTCTTGCCAAATTTTGCTAGTTTCTCAGCTGGATCACAAGTTGCTTTACTTTTAACACTATTGCTCACTGCATTGCAACACCATGATTGTGTTCTGCTTTGACCTCTGCATTTTCATCGAATCTTTCTACATTTGCTAGTATTAGCTTCGGAAAACTTAAAATTATTTAACACAATTAATTTATTTCCTCTTTCACTAAACATGGTAAACGCACTGTTATTCATTTTAACTCAACTAAGGTAGATAATAAACTGTTTCATAAAACCTTTATTAAGAAACAAGTAACCTATTTCCCCTTCTAAATATTTCCCTAAATATTAAAACCGAGCAGTCGTCAAAATATTCCAAGAATTCCATCAATTTTGTTTTTGAGAAAATATATTAATAATTAATTATTTAATTTTTGTACCTCTTCTGAAAGGTCTTTAGGTATGAAAAAATATTTAAATCCTTAATCCCTAATACGGATAAAACTTAATGCCCCTTAACGGTCATGGCAGAGTTCGGACTATTCACTAATCCCTAAGTTGTTAAAATTCAGGTAAAATTTTAATTTGTGGCAGAATTCGAATGCACCCGCATTTTGTCAGATTCGTAATAAAATTCGCCGTGGAATGCAAAATTAAAAAAATGTAAATAATCCGTTTTTTTACAAACACTGTTGAACCCTGTTTATTATTATTAAGAATGTATTATAGAACAACTGAAGATTCTCTGATTAAAAATAAGACGATTAAATGAAACATGCTAAGGCAAAATGTTACACGTTTCCGAAATACAGGGTGTTAAAGTTGAAAATTCTAAAATTTTTAATTTTTTTATTTTACTAAATTTGGTAAACATTTTTGGTGTCATAAGATATACCTATCAGCAAAACAATCAGTGAAATAAACTTTACCAGTGGCGTACAGCATGAATAAGTAACAACCTTCATCCCCTCTAAATTTTACGCCATTGCCCAAAAACATATTTGGACTATATTTTTACATTTACTGATGTTTTTTAAAATCATGTACTCTTGTTGTATACTCATAAAGTGATTGGTTTTTAAGATATTCACATTCATAGATGGATTTTCTTAATTTTAATTTATTTTTTAATTTTGTAATTTTGGATATTTTAGAGTACATGCTTTATTTAAAAAACATCAAAAAATTCTAAATAACAGTCCAAATAAGTTTTTGGAAAGTGGTGTAATATTTAGAAGAGATAAAAGTGTTACTTGCCTATACCGTACGCCACTGGTAACGTTTATTTAATGGATTTTTTCGTGTGATAGGTATTTCGTATGACACTTAAAGCAGTAAAAACGTTTGCTCAGTAAAATTTTATAAGAAAATCCAAATTTAAATGAAGAAGATCCACTTCTGAGAGTGGATATCTCGAAAACCAATCACTTTTAAAACAAATTAAAAAATAAAATTAAATAAAAACGATTAAGAAGAATTAAAATAAAAATAATAAATAAAAATAAATAAAAATAAATATAAAAAAATAAAAATAAATAAATAAAATAAAAATTAATAAAAAAATATATAAATAAAAATACACAAAAATAAATAAAACTAATTAAATAAATGAAAATATATTAAAGAAGAAAAAAAATATATTATCAAAAATTGAAATGAAAAATTTGTTTGTTCATTTTTAATACATTATTTTAAATATATTTTTCTAGGCAATCAAGCACTTTTTTCAGAAGTAAAAAAAAAGAATCTGAATATCTGAGTTTTTTAAACATATTTAAGTTTATTTTAAATAGAACTGTTCAATTATATTTTTTCTCATGACATTTGATAATTTTTTAATTTATTTATTTTTATTTATTTTTATTTATTTTTATTTATTTTTATTTATTTTTATTTATTTTTATTTATTTTTATTTATTTTTATTTATTTTTATTTATTTTTATTTATTTTTATTTATTTTTATTTATTTTTATTTATTTTTATTTATTTTTATTTATTTAATGGAACTTAAAGTGGGGACTAAACTGTCGCGATATTTGTTGTTTTTATTAGTTCATTCCTCATATTTAATAAGTTCACTTTAATTTTTTTTTTTCATATAAAGTCTTATAATATACTGAAAATGCATAAATTAAAATTGTATAACTTTAAAAAGAAAAACAACTAAAAAAGAATTTTTCTCAAAAGAAAGTTTATATTTTTCTGCCTAAATAATAAAGAGAAAATAAAAAATCATTGAATTTTCAGCTCGTTATGATTTTTTGAAGTCATATATATCTTCTCTAAACTTCTAACCACCCAAACTCTGTTAGTTTTAATAATAGCAAAAATGCTATATATCATTTTCATGTAAAACTTTGTTTTACAATTTTTATGAAGAACTTTTTTTAATAGCATAAACCGTTTCTAAATAACCTTAAAAATCTGATGTGTCCAACACATGACTTTCCTATCTAGTTAACCTATTGCAGCATCTCTAAAAATGTTTAGAGGATAAACTAAATATATACATTTTCCACATACATCCACCTCCAAACATATTTCTATAGATATTCATTGAAAACGAAAATACTGAAAAATTTAAATTTAGCACTTTTCCTCCAATTTTTCCATTACGGTCCATTTTAGAAAAGTTATTTAAAAACAAAAATTATAAAGATCGATATCGCAAACAACTTTTAGTTTAACAATTTTCTTAAAAAACAGAATTTTGCACATTTTGTCAAATTTCTCGAATACGGACCATTTCAGGAAAATTTGACATAGAACAAAAATTATAGATAATAATATTGTAAGTAACTTTTATTTGAAGAATTTTCTTCCCCAAACGTAAATAACGAATATATTCCATAAAATATAAAAATGACCACCAATAAAGTACCCCCCCAAATGTTCCGACTCTGTCCAAACCCTAATCAGTTCACCTCAGGTCGAAATAAAACTTAAGTTTAAAATTTAATGTTTTTTCCTTTATCCGTTTTTGAGTTTTCTTCAAAATTCGAAATTTACACATTTTCTCAAATATCTCGAATACGGTCCATTTTAGAGAAATTATGTATAGAATAAAAATTATAAAGAATTATATTACAAACAACTTTTATTTGAACAATTTTTATAAAAAATTATTTTTTTTTACATTTTGTCAAATTTCTCGAATACGGACCATTTTAGGAAAATTTTGCATCAAACAAAAATTATAGATAATTATATTAGAAGTAACTTTTATTTGAAGAATTTTCTTCTCCAAACGTAAATAACAGATATATTCCATAAAATATAAAAATGACCACCTATAAAGTACCCCCCCAGATGTTCCGACTCTGCCCAAAATCTAATCAGCTCATTGGACGCTAGAACAAAGCTTAAGTTTAAAATTTGGTGTTTTTCTGTGTATCGGTTCATGAGTTATGCGTTATACAGACACACAGACACACACACACACAGACAGACATCATCGCGAAAATAGTCAAAACGGATTCAGGGGACCTCAAAACGTAAAAATCCGTCGAAAACTCGAGGTCGAAAAAAATCATGATTCCTATACTTTCCTTATATCTGTATACAGATAGGAAAGTAAAAAAACATTTTATTTTTTTGTTTTTCGCCATTTGCCAGTGCCTGAAAAACAAAATTTTTTAACATATCGTTTTCAAATACTCTAAAGTGATTTATACATATCAATAATTCCTGTATTTCCTCCAACATTTTGATGGAAAGGTCTATTTGATTAAACTATTAATTATTGTGTTTGTCTCCTATATAAAATATTATCTAAAATATATATATTTTTTTTCTATAATGTATTAACTTTATTTTATATATTTGTTTATATTTATATTTTTATATTTATATTATTTGTTCTCAAAACAAGTGCCTTATTGGCACTTAATTGAGTATAATATTTATTTGAAATTGTTGATTGTTTTGCTGATAGTTGTATCTTATTACACCAAAAATGTCTACCGAATTTAGTAAAATTATACTGATTGTGAGAAATTAAAAAAATACAGTAATTAATAATTCTTACAATCAAAAAATAAGATAAGAAAAATTTTGATAAAAAGTTATTTTTTTCCTAAAACTGTAACTTAAAAATTAAGATGTTTACGACATATATAACTATTCTTCTTAAAAGGACTCCCTTAAGTATCAACATTCAATTAATAAACACTCTGTCTTTGCGAGCATTTTATGTCATCAAGTTATGTTACTATAAGGGTAATGAAGGATTCTGACTACTTATCTCTGGTCACTTTTTTCATCGAAATTTGTGACAGCTTGGACGTGGTTTTTCGGAACCTAACATTTTATTCTAGGCATTTTTTTGTATCGGCAAATGAGTTATGCAAAAAGGATTTTGTAACCTGGAGAAAATTGATTTGTTTTTTGAAATAGATGTAAAATCGAAAAGAGATTTAATTGACCTCAAAATATTTGCAAGACTATCAACTTGGATTTTTATTCAGTAATTTTACCCCATTCACCATAAATTAGAGAAAATTAACATTCTTTTTCACGAAAGCCCAGGATTAAGAAAAGGCTGAATGTGGTAAAACAACTGAATAAAAAGTGTTGACAGTCATACTTTTATTTTGGGAGTAATTAAACTTTTATGCCGGAAATAGCAAAACTAAACGACGTCTTGACGTTTGGAATAAGATATTTATTTATTGTGGATAAAAAAGCAAAAATCCATCGATGAACCAATTTACTTTAAATTTTACAAGTCATATAACCGCTCCCACTGCCGGAACATAGTACAGCTTGTTCACCACTTGTGACATGCGACTTTTTGCACTATTATGTATGTCACTGTAGAGATCGTAAAAATCATATTAACCACTTCAGCACGTCAACAAGGAAATCCATTAAAAATCGCATTTATTTTTAAACTGATCGCGACCTTGATAAAAAAAAGAACTATTATTTTTCGTTGTATCTCGAGTATTCTGATCGCCCTCCTGCGACTGTCCTGCGAAATCCGTTGTTGTCGGTTCTATTTTCTCTCTTACCTTTTGCCTTTGCCCTCAGCCGCAATCGAAGTGTGCGTGGGCTCCTCACTAGTCAGGTCGTTGACTTTGTGTTCTATACTGTAGGCCCTTGCCCTTGATGGTGATTGTCATAGTATCAGTATTTGAAAAAGCGCTTTATTCGTTATTTTTGGCTTGTTTCTGCATTGTCAAGCCGTTTAATGATGAAGATTAATTAGAAAACAAAATTATCAGGGCTGTTTCAAATAAAAATACGTAGATAAAATAAGAATAATTGAAAATATTGATTTTCAGAATTTTTGGTTTAAAATTAGTGCAATAAGGGCCGATCTTTTCATCTTTGAGTAAAGTTACATGTAGGTTTACTTCAGTAGCGTGGCTTGACACAGGGAGCCTCGGTTCAAGATATTTTTCGGGAACCCCCTAAGTAAAAAAAAATGTGCACATAAATAATGTATGAAAAAAATAAAAAAATGATTCTCTTAAAAACTTAAAATAAATAGTAGTAACATATTCGCAAGTTTAATAATAACTAAAAATAAGTAGTAATATAAAATAGTCCTAAAAATAAAGGTATTTTTAGTTGCGCATTTTTTTTAACAAACTTTTTATACAAGATATTTTATGCAACAGTGGCCAATATTAACTTTCTTATTTTAAATTGCAATATAATTATTTAACAATAATAGAAATACATACCCTTAATTTAATTTCCTCGTGACTTAATGTTGACATCTTACCTGAAAAAACAAAAAGAGACAATTATTTAAAAGATAAAAATTAATAGAAGGAAAGAAAACTCAAAGTCAACCTCAAATTTTTATAAATTTATAAGGGTTAATTTATCATCATCTGAAAAGTCCATGAAAATGAAGATGGTAAATTACCTGTGACAATACTGACAATCAATTAGAAAAGGAAACAATTAGTGAAATGTCATATTTGAGTACACATGAACAGCGCATGCGCATTGAACATTTTGCGTTCGTGGAAGAACCAATTATTATTAGTTTGGCATTCGTAGAAAAAAATGAAGTGATTGCCGATAGCCCTTATCTGGCGACTCGGAATCTTACTTCAGGGCCTAGACATTTTGGCGCTCTGTGTAAAACCTTAATTTTGCGACCCCCCCCCGTTTTTTTTTTAGTAAATCTCATGCGACCATATCAGAAAGTCAAGAAAACATTGAAAAAAAAAACAATAAAAAAAAACCTTTTTATTAAAAACTCAATCATCAGATAACAAGATTTCTGGGGTTTATATTTCTGATTCTTGTTTGTACTCCCGATTTTTCTCCTCTCATATTGGAACCACTGTCCGCGCATGTTTTCTACTTTAAGCCTATTTTTCTTTAGCTCTTCTAGTAAAACCTCCGACAAATCCTTAGCTGTTGATCTCTCAATGGGTAGAAAACCCAAAAAATGTTCGTTGATAATAACTTGAACTTCAGACTCTGATTCCTGTATGGAGACAAATCTTAGCACAAATGTCATCTGTTCTACTTTACTTGCATCGGGAGTACAGTCAAGAATCACGGAATAATACTTGACCTTTTGAACTTGCTCAATGATGTGGTGCTTTATGTTGTCATGCAATAATTCAATTATTTCATTTTGTATAGTTTTCCCTAGATATGTAGCTTTGAGTTCTTCTTTATTGAGGACTCTGCGAACGTGTTCCTCCATTTTTGGATCAAACTCAGCCAATAACTGAATTAACTTTAAAAAGTTTCCGTTATTGTGTTCATAAAGTTTATCGCTTGTTCCTCGAAAAGCTAGAGAGCTCTCACCTAAAATTTTAACGACTGATATAATGCGTAAAAGAATTTCAGACCACTGATTTATCTCAGAATCAATGAGTCTCTGAGAAACTGCATCTATTGTTTCACTTATTTTCAATCTTTGCTTCAATTCAAGCCATGATTTCAAACAATCTATATAAGTTTTAACATTTTCATGATGTGCTAAAGAGTTCCCTAAATGCTTCCAGTCTTTAAATCCCCGATTGCCAAGAGCGCTCAAGCTAGATGGTGCACCAAAAAGTTGATATGGAAAACATATTACATTGCTCCCTAGATTGATAGGGGGTGAAATTATATAATAGCTAGCTCAGGTTTATAAATTTCATCTGGAGAGTTGGGACGTGGAAAAATAAATCAGGTAAACTCTATTCACTGATGTTTTTACTCAATTGCTCAAATACTTAATGGTTGTTTTTCGTTACAGAAATAGAGAGTGTGTCTATATACAACGTTCCCAAAATTGCTATTTGGCAAATTAAAAGACAAGAAATTATGACTATATGTACAATTTACCTACTATTTACAAGATTCTTACCCCTCAGGCCCAAGTAGTACTACTTATTTACAACGAGTAGATGAGTAAGTATTCTTTTATTTGATTCTATGAAATTATTATGCAGTTCTTTTAAATATCTGTATGTACTAATCTAATCTTAATAATTAACCCACAAGAGCAGTCAATAAGCGGAAGTAATAAGCTCAGCAGTACCCTGTCTAACAGACAAAAGCAGTCGAAGGTGATAGTATAATAATGGTAATGCAGAATAGTATTCTAACTATAATAGGCCTTGTCTAGCCGATAAAAGCAGTCGAAGATGATGGTAGTACTAATGCAGAATAGTATCGTAACTACAACTAATCGCTAATAGCTAATAGGCCTAAAAGCATAAATAAAGCGAGATAGAGGTGCATGCAATTTAAATTGTGTCTGGGTGACTTACCGAGTAAGGTAGGGCCTTTTCTTTTTAAGTATCGCAAATCCACAATACGTGAAATACAAATCTTCTTGATATTACAAGCAATACTTATAGGTATTTTGATGGAACTCCCTTTTAGGGGTGGTAAAAAATCCGAAAATATTCGTTCGAAAAACACAGACCACATGGCCCAAAAACCAACCAAAAAGGAAATGACAGAGAACCCAGAGAGAGAGAGAGAGAGAGAGATAAAACCTCAGACACAAAGAAGAAACATGTACCTGATTAATAAGGTTAAACATGTACCTGATTAATAAGGTTAAACTGCCAATAAACAGCTTAATTATTGACCTAATTAATTAAATTACACTAAAATGAAGAAGATAAGAATTATTACAAGGTCATGGTCAAGATTTGACATTAGCATGTAAATAAACAATCTACATATGTATAGGTTAGATTTTAATAAATTGATAAAAGTACAAAAGTCTATTAATCTTGTTGAATACTATTTACACATTTAGGTGAGCTATTTTTTATTTATTTAATGTTTACTAACCCTAATTATGAACTAATAATAATAGCTAATTATTTGAGTACGATAAATTTCTGACCCGTAACAAACAGTACAAAGCGTTTTGAAATACGGAATATACCATCCATTCTCTTAAAACCTTTTCTCCATTTCTAAGCCTTTTTTTGTAATGTTTTGGTGAGAATCTTCTACGCTGATCATCAAAAGGAAAATCAAAATTATACAAAGGTGCACCTGGAGCACGTTTAACCAAAAAAACTCTATCTGCTGCAAGCATGATTTCGGGCCATAATCCTGGGTAAGAAGAGATTACTTTGGACTGTAGCCTTTTCTAAATGTTTCTCTGAGGTCTGCACAACTTGCGAATTTTGATTTTTAGAACTGCACAGAACTGCATCACTACTCGCCAAACTCGTTTGAGATGACTTACCCAGCTCAGTAATGCTGACGGTTGCGTCCAAAAGGGGGGTCCATATTCGGAAAGTCAGTATCTAGGTGTTGGGCGTTGTTCAAATGTTGGTCGGTTGTGGGAGCGTTGACACTACCTTTTTTTCAAGAAGTTCTACAGCGCATCTGACTGTTTTTGAAGCTGTTTGCTTGTTTAATCTCAGCTTTTTAAATTCGCTCCCAGAGGGTTTTCTCTTAGCATCGGACATTTTGGTTTTCTGGAACAAATTAATTAAACTAAAAGATAATAATATCAAAAAAAAGCCATAATTCGATTTAAATTATAATTTTTTAAAATCCTCCCCTTGTGCGCCACTGGCTTAAAAAAATAAAATGCATTTTATTCAACTCCAAACTCAATTACCTTTCATTTGATACCACACAAGCCATGTTTTGACCTAAACTCTACTTTTTTGAAATTTACCTCCCACCCTTTTTTGGGCTTATGTCTGATGGATTTTTTTTAGTTTTTAAAAATGAAAACAAAAATTAAAACACTTACCTTCACAGAAGCCAAACACACTGGACAATTTGCACAAGCACTTTTTTAAACAAACTATTTTATTTCGCACCAGCCGAAGTCTAGTGGCAAATAATGCATTGTTTTAACTCTACTTTTTATATGCAGTTAAAAAGGGCTGTTAGATCTTGTTTCGCTTGGTTTCAAAATTGTTGTTTCCTGTACAGGTCGTGTTGCCACCGGCCGAAAAACTTGTCAATTCTTGAAAGGCGGTGGTTGAGTGATTTTGTCATGTTGAATTGAATTCAACTAGATTTTGCCTTTAAATATATTATTATATTATTTGAATTATGTGCTTAGAAATAAAAATGATAAATTCCGCCTGCCGCCTTTTAATCTCGTCAACTATCAGTCAAATCTTGCAACGCGTTTTTGAGAAAATTCCCGTGAACCGATTTCAATGAAATTTGGTATACTTACAAGGGTCCGATGACAATGCAATATTATGAAAAAATAATTTATTGATATGATATCAGAATGATAAAAAAATATTCTTTACTTTTTAGTGCATTTTACTAAAAGCCTGTAGCTTAATTTTTTTATCAGTTTATTTCCATTTTCCATAATTTTGGCGCCCCTACATCATTGCGCTCCGGGCGGCCGCCCGGATCGCTCTACCCTGGGGCCGGCCGTGCTTACTTATACGTTGAGGCCCATAAACTTTATGTTCCTGATACATAAATAACTATTAAGCAATTATTGGAATGCATAAGGGCAAGAAGTGTGTGATTAATCAACCTAATCTTTTTAAAAAATAATCGTTCCATTAGGAACGCTACTGAATTATATCTGCAAAACACGAGTTTATTGTTAATTTTTTATGCATCCGTTCATCTATATTTTGCACCCGCATTTCAATCCACCTAGCTTCAATATGGCCGTCTAGAAATTTCCACCTACAGAATGCATCTCTAAACAGAGTCAAGTACTTAGAAAAATGCAAAAAAGGTTTTCTCTCTATAAGCAGAAGTATGTCAAAGAAAACAAAAGAT
This sequence comes from Psylliodes chrysocephalus, assembly GCA_927349885.1. Lineage (NCBI taxonomy): Eukaryota > Metazoa > Arthropoda > Insecta > Coleoptera > Chrysomelidae > Psylliodes > Psylliodes chrysocephalus. The sequence goes on along the minus strand of OV651816.1, from coordinate 95,540,963 downwards.
AGTCGATCTATTGTCATCGTATAAACAGTAAAATAGGAGACATTGAAGCATTGTTAATGTCGTACGAGGGCGGCGCTTAACTATATACATTATAGTATTTTTGTGTTTTGTAAATATCGGCATAAGAATGAGTTTAATTTTTGATCGATTTAAAAAAATGTTAATGACATAGCAAGAATAGCAGTATAAAATTAATAACGTGAATAACATTAACTAATAATAAATTGCCCAGGAAAAAAGGAATTGGTAATATATGGAGCCTATTTCCTTTTTCATAAAACTACTTTGCAGTTTTTCACTTTGTACTTTGCAAAGGACCCCGCACACCGCTTATGGAAAAGTAGCGACCTGTTAAATGCCATACATTTTTGATATGTTTCAGTTCTCGATTTCTTAAGCAATAGTGCCCTATGACTGGTTTTTGAGATACAGGGTGTTAAACTTAAGAAATACTACTTATTTGATAACGTATTTTTCAAGAGAAAACTAGTCGACTATAATTTTTTGTGCAAAATCTTATTGTAACATCTTTTGGCATTCTACGAATATAAAAAGGGGGTCAAAAATTATTTTACTTTACAGGGTGGGCCACAAATAAGTAAGGACATGTTTTTGATAAATACTTTATTGTTCTAGAAGGTGAAAATATTTACTAAAACATAAATTATTGCTATATTTATCATGTCTGATAATAATATTTTTATAAGTATTAATGTGAAACAGTATGTTCATGAGACTTTTGTGTATTTACCATATATATAATTATCTAATTCATTGACTACAGGATGAATTAATAAATATCTTTTCGATTTGTCCTGTAAAAGTAGATATATTTTTTCATTGGCTTATCAATTATCCTTTAGAAGATATTTTCCAAAATTATAGCTTTTTTCTGATTGGTTTTTTATTTTAACATCCTTTGAATATACACAGGAGTCCAAAAATATTTGTTTCTACAGGGAAAATCGTTAATAAGTAAGGACAAGTTTTTTGATAATTACTTTCATTGTTTTAGAAGTAGAAAATAATGATTGCTATATTTATCATTGTTAATGATTAATACAAAAGATTTTAGGTGCTATTTTTACAGAGTGATTTGATTTTTTTTAATGAATGTGACTTTTGTGTATTTTTTATAATATTAACATATGTAGAACTATTAAATTTATTGATTACATGGTGATGTAATAGATAGATTAATAGTTAATTTATCGAGTGTGTCAACAAAATTTAATAAATCACCCTGTACTTTTAGTCCTATAAAGATGTTTCTTACTGATATATTAAGCATTTTATAGAAAATAAATACCCAAAAATTACAACTTTTTTAATATGATAAGTTTTTGAGATGCAGAATTTGACTTAAGAAATACACACTTTTAGACAAATCTGGTACATAACAAAAACATATTCTGACAACACTGTAACAAAATCTGTAAACTGGCTCACGAGCTAGGAGGTGCCTATCATCTTAGGAGGATACACAATGGATCTAATGAGGCCTAAGTGCCGTGTGGTAACCCACCCTCCAAATCAAACAAAGTATCATTCCGTCTTCCGTCATTCCTCTACTTTGAAACGCTTTAAATAAAACTAAGATTATTTTATTTGTGCTCATTTTAAAAAAAAGTGTTTAATTAAGAACTGTGACATTAATAAATTGAAAGTATGTGCCAATTTAACAATTGTTCCCGAAAAATTTCTTTGAGACAAGGTAAATAAAAGTATTTTTATAATAATTGTTGTTTTATTTAACTATAATAAAGTTTTACGAATTTAACTTGTTTTATATTTTGTTACAGTGTCTAAGACCATTCTAAGACTACTTCAAAATGGTCTATTTTGTACCCAACTGTAAATACTATGAAGTAAGAAGTAAGCAAAAAAATTTCTAAATTTTTTGTTTCCCACAAAACTCGCTAAAAGGAAAAATTTGATTATTCTGGTAAGGGATGCCCACTTTTGGAGTATCTCAGTAGAGATCCATCCTGCCTCTATCAGGCTTTAATTTACATAGCCGCAAGGGAAATACCACTTTTAGGCCCTTACTATTGAGGTCCCTGGCGGTCTATGATGGCTTAAGGCTCTTTTTCGGCGCGATGCTCTTTTGCTCTGTATATTGACAAATCATTGTTATTAATCACAGTTCTGAGGATACATTAGCTAGTCCACAAACACAATTTCACCTATATTTATTCTAAATAAATAACAAACATACCGACTACTTCCGCGTAATGTCCCGCTAAAGATATGTGGATATGTACAAATAAATCCGACCCTCCTCAATATTCAAGATTCTACCCACCGCTGTACATATCCCCTTTATCCCGAAAAATCGATATACAAAACTAACACTCCTTACGGCTAAAATGACACATTTGTCTACCCAATTTTGTTTCAAGGCATTTACCCCTACTAATCTACATCTGTTTGCCATTTAAAAGTAAAACCCAAAGAGCGTTTTCTCTTTACTGAAAGGGGCAGGTACTGTTTACATACAATCAAAACTTTACAATTCGGCCCTTTGGCCATAAATCTAAATGACTTAATTTATTACTTGAGAGTGTTGACCGACTTTATACCAATTAATATTTATGACAACAACATCACTATCGATTCTCTAAATAGTGTAATTTAGCACAATATAAAACCTTATAATTTTTCCCACAATAAACGTTTATCAATGAATACCAAAAAGATGACAATAACACACAGACGCGAATTTTCCCGCTAATGAATATAAAAGTAATAAAGTGATACCTGTAACCCATTAATGTTAGTCTAAACTCTCCCCCGGAGTTATGAATATTAAATACTAGTTTGATTACTTGAATAGTGCGATTATCGTTTTAATTCTACGTAAAAGAAACCTTACAGAAAAAAAAAGTATACCGCTGATAAAAGTGTCTACCGGGCGCAAGTTCGTCGGCATAGCCTTAAGGGTGACGAAATCCACTACGAACGTCGCCTAGAGTAGTACTTTTAATTATTTAGTAACATTTTATAATGTTGAATCGAAGATATAAAATATCTGGCGTTTAACTATACTAGCATGGTACCACCGAGTACCAGTTACGCCAATATTTTAGTCGCTCGGTAGATACAACCTTACAAAACAGTTCTAGGAGCGAAATCTGGTTCTATTCAACGTGGTCAACCTGACTATATATATCTCCTTTTACTTATATATAAAATATAAGAAAAAGGTGGTCATCCTAAGGACAACTGGATATCTATGCAGAAGCCGTCGTTTATAGAAACTAATTTCTCTACTCCGTCGATATCTTTTATTTCCGTTCTCAAAATATAACAAAAGCGCGTCCACCGTAAGGGGTAGCGACATCTCTTTTTAATTATATTTGAAGAATATAAAGGAAAAGGAGTCACCGTGGCGGGTAACGTGGATATTTGCGTTTTTTGTTAACTTGACTCGGTGAAGATGAAAAAGCTAATCCCCCAGCCCACAAAAACCCTGGTATTTATATTTAAATTTCCCATATATGCAAATGTATCGGAAAGAGAACGACTGTGAATTCGGTGCATAAAGACTATGAAGCCCTGTATTAATTCCTGAATATAGCCCTATCGGTTTACACCTAGTCCTTTTAGCTAGCGGGCGTTACAGTTTACACGTCGATTTCTTTTCCCAGAAGTAATTAAACGGCGCCTACGAGTCGGGATATGCTGGGGCTGTTGTTTGAATTTGAAATAAAAAATTTGAATATAAGTAATATATAAGAATTATTTAAATTAATTATCAACCCCCGGTTGTCGGATTTCAGTATCTCACTATTTTAGTTCACAGATTTCTGTAAATGTTCAATTATGTGTTGCTATTTCAAACTTTTAGTATCCTTTGATAAAAGAAGTTGAATATTATTATGTATTTTACCTTATACATTTTTTTACTCTTCATACATTATTCTATGAAGAGTATCCTTTGATAAAAGAAGTTGAATATTATTATGTATTTTACCTTATACATTTTTTTTACTCTTCATACATTATTCTATGAAGAGTATTATAGGTTTACTTCATCTGTCCGATGTCACGTTATTTGTCTGCACAATAAGTCAAAAACGAAAAATGATATTAATTTGAAAATTTTAAGCAAAAATCAAGTTCTATAAGGAGAAAAAGCCTATTGATTTTTAACAAATCTGATTAAAAATAGGGGGTTAAGATGGGTTGAACACATTACCCTATTACTAAGCCTCCGCTGTCCGTTCGTCTGTCTGTATCTCATGATCAGTAATGGGTAGACAGTTAAAATATTCACAGAATGTGTATTTCAGTTGCCACTATAACAACAAATAATAAAAATAAATTAAAAATTCCTACTAGAATCGTATTTTTTTTACTCGACTTTAAGGAAGTATTTAAAAAGTACCTACATAGTATTAAATCTTGTACGATGGTGCGGAACTCTTCATGCGCACAGGGCCGCCGAAAGCCAGGTCGGGCCCCGGGACAATTTTATAAAAATCAATATTACATTTCTAAAAAGAAGTATTCAAATAAAAAACTTCTAGAAGTGACAAAAGGTTCTCCTTCTTGTGTTCTTGTGCCCGGCATCGGGCCCCCTTATGCCGTTGCCGGGCCCCCATTTAAGTCCCGGTTACCTCCCCTCTCGTCGGCCCTGCATGCGCGAGTCCGACTTGCATTTGTCCTTTTTTATTTCTACACCATGTCAAGATATAGAAGTCTGCAAATGTTGAATAAGGAAATCGCCAAGACTAACATTTTTTGAGATTTCATACATATTCTGTACCTACCAATAACAGGAAATTAAATTGATCCAAAAGGTTAATTAACTTTAAAATATATATCAGAGTAAACAAATAAAAAACTATAAATCTGTAAAGATAAAAATGTTAATTAAGATCGATTACATTTAAAATTCTATACACTTTCTATATACTTGTACGTGGCAAAATGTAATTTCAAATCCCTCGAGCTTTATAATAATTTGTGTAATAGTCGTTCATCAGGAAGTGTTATTTCTACACCTATTAAAAAATGATAAAATCAACATTAATAACATTTTTTTACCGAGAGCAAGCAATTCGTGTTGCAGTCTAGACGAAGTTAAGTTTAGCCTCTAGTTTAAAAAATTAAAAAGTGCATTCGAATAGAAAGTTAGAGCGGTCTTTAATGAGTTTTCATGTTCCCGAGAAAGTGATAAGTTCGTTTCTTAAAAACCATTTGTTTTCGAATACCGTTAGATCTAGTTCGATTCAATCCACTTTTAATATGGTAATAAAGGTGAGGAAACAAATGAATCACTGCTGCACCAATACCAATACGTAGAAACGAGCAGAGACACGACACGACTTTACTGTTATATCCATTATCAGTACTGATTCAACCTCGTCGTGGTTCTTTTGTTTTATTTGCTTTCAGGTTGCATTCATTAGAAACAAAACAGAAAATTATAAAAGGCATACATGCAAACGATTTTTACTATTCAAAAAAAACCGAGGAAACTAATCTTCTAATATGGGTTGTGACCTCTGATGTTAGGGGTCAGGTTGCAAGTCATTAAATCACAGTTAGGAGAGCTATTCAGAAACACATTTTTTAAAATTTTTTAATTAATTGTGCATATTGTAACAATTATAATGTATCAAACCAAGTAACTACCCTTAAAAGGTTTTAAAATTACAACCTTTTCACATTATTACTTTTTAATGATTTAAATAATCAGTCAGAATCACCAATAAGTCCTGTCAGGACCCGCTACAAGGCCGGACATGAAAGACATTTATTCGGGGCGGTAAAACTTAGGGGCGGCATTTTTACTGTTAGAATGTGACAAAATATTATAAATATTAATAATAATAGCGTGCCGGCTTTCATTTGTAAAAACATTTCTTATAATTGTTTTTACAAGAAAGTTAAAATACTTGTTTTTCATCTATATAGTTGTAAATAAAATAGGTAATTAGGTAATTACGAAAAAAATATTCAATAATAATTATTAAATAAGGAACACGTGTGTTATTTACACTACCTAATATAACCGCGCATCGCATATATACCATATAAATCAGCAAATAGGGTGCCGCATGAATTTGTCTGAATTAGGAATAGACAAGAAATGACTTGTTTATTATCTTCAATGGGTCCGTTCACTTTTATTTTTCAATGTGAATTATTTATATATTTATAAAGATATTAAACTCTTTTGTCTGGTGGTACTTTTCCCGTTATGATATTTTTGCTAGAAGTAAGGGAATTCCCATAAAATTCTTTCAGTGACTCATTGCGTCAGAAAACCCCTAATTCCCTTCAGGTCTCGTATCGGTTAATAGTTAAAAGGGCGCGGTTGTCGGATGTATCATTGCACCACCATTCCTCTTCTGCATTTATTAAAGAAATTTACATGATAAAAATATATTATTTTTTAAAAATAATGTGTTTATATTTTCAGATAAAGCTGGAAGCCCTACATTTTTTAAATTTTAATAAAAACAATTAGTATTACTCAAGCTGAATATTACCAGATCGAAATTTTATTTGAGAAAATGTATCTGGTAAACGTGACAACGTTGTAAGTACTTCTAAATAGTGTTGTCTACACACACTTCTAGAAATAAATGCAACGTTGCCACGTTTACCAGATAAATATTGCAAATCAAATTTCTACTTTTTGATTATGGTCTGGTTAATTTTCAGCCTGAGTAATAATAATTGTTTTAATTAAAAAGTAAAAAATAAGCTCCAGCTTTAAATCTGAAAATATAATTTCATGATGTTTAGAAAAATAATGGAATTTTACTATTTAAATTACATATATAAATGCAGAAATGCTATATTAGGGATACTTCCGACAACCCCGCCGTCTTTAAGCATAACCGATACGAGACGTGAACGGAATTAGGGATTTTCTGACGCAATGAGTCACTGAAAGAATTTTATGGGAATTCCCTTACTTCTAGCCAAAATATCTTAACGGGAAAAGTACCACCAGACAAAAGAGTTTAATATCTTTATAAATATATAATTAATTCACATTCAAAAATGAAAGTGAACGGGCCCATTATAAAAGGGCTGTCTTATTATAGCGTAGCATTATTTTTGCTAATTCGTCGGTGGTGATAACAAGTGCAATTCTTAATTATATATCTCAATTATTGTTGTGGTTCAATAATCAGGGCGATTTGTAATTTTTTAAAGTAAGTTAACCGTTAACTTGACAAATCTACGAAATTAGGATATTTTGATCAGTAAAAGGCAAAAATTATTAAAAAAAAACTTTCTGTTAAATTTTATAATCTTTTTCAAAGTAAATATTTGAAGATAAATAATTAAAAGGTTAAAAGACTTGTTTTGATAATTTTAAAAGGACTGACATTTGTTTATGTTTCGATAAAAAATCGTCTTTGAAATTCAATTTTCATCTGCGAAGGAGCTTCTTCAAATACCTTAAAAAAAGGTTATGAAATATACGGTATACCCTAAAGCTTAATTTTTTTTTAATAATTCCTGCTTTTTACTGACCAATAGACCCTGATTCCTTTTTTTATTATCAACTACTGGATGCGATTCCTTTTAAGTAAAGATAAGAATATTTTTACATAGTTTTATAAATACAATTTTCTTAAAAATAGCAAAAGTTTGTTAGGTATTTTATAAAATTAAAATAAAATATTTATTTAAACATTGAGCTCTCTACAATAAATCTATGCATAATTTGACTAAATTAAACAAGAAAATAATTTCCCTATTTTATACCATTATAGATTTTGAAGCCAAATTGTGTAGGTTCGTTACTACTTTATTACTATTACATAATTTATAAATATAAAAAACATATAAAACTGCTTAATCGTTCCCCTAGATCTTAAATGAACATATATCTATCTATCTATCTATCTGAATTAGGGTGTGGTTCAAAGCCCACTTGTACTGAAGCTCTAGGCTTATTGTACCCTTCAGATTGATTTTCTTGATTAATTCAAGAATATGTCTGATGAGCGCTTTCGCGATTTCTTCAAGTTCCGGATATTGTATCCCGAAGTACCATTCCCGTTCCCATTTAAGGTTCCGACAGTGGCATAGTATGTGAATAAGAGTTTCGTCCTCTTCACATATTCTACAAAGGGAGTTATCAGATATCCCTAAGAGATTTAGGTGTCTTCCAAGGCCGCAGTGTCCCGTAAGGAGTCCTATTATGGCCTTGAGTTCGCTTCTGCTAAGGTTTAGTAGTTGATGTTGTCTACTCGTGGATGGCCCCTCTATGAATCTTTTGGACCGTCCAGGAAGTTCCAACCAGAGGCTAATTATTTGTTCCTTTAACACCCATTTAACATGTTGATATGAGATACCACATGTGGGTTCTGGTCCAATAAGAGTTTTTTCCGCTCTCTTCCTTGCTAGGAGGTCTGCTTTCTCGTTTCCAAACACTCCCTCATGTCTTGGCACCCATTCAAGGGTGATCTTGTTATGTTCTACCAGAGCCTGGAGCAGAGCTGGGCACGAGTACTGAATAAAATACTCGTAAATTGTACGAGTACGAGTACTCGAAAATTGTATTTATAAGTATTTTATTCGTAAGTACTTTTATAGAAATAGTTTACGGATACGAGTAGTAATCGTGAAAATACGAGTAAAGAGTACGAGTAGTTTCACAAATTTAACCTAATAATTAAATATACTATAAAAAAAAACAAAGAAAAACAACTATAATTTTTAAATAAAAATAGTCTTTATTTACCTAAACAAAAACAAAAAACTATTCTAAAATAAATAAAATACAAAAACTTTGTTTAGAATATAAATAAAACAAACATGGTCAATTTGACAGTAAACAATTAAATATAGTTTTTTAAAACTGGTAATTTTTCACTTTGTAAAAACTCATCTTTTTGTTTCCCTACTTTAACGTTATCGTGTTAAAACAAATCAATATTATTTCGAATACGCCTTCACACACTAAAACAGAAAGATGGGGTTTCTGTTATTTTAAAAATTTTTAAACTGTAATCGTCCCCATGTGTTTAAAAAAAAAAATAAATTTTGACTGCACCCGAAGATGGAAAGAAAGTTTTTCGAAATGTATATAGTGCTGTGCTTACAATAGAAAATAAAATTAATGACCGAATAAACCAAGGAACTTTTTATTTATATAAAATTCTGCTATGGTCAGGAAATTATCCTTATTCAAATTAACGAAGATTGTGAATGGAGACTAAAGACGTTTAATATTTAACTGTTCTCGTAGGAAACACATTTACACCACCACAAAACACCAAAAATAATAAAACGTAAAACGCCCAACAAATTGCTTTTCCCAATATTCCCAACCCAAATCAGAGACCGCAGCCCGAACGCAACCGAGGCCGTTTCGTGTCGTGATACTGGCGATCGATAGTAGCGACTGGCGGTTAATATGCGATGATCAAAAAATGCCGACTATTCGTAAAATAATACTCGTATTTTACAAGTACATTCTACGAGTAGATTTAAATTTACTTGTAAGTACGAGTAATAAGTACTTAAAATAAAAAATACTTATAAGTAAAAATTACGAGTAGTTATTCTACTCGTAATCCAAATACGAGTAAAAGTATTCGAATACTTGCCCAGCTCTGGCCTGAAGGGACTGTTGGCAATAAAATATTGATTTAGATTGTTCTTCTGCCCTTTTCAGTGCTTTAAGGGCTTCCTGACTGTCTGTCATGATAAAGATCCTCTTATCTTTAAGAGAGTCATTTAGCAAGACTTTGGCGCAGGCATTTATTGCTGTTACTTCAGCCTGGAAGACTGTTGTCAGTAACCCTAGATTCAAACTAATTGTCCTTCCTGAGTTCACATGGTAAATCCCAGCTCCTGTGCTGTTTTTAATTTTCGAACCGTCTGTATACCAGAATGATTCGTTTTATTTTTCCTTATTTTCTCGGCTTTTGGCCCTTTCTGGTATTTGAATATCGAAAGGTTTCCTGAAGTCGTGAATAATGGGCGTTCTATCCGATAGCATTCTTATGTCTGGGGAACGTGGTGGCCAGTTTACAGGTGCGTCATTACCTCTGCCTATCCATTTGTGTGGATATTGTTCATTCAAGTGGTTTCTAACGTTTAAAGAAAAATGTGGTGTAGCTCCATCTTGCATAAACCACATATCTCTCCGAAGTTGGAAAGGTAAATCTTCTAACAATTCTGGCAACGTATTTTGTAGAAAATCCAAATAATTTTCTCCAGTTAATCTTCGTGGAAGTATGACAGGACCAACAATGAAATTACCAATTATTCCAGCCCACACATTAATTTTGAATTCGTGCTGAAAATGGTTTACCTTTATTGCATGCGGATTTTCAACGGCATAAACATGTTCATTATGGGTATTAATTATACCTTTTCTTGTAAAATCCGCTTCATCGGTAAAGAGAACCTTCTTGACAAAGTTTGGATCTCTTTCTCTTTGCATATTAACAAATCGACAAAAACCCAAACGAATTTGAGGATCATGGACTAATAATTCTTGTACTAGCTTCTTATGGTATGGATATAGCAATTATTCTCTAAGCACTTTATGAACGACATCTTTACTTACTCCTAGTTCCCTTCCAATTCGTCTGGTGCTTAATTCTGGATCTTCTTCAACACGTTCTAAAATGTCTTCTCCAACTTCAGGAATCCTTACAAAACGTTCTCTTCCATTATCAACAGTGTTGGGAGCAAAGGAACCGGTCTCCCGAAGACGTCTCTCAACAGCAGCAAAAGTTGGGTGGCTAGGTACACGACGATTTGGAAACCTTTCAGAGTACACCCTGAAACTCTCTCGAGCATTTCCTTCACAAAATCCTAATGTCAGTAACATATCGGTATATTCTGCATTGGTATATGTATTGTACAGCCATATTAATAAACCACGCATTTGTTTTTTTAATTATTGAGTCAGATAGAACACTTTCAATCGTTAACAAGAGATTAGGTGTTAAAACTTGACAATATTTTTATTTAGATGAAACTATGGAAACCAACAATAAATGTTTTTGTATACGTATTGCAGGCAAATAATTAATATTCCTTAAAAAATCGTACATGGCAAGAATCGAGTATTTTTGTTAAAAGTCTCGATTAGAGGTGTTGAAGAAGATATGAAAAAGTACATTTTTATGTTTTTCATCGTATAAAATTTTGTCCGATAATAATACATAGGCCTAACTTGATTTTTTAAATAATTGCACCTTTAAAAATTCTACGCCAATGGCAAAAAAGGGATTTGAGTATGAAATTTGGATTGGGTACTCATTTACTACAAAAAAGTACCCTTCATAACACTCGATTTACTCTCATGGTTTTGACAAAGTTTGTATTTTAATAATTATTGTTTATGTTCTAAAATTACTAAAATGCAAATTTCGTCAAAACCATGAGAGTAAATCGAGTGTTATGAAGGGTACCTTTTTTAAAGTAAATGAGTTGCGCAATCTAAATTTCATACTCAAACTCCTTTTCTTTGATTGGCGTAGAATTTTTAAAGGTGCAATTATTTAAAAAATCAAGTTCTACGCCTATGAATTATTATCGGACAAAATTTTAATACCATTTTTTTGCCACATAAAACTCTACCAATATACCAAATTTCAGCAAAATCGCATATGCCGTTTTAAATTTATATGAGCCCAAACGAAGCAACTTTGTACTAAGGTAATTTTACTTAAATCGACTTATTTTGGTCTAAGGAATATGTGGTATGTTTTTGTAAAGACCTTTTACAGACACCCTGTATTTTTTTAAATAAATGATTAAGATAATTTTTATTTTATTTAAAAAAACTGGTTAATGATAAATTTTTTTAGATAAATGTAAGTCAAATGACTTTATGAACGCCTGTGTGTCATTTAAAAACAAACGCGAGACAATGGTAATCAAACACAGATTTAATATATCCTATGTTGCGCAATAAAAAATATTCCCTGTATAATGGGGCGGCAAATTGTCTGTTTGTCCGAGGTGGTATGAAAGCTATGGTGGGCCCTGTACCCTGTAAGTATGTTCCGTTTAATCGTCTTATTTTTAATCAGAAAATGTTTAGTTGTTCTGTGTCCCAATTTTAATGAGACACCCTGTATATATATATTTCGTAGTTATTTAAATTCTATTTAAATAATCAAATTATATTATTTTTAAATTTTTCGCACCACATTACGTGATGCTCAAACTCGACGAAAGAACTTCTTTGTAATTTTTTGTATAATGCGTGGTCCTTTGCTTGCATTTCAAAGCCCAGTGGCAACGTTGTATGTTGTATCCATAATCCGGTGAAAGTTCATGCCTTTCCCGTGCACATGGTGCGTCGTTCGATGGAAAATCTGGTTCGAATGCTGATCCATCAGGTCGCGCTGCACCGGTCATTGACACTTCCACTTCTTGGGATAGGATGTCCGCAGGAACTAATAATGTTGATCGTTATAATTTTAAGGGCACCGAGATTTAACTATACTCTCATTACCGAGGACGGTAATGAACGGTAAATGTAATCCGAGTTTGAGATAAACGGTATTATAATGAATAGTGTAAAGGGTAGTCCATAAAATAATTCAAAGATTGTTTCAAGCAGAAATACTTCCCTGTCCTAGTTTAGATTTTGGAAAAAATTGGGCCCCTCATTTTTAAAGCTCTTTTTCTATTTATTCATTGTTTCAATGCATAGTGATTTAGCAACCCCTCAGAAAGATTCAGAACTAATCGAGGCGTTATTTGAGCCTTCTCTGGTTAATTCATCGCCTTTTTTATATTGCCTCGATGTCTCAATGCTTGGTATGCAGACTAAGGTCAGTTTATTTTGATTATTTAGCTCTATTGAGTTTTCTGAGCAGTTTTTCACCAGTCGTGATTTAATTATTGGTTTTTGAATGTTCTGAGTTATTGTACTAGCTTGGTTTAGCCCAGGGATTCCCATAGTGGTCGATACTGTAAGAGTCCCTTTTAAACTTAAATAAAAGACTAATGTCAAGTCAGTTATCAATTGTCAATTATTTTTGATTCATTATGTCGTTTTAAGACTTTTCTAAGTATTTTGTTTGCACTTTGCACTTTTTGCAACATACGCTATAACTAGGGTTGCCAACCGTCCTGCATTTCGGTGGACGTCCACCATTTGGGGTACATTGTTCAGTGTCCTGCAACAACCTATTGCAGGACGCTTATTGTACTTAATTTCTCCACTTTCTTACATTTAGAAGATTATGTCTTTGTTGAAAAGAATAGGAGCAGAAATATCCATGGCTACTTGAGGAAACTACCGTTAGTGACGGTTTGTCAAAAACATATTATGAGATTTGTCATAAGTCTTTTCAAGTAGCGTATGGGAGAAAGAGCGATGTACTTACGAAAACACGAAATGGGACAAGAACATAAAAAAGTGCATTGGTTGTTAAACAAAATCAAACAATGTCAATTTTTTTAAAATCAGACGTGATAGATACTGCAAAGGAAAAAGTAATTACTGCGCAACTTTGTAGTGTGTTTCATACTGTAAAACATTCCCATTCCTACAACTCGTTAAATTGTTCATCTCAGCTGGCGCCAATAGTTTTTAATGATTCAAAAATTGCAAAAGAATTAAATTTGGGACGTACTAAAGCTAGTTCTATAGCCTATAACGTACTGGGCCCTTTCATCTTTGGAACGTTTATTAAACGAATTGAAAATGGGTATTTACTTTGGTCTGTTGGGCTAGACTTAAAACAAATTTCAAGTTTCTCTGCAGATAATGCGTCGGTGAATTTTGGCAGATTTCACTCCATATATCAGTTATTGCTCAAAGAAAATTCAAAAATATTGCCGAGTGGATGTCTCGCTCATATAATAAATAATAGCGTAAAACATGGATTAGATAAATGCAATTTTGACATTGAAAACTTAGTGCTCAAGTATATGCCCATTTTTCTTCGCAAACCAAAAGAGTGGGAGAATTAAAAAATTTTGTCACGTACCAACAAGATGGTTGTCACTTTTTTCTGCTGTAGACAGATTACTTAGTGTTTCCTGCGATAAAAAGCTATTTTATGCCTCTTGGTGAAGATTGTCCTATAAAACTTTATTATTTTTCTGAAGATTCAGAGAATTATCAAAATAGTATTACAGAATGTTACTTTTTCACTTTTTCACTTTTTCACTTTTTCACTTGTTCACTTGTTCACAACATATTCAAAATCAATTTTGATATTGAACACCAGTTGGAAAATAGGAATTTAATTTGTTTTGAAGTTTTTAATAAGTTAACTAATTTAAGAAATAAATTTGTTCAGAGAATTGAAGACGAATTTCTAGGCTTTGGTTGTGCTAATTTGCTTAAATCTTTTCCACGTAATATTCAAAATGACATTAAGATAACGTGCATTGATTTTTATAGAAATGTTCTTTCATATGTAGAACAAAAATCATAATTTAACTGAAAACAACTGTCTTTCAAAATTAAAAATATTTTCATTGAATGAACCCTTAAAATATAATGACGTGTGTGAAGTTGTCACTGATTTTGGCCTTCTTAACATAAACATGGATCAACTTTATAAAGAATTCTGTCAAATTAAGCCGGCTGTAAACCTGGTTTACTATACGAGGCAAGAGAGAGGTCCAACACGCCCAACATAGGGCGCGGCCATTTTGAACCCTGTGACACAGTTTACAGCTAAAGAATCAGATCGCTCACTCTGCGCCGGCACTTTGAATCTCAATGTTTCAGTTTATACACTGTGCAACTCGGATAATACAATATATGACAACCGCCTATAATAAAACAGCAGGCTTCTGCGTATCCTGAATTTGTATCCCTGGAGTGGATGTTATTTTGGAACTTTCAACTGGTCCGAGTGAGCTAACTGATTCTTTAGCAATAAACTGTGACTCCAAAAATAATAATCACTGACACTGACAGCAGCAAGCAAAATATCAGGTGTGTTTTAATCATCCGCTTCTGCTTCCAGAATTGTCGGTTTAGTCGTTTTAACCTGTCAGATTAAAACAAGAAAACCGATAATTCTGAAGCAGAAGCGGATGATTAAAACGCACCTAATAAAAATGTTGCGCCAAGATGTAGGCAACACGTAATAAGGGTTCAAAATGGCGCAGTTTTCTATCTCCTTTTAAAAGGCACTCAGAAAGCTGCGCAGTGCGACCATTCTCCGTATAGTAAAAGAAAATCAAAGTATGTGCTGGTTTATAATGAAAATCATACACTTGAAAAATTAAATTTAATATTTCTGAAAAATATGTGTTTAGCTTCGTGGACTGACGCACGTAATCGATTGTCCATTAAACACATTAAGGCCGAACTTCAAATAAAGATTAATTATTCTTGTACTTGCAAAGAATTTTATAATTATGTAAAAGGTAACAAGAAATTAATAGTAGCTGCAAAAGTGAAAAAAATATTATTTTAAATGCAGTGACACTGTTACGTAGCTGTAACTTTTCATTTTCTTTTTATGCTTTTTTTTTAAATAAAATGTTTAGAATCCTGTTTTTATCACTCCGTTTTTTTTTTGTAGAATTGTTTATTTAAGTTTGTTATGTTTTGTTATGTTTTTTGCAATTATAAAAATGTCCAGAATTTATACCGTAAGTCCTGATTTTTTATTACCCTCGTCCAGAAAAATTAAAAAACAAAGTTGACAACCCTAGCTATAACTAACATTTTATCGTTTGATTTTGCAAGTTTTTTGAAGGCAAGTAGGTCAAATAAATTATTTATTTTTCATGAAAATTTCTTGTTAAAAAATATAATGATGTAATTTTTCTCTTCTTATATTAATGATAAACAAAAAAGAACTAGAAATATACAGGAAACACGTCTATGAGTAAATACATTGTTTATTTACATTTTCCGGAAATGATGAATTTCAAAAGAAAGTTCAAAAACAGCAATCAATACCTACTCATCTATTACCACTTATGGTCGACCATCAGTCAATGTAGACAATAAAACAAAAACGAAACGGAATGTGTATATTTATGTAAAAAATGCGGTAGGTATGAGGTAACAAATCAACAATATTTTCCAGCTTTTATCATTATCAGTGACAGTGACGTAGTGTGAAGATGCTGAGCCAGAATAATAAAATCAAAATTCTAAACGTAATTTCTATTTGAATAAAGTGCTCTTTACATCTGGCCATTCTTACCAACTTATCAAATAATCAACCGAAATACTAAATAGATCAGCAAATAAAACTTATATTGCAAATATACAAAATGAAGATTATAATTTTTATATACTTTTTTATATAATACAAAATTACAATGACAATTACAATTACAATTTTTTTTTGTTCTAGCGCATCGACTACTTGGTCATTAGCGCTGTAAAACTTATAGTCCAAGAGCTAGTAACACAAATTTCATTAAGTGTTTGAGGCACTTTGAAATTTAGTAATTTGAAATCATTTGGATGGAAAAGCAGATATCTGTGTTGGCTAGACCCAACCCGGGATACCAGGTACTGCGCATAATAGAAAGGGGTCGTAAAATGACCCAAAAAAAGTGTTTGATTCAGAGGCCAACAAACAACAATTAAAAGTTTAGGTAATTCGAAAAATATTAGTAATTTAGGCAGACACTTTTGAGAGGGTTTATAATTAATAAATCAAACCCAAAGTTGACTTTTTTAAATATGATTTGAAGTGTTTGATTTACGCTGAAATTTTAATAGCGTCTTAATTAAATATAAAAAAAATTAATTCCAAAAAGGCAGACACTTTTCCGGGGTTTAATTGCCGGCCAACATAAAAATAAGACTAGATAGGAAAGTCATGTGTTGGACACATCAGATTTTTACTCTCAAGCTTCTGTCTTCTAAGAAGTTTTTAATAAAATGTGGAAGATGACCTTTAAATCCCCATCTCTCAATGGTTTTTAAGATGCCAAGTCTGATCAAACGCTTTTTCCAAATCAAAGAAAATGGCCACAAGGTGATTTCTTCTTGCAAATGTATTATGGACTGTATTTTCCAATATAGTTAATTGATCATTGTTCGATCTATTTTTTCGGAAACCCATCTGGGATTCTGTTAATAGATTATTTTTCTCTAGTTACCACATTAATCTTACACTAACCATTTTTTCTAATAATTTACTCATACAACTCGTGAGTGAAATTGGACGATAGTTTGATGGATTTTCAGGGTTTTTCTCTAGTTTAGGAATTGGAATTATAGTAGCTTCTTTCCATTGTCTCGGGTAGGTACGATTTTCCCAGATATTATTATAAATCTGGATTAAATGTGATTTTTGAATTATTGGGAGATATTTAATGAATTCGTATATTATTTGGTCATTACCAGGTGCTGAAGATTTGCACTGACCTAGAGAATACTCCAGTTCTTCCATACTGAATGGGATATTGTACTCGTAGTATTGGTTAGTGTTAAAATTTGGGCAATTTTGATCCATATTCTCTACATTTACAGTTTCGCTAATTTGTTGAAAATGTATTGCTAGTTCATTGGCTATTTCTATTTGGTCCGTAATAGGGGTGTTGTTAATGATAAGTTGGGGTGAAGGAGAATTAAACGTTCTTCCAGTTATATATCTTATTTTTTGCTAGACTTCTTTAGAGGTAGTGTTTGAGTTGATTGACGAGACATAGCCTTCCCATGATTTTCTTTTAGACTGGACAATGAGGTAACGCGCTTTGGCTCTTAATTGTTTAAAAGCGATCAGTGTCTGAAAATTATATTGCGTTTTAATTTACTCATAATTTAATAAAAAAATTGTTCGCAGTAATTTTTATTGCTCCAGTTTTATCTAAGGATCCCATACCATGTTTTTATTATTCTCATTAGTATCAGAAATTAGGTCTAATATGTTATTTTTGGCTGTATTATAAATATTTTTCTTAAAATTTTGAAAGTTTATTTAATAATAAATTAACATAGTAGTTTGCATCCTCCTCTATCTTAGGTTATACAGGCAATGAATTTAGTTTTTCTCGAATTATATACCATTATAATATATAATTTAAAAATAAAAGTTTAACAAACGGTATTATATTTTTTAAATTCCTATTTTCATAACATATTTAATTATAGATAATCGAGAATATTAAAAGCTTGCAGATTATATGTCAGTGATTTTCAACGAATGCAACACCCTTTACTGTCCCTATTTTTGAAACGCCGCTGGTTGGGAATATGTACGTTGGTGAAAGGGAAAGCAAGTAGAACCGCTTCGGAGTCAGCAGCGTTTGTTGCACTTTCTTCACTTTCTATTTTAATGATGCGGGGGGGCTGTGTGGGGCGAGGGGGGACGCAGCTGCAGGCTCTAATCTACCGCATTTTTATCCGAAGTTTGTTTTGATATTCAAATTATTGCTTGCGAAATTGCTGGCTTGGAATTCGAACAACCTTATATTAAAATTTGATTTGATCATTTCAAAAAAAATTAGAAATTACTTTTTTTGTATAAGGTAAATATGAAAATTATTAACACAACAATGAATTCTTAGATATACAGTGTGTTGCACTTAAGATAAATACACCCTTGTATATCTCGGTTGTTAAACATTAAATGGCTTTCAAAATTGGATAATAAATAAGTATATAGCCTCGTAACTAATTGTTTTTTTGTAGGTGCATTGGATATATACCACAGGCGTACAGTTTTAGGAGAAACAGAATTTGTAAATTTTTTCTAAAGTAATATTAATAAAATTTGGCACATGTTAAATATTTACATAAAAAATAATAAAGTGTAAACTACACAAATAATTAAATGTTTATTTTACGTATGAAGTTTATTAATATTAAAATAATGTTACAAAAATAATAATTATTAAAACAAATGGAATAACAAAAGAAATCGACTGCATTCCTCAACGGTGTTCGATAATCTGCCCATCCAAATAGTTAAGTTAACCCACTGATTGAACCTTAGAATATCACTGAACGCCCCTTTTCTGTCGACCGCCTAGTTTATGATGTTTTGGTTTTCCAGAAATCGGCTCGGGTTAAGGGACCATCCAAACAATAGATTACAAAAGATTTTTTGAAATATTTTCCAATTGACTTAAGCGAATATATTATAGTCTATTTTTATGTATGAGAGAGTAATAAAACAGCATTTCTAATGCAAAACTTAGTACGGTCATTTTAAATATTTTTACAGAATAATCTAAATATTTCCTAAAATTGTAATAAATGTACCTGAGCTATTACAAGTTTTGGGTCTTTTATTGGTCCTTTATAAACATAAGCTGTACAGAACAATAGAAAAAGGTTTGGACAGGCCAAAAGCCCTGTGTATTAAAGATTACATAGCCGTATTTTAAGATTATTTTCAATAAGTACCTATTTGTCAATTTTGTTTTATTTTAATTCAAATAATTTCTTACAGTAATCGAATTATAAGTAGATAAAAACCTTCCCAACAAATTTCACCGAAAATGCGATTATAGGTTTTCCATTTAGTAAGGAGGTCCAAGTTGTGTATTCTTGACAGTTTACTAAATGTCGTTTAGTTGCAACTTGCAAGGTGCAGTGTGAATTCTAGTGTGATCATGGAAAATTTGGAATGGCCGCGTAAACGACAAAAAATCGGTCCTTTAACAGTTAATGAAAAAACATTAATATTTAATTGTTTTAAATCATTTACAGACAAACATTTATGTAAAAGTGTTGATGACACAGTGGAATTAGTTAGTAGTACGCTTGGTGTTGGGAAATCTACGATTTACAGAGTTGTTAAAGAAGACAAATGTGACGAGTTTCAAACAGCACGTAAAGCTCCAGGAAAACCAAAATTTCAATTAGAAAATCTTTTGAAAGAAAGACTTCGAAGGAAAGTGCATGCGTTCTTCTTTAAAAAAGAATTTCCGACAGTAGACAAAGTTCTTGCCACGGTTCGAGATGATAAGGATTACCCTGAAATGAGTCGAAGCACACTATGGAAACTTTTAAAAGAAATAGGTTTTCTATGGAAAAAGCATTCCAGAAAGTCTATTTTAATAGAAAGAAGCGATATTGTAGTATGGGAAGCGATATTGTAGTATGGAGAAGAAATTACCTAAGGACTATAAAAGAAATGAGAAACCAAAGAAGAAATATATTTTATTTAGATGAAACATGGATCAACGAGGGACATAAACCAAATAAATTTTGGCAAGATGAAACTGTCGATGACCGGCTTTTTTAAATAATTTATCTACTGGTTTAAATCCACCATCAGGAAAGGGGCGCAGACTAATAATAGTACACATCGGTAGTTCAAACGGTTTTGTTAAAGATGGTTTATTGACTTTTGAATTTACTCGTATCGGTGACTACCATGAGGACATGAATGCTGATGTCTTTAAAGAGTGGTTCGAACAAATTATAGATCTTCTTCCTCAGAACTGTATAATAGTAATGGATAATGCAAGTTATCACTCGAGACTTATAGAAAAAATGCCCACAACTAAGTGGTTAAAAAAAGATTTACACAATTGGCTAAATTCAAAGAATATTAAGTTCCATCCCGGTTCTGTGAGAAAAGAACTGTATCATTTGTGTTCCCTTCATAAAGAGAAATTCAAAAAATATGAAATTGATGAAATTGCAAAAAATCGTGGAATGACGGTGGTTAGATCACCACCATATCATTGCGAAGTAAACCCGATTGAACTGATATGGGCACAGATAAAGGGAGAAGTTTCAAGAAAAAATTCTTTTAAAATGAGTGATGTTAAACAGTTGTTTTTGGAGGCTGTAAATAATGTGAAGCCTGAAAACTAGGAAAAGGCAGTAAATCATACGATTAAAGAAGAAGAGAAAATGTGGAAGTTGGACAATATTACTGATGAAATGATCGAGTCACTCATTGTAAATATTGGTTGCGACAGTTCATCTTCTGATTTGGATTTGTAGGTAAGAAGTAGTTTTTATATTAAAATTATTATTTATGAACGTAACGTTGTTTAAAAATCAAAGTTTAAACCCTTATACCTACATAACCCGTTTGACACAATGTTCTTAACATACCTTGTGGACAAATAAAACATTTTAGAAAAAATTGCACTTTTTTACCTTCAGCTGTTTAGAAGTTATAAGCAGGTTAATAAGGTGAAAATATAAGTGTATACTCGAGGAATAACTTCAAAAAATATTTTAACTGTCTACTAAAAGAAGTGCTCCGCCTATGGATTACGAACGCTTTATTATTTTAATACTCTCTCATACATAAAAATAGACTTTTTTTATAGTGAACAAAATGCATAATTCTCTGCTGTAAATTTGCCATCTTTAAAAACTACAATTTTAACTGTCTATAGGTCTGACAAAGGAAATACTGATATTTTTCTTGTGAATTTTGAACTTGTATTACACAAATTACTAGAAAAGTATGACAAATTAATATTTTAATATTAATTTTAAATCACAATCTGAAATTCTTTTCAATTTTGAATGTTTGTTGAAGTCTTTTGGTTTATCTCTTACAATACATGATGATACTAGAGTTACAGCTTCATTTTCAAATTGTATAGACAACATAATTACAAATTTGGCAAACGAATTGTTTACTTCCGGTGTATTTGAACCATCCTTTTCAGACTACCCAATACATTTCTGTCAGTTACAATAATAGTCTAACAAAAAATAAAAATCAAACATGTCTTAAAAGGTGTATTACAGATAATAGAATAAAGATATTTAAACAGTCTCTAAGTAATATAGATTGGAGTATTTTTTGTAATAAAGGTAATGATGTAATTTTTTTGTCAACTTTTCTTATCAATACTTACCATAACTTAAGTATGAAATATTTTCCCTTGAGACAATGTAAGAATAATTTAAGAAATTCACCAGTAATATGGTTTAA
This sequence comes from Psylliodes chrysocephalus, assembly GCA_927349885.1. Lineage (NCBI taxonomy): Eukaryota > Metazoa > Arthropoda > Insecta > Coleoptera > Chrysomelidae > Psylliodes > Psylliodes chrysocephalus. Next base: position 95,519,160 of record OV651816.1, on the reverse strand, counting down.
CAACAGTCTAAAATCTCTAAGAAACGATCTCTCAACCATCAAACTAATAACAGACGTTACAAAAGATCCAAATGACATAAACATATACAAGAAACTCAAAAGTGAGTACAATGAAAAATTGAAATCAACAAAAAAACTGGCCTATGATGAATATATTACTCGAGCAGACAATAAAGCCAAGGCATGTTGGCAAATAATCAATTTCGAAAGAAATCTAGTAACTCCTAATTTAACACCAAATGAAATAAATACATTTTTCAATACAATTGCTGCAAATATCATAAGATCTCTTCCTAATGTTTCGAATGCCGAACTTCTGAGTTTTAAACATTTTCCTATGCCCTGTAGCTCATTTTTCTTCCGCCCTGTTCTTGAGTCTGAAGTTTTTGACGCAAGTACTTCTCTAAAAAATTCTAAATCTGTTGACACTCACGAACTCAATAGTAAAATTTTAAAAGAGACTTGCAATATTATAATAAAACCGTTTACTAAACTGATTAATTTAATTTTAACCACTGGTATATTTCCTGAAGTATTTAAATACTCTAAAGTATTACCAATTTTCAAAAAAGGTGATATCTCAAAAATTGATAACTATCGTCCCATAAGTATTGTTTCAATATTTGGTAAAGCTATTGAAAAAATTATTAAAAAACAATTATGTGAGTATTTTGAATTAAACAACTTCTTCAGCAACTCCCAATATGGTTTTAGACGCTCTCGCTCTACTACACAGGCTGTTCTCAATGTTGTGAATGATGTAGTTGAGGAACTTGAGCAGTGAAATCACACAGCAGTAATGTTGTGCGATCTGTCAAAGGCTTTCGACTGCGTCTCTCATGATATTCTTCTGGAAAAGCTAAGCTTTTATGGAGTTAGGGGAATTTCGCTTGCACTAATAAATTCATATATCAGTAACAGACAACAAGCTGTGATGAGTTATGGTGTTCTGTCTGACTTTCAGGCTGTAAGGCAAGGGGTTCCACTAGGTTCTGTCCTGGGCCCCTTTTATTCATTGTTTATGTTAACGATCTAAGCCGTTTTATGCTACCTAATAAATCAGTTTTACTTGCTGATGATACAACACTCATCTTAACATACAAAAATAATAAAAATTTAATTTCTTCGTTCGATGAAATTGCGGACAAAGCAAACATATGATTCTCAACCAACAAATTAAAACTTAACAGTGAAAAAACTCAAAATATGCAGATATCTGCCAATAATCAAATTATCTCAAAATGTGAAACAAAAAACGTAAAATTACTTGGTATTACATTGGATAACAAACTCAATTGGTCGGCCCACATTAATCAGTTAAAGAAAAAACTTTCTAGTTCTTTGTTTATTCTTCGGCAATTGAAAAAACTTACCAACTTAAATACCCTCAAAACTACGTATTTCTCTCTCTTTCACTCGCATGTCAGCTATGGTGTACCACTTTGGGGAAACTCTTCTCAATCTATTTAAATTTTCCGGATGCAAAAAAAAGCTATCAGAATTATGGCTAACATTGTCAACAACATTTTATTAAATTTAAAATTATGCCACTACCTACTTTATATCTACATCATACACTTGTTGAAATTTATAGGAAACAATCTGTTTTGCTGAAACAGTCCGATATTCATAATTACAAGACACGTAATTCACATTGTATTAGAAATACTCGTTTTAGGTTATGTCTATCTGAAATAAATTCCTTAAATTATAACTTATTTAACATATTATCGCAGAACTTTAAAAAGTTAAGTAATAATACTTTTAAAAAAACTTTAAAAAAATATCTATTGAGACATTGTTTTTACTCTGTCAATGATTATGTAGCTCATTTTCGGTATGTATGAGACATCTCACTGTCACTCCGTCTCATCACAGTTTTAACCTTGATAAGTACCTAATAATTATTGTTTTTATTTACATTATTCAAATTCTGGTACTCTAATAATTATTGTTTTATTTGTTTTATTTAGGTTGTTCAAATTCTGTTACCACCTATGACTTGCTATAAACATAATGACTTATGTAAAATAGTTAATAAAATTATTCTATTCTATTTTATTAGATACATTTAATGTAAATAGGATCAATTCGACAAAACGGTGCTAATAAAAGTAATTTATTTTTGTTATCAATATTATCCCCTCTCTTTGTAACACCACTGATTAAAGATAGACTAATGCCGCGTTTGAATACCACATCCGATGCATTTTTTACATCTAGAGCATTTTTTATCCACATCTACACATCGAAAACTATACAGGATGTCACACAATTAAAATAACATTTTTAACTGGAATTTTAAAATGTTACAACAAACATTTTATTTTTGTAATGTAATAAAAATCTTTGAGGCTAAACAATCTAATATAATATTTTGCATTTTTTCAGCTGTAAATATGGTACGAAACTATAAAATAAAAACAAAAGAAGCTCTAACTATAAAAAAGTCTATTTTTATGTATGAGAGAGAATTAAAATAATAAAGCGTTCGTAATCCATAGGCGTATCACTTCTTTCAGTAGACAGTTAAAATATTTTTTGAAGTTATTCCTCGAGTATACACTTATATTTTCACCTAATTAACCTGCTTATAACTTCTAAACAGCTGAAGGTAAAAAAGTGCAATTTTTTCTAAAATGTTTTATTTTTCCACAAGGTATGTTAAGAACATTGTGTCAAACGGGTTATGTAGGTATAAGGGTTTAAACTTTGACTTTTAAACAACGTTAAGTTCATAAATAATAATTTTAATATAAAAACTACTTCTTACCTACAAATCCAAATCAGAATCGAAATCAGAAGATGAACTGTCGCAACCAATATTTACAATGAGTGGCTCGATCATTTCATCAGTAATATTGTCCAACTTCCACATTTTCTCTTCTTCTTTAGTCGTATGATTTACTGCCTTTTCCCAGTTTTCAGGCTTCACATTATTTACAGCCTCCAAAAACAACTGTTTAACATCACTCATTTTAAAAGAATTATTTTTTCTTGAAACTTCTCCCTTTATCTGTGCCCATATCAGTTCAATCGGGTTTACTTCGCAATGATATGGTGGTGATCTAACCACCGTCATATCACGATTTTTTGCAATTTCATCAATTTCATATTTTTTGAATTTCTCTTTATGAAGGGAACACAAATGATACAGTTCTTTTCTCACAGAACCGGGATGGAACTTAATATTCTTTGAATTTAGCCAATTCTGTAAATCCTTTTTTAACCACTTGGTTGTGGGCATTTTTTCTATAAGTCTCGAGTGATAATTTGCATTATCCATTACTATTATACAGTTCTGAGGAAGAATATCTATAATTTGTTCGAACCACTCTTTAAAGACATCAGCATTCATGTCCTCATGGTAGTCACCGGTACGAGTAGATTGAAAAGTCAATAAATCACCTTTAACAAAACCGTTTGAACTACCGATGTGTACTATTATTAGTCTGCGCCCCTTTCCTGATGGTGGATTTAAACCAGTAGATAAATTATTTAAAAAAGCCTGTCTTCGACTTGTAACAGTTTCATCTTGCCAACATTTATTTGGTTTGTCCCTCGTTGATCCATGTTTCATCTAAATAAAATATATTTCTTCTTTGGTTTCTCATTTCTTTTATAGTCCTTAGGTAATTTCTTCTCCATACTACAATATCGCTTCTTTCTATTAAAATAGACTTTCTGGAATGCTTTTTCCATAGAAAACCTATTTCTTTTATAAGTTTCCATAGTGTGCTTCGACTCATTTCAGGGTAATCCTTATCATCTCGAACCGAGGCAAGAACTTTGTCTACTGTCGGAAATTCTTTTTTAAAGAAGAACGCATGCACTTTCCTTCGAAGTCTTTCTTTCAAAAGATTTTCTAATTGAAATTTTGGTTTTCCTGGAGCTTTACGTGCTGTTTGAAACTCGCCACATTTCTCTTCTTTAACAACTCTGTAAATCGTACATTTCCCAACACCAAGCGGAATACTAACTAATTCCACTGTCATTAACACTTTTACATAAATGTTTGTCTGTAAATGATTTAAAACAATTAAATATTAATGTTTTTTCATTAACTGTTAAACGACCGATTTTTTGTCGTTTACGCGGCCCTTACAAATTTTCCATGATCACACTAGAATTCACACTGCACCTTGCAAGTTGCAACTAAACGACATTTAGTAAACTGTCAAGAATACACAACTTGGACCTCCTTACTAAATGGAAAACCTATAATCGCATTTTCGGTGAAATTTGTTGGGAAGGTATTTAGTTACTTATAATTCGATTACTGTAAGAAATTCTTGGAATTAAAAAAAAACAAAATTGGCAAATAGGTACTTATTGAAAATAATCTTAAGATACGGCTATGTAATCTTTAATACACAGGGCTTTTAGCCTGTCCAAACCTTTTTCTATTGTTCTGTACAGCTTACGTTTATAAAGGACCAATAAAAGACCCAAAACTTATAATAGCTCAGGTACATTTATTACAATTTTAGGAAATATTTAGATTATTCTGTAAAAATATTTAAAATGACCGTACTAAGTTTTGCATTAGAAATGCTGTTTTATTACTCTCTCATACATAAAAATAGACTATAAAAGATATTACCTGAGGAATATACTCTTGCAGACAAGCTGCAAAAGATAGTTTTTATCTTATAATTTATCTGAAACCGTTGAAAACATAAGACATAAGCACACACAAGACTGTTTTTTGTGCAAAAATTCACAAATTTGCACTGTACATTACCGTCACGTGCGTAATATTATACTAACCTTATTTTTTAATTTTTTATAGTATTATGGCTGATTTTATCTGGATTGCTTTTGGCAGGTCACACAATATTTTTAATTCAGAAGAACTGTAGATGGATCACGAACAAGGAAAATATTAGAATGGAGAAACATACACGCTCATCCAAGTAGAAGAAAACACCAATGAGATCAGCAGACTTTATTAAGCGAGCAAGAGGAAGTTGAATGCAATTGACCCAAAACAGAAGATAATAAAATGGTGACGATAGTGTTTGATGAAAATCATGATAAAAAAAATATTGGGTTTTATTCAGAGAAGAAAAGAGAAGCAAAACAAGCATTTGAAAAATAATTTGAGCTGCATCATGATGAAAGAAGAAAGATACTTATTATTTTGATGTTATTTTGGATACAAAAGTAGAGGAATCCTGTCTAACACCAGAAAATGTCGTGTTGTTGATGATAAAGATAATAGTATATTAAAAAAAAACTATCATATGCAGTCACTTTTTACTCAAATAAGTAGAAACGTGGGAACACTGCGAAAACTTTGCATATTACATCTTCCATGACGTATTAATCTCTTTAGAATCGATCGATGTTCAACTTATGACCAAAACCCGCCCTCGGGCGACATACTAACCCAAGTTATCTACCACGCACACGTTCAGTCACGCCCCCACCATAATCTCTTCATCTTCGTGCACTGTCGTTTATTAGAAAAAAGAAAAACGCCTTAACTGCAGGTTCTACGTTGGCGGTCCGATCTAACTATTTATGAATAGGTAATATATAATAAAACCGAGATCATTCGGCGTTTATTTGATGAAAATCTATAATAAATAATATTTTACAATAGGAACTCGTAAATTCAAAGAGAAAACGAGATGTCAATTATTATTTTTATGGAATGATATACACCCCCCGCTACAACAAGGGTGGAGCGAAGAATCTAAAGAGAGGCCGCTGAAGAAAGGTTAATATAACATTTAAGATACTACGGCTGATAACATAAAAAGTAAGATATCACGACCAGAAGCAAATATGAAGGTTTCTGCGCGTTTAACATTTGTGAATTGCTCTATGTAGGCAAGACTTTCAGATCTTTGGAAGTTCGGATAAACGAAAACATCATTATCAAAATTTCTAAATTACTAGTCAATATAAATACCAAAAACTTCACACTATTAGGATTTTATAATGCTGTTGAAGCGGTACTGCCTCGACGTACATGGCAATGAAGGTATTGTAGCAATGCACCTCGGAAATTTTGAGTTGAAACATATGCCACATTTTTAGGCTATTTTAAGGCTATTTTTATACCCTATTTAAAAATTTTATGCTCCTCGTTTTTTGCAAAAATCAAGGTGCTGTAACCTACCGCACCCAGGTACCATAATCATTTATTAATTCCATTTTATTAAAAAATTATTATTAAATACCAAATTCTTCATTTAACAAAAATCTCCCAGATAATTAAATCTTATTTACGACACCTAATAAATAATATCTATAACCCTAGCCCGTAAGAGATCCAATTTCTTAAAAGTGTCTGGGAACGCAATCTAAAACCACCATACAACACGAAGTAATAATCATTAAAACTCTTAACGCACTTATCTTAAGTCAGTTTTGAATAGGAACGTTGTTTTCGATACACAAACTTTCCAAGGCAAATAATAAATCAGCCACCCCCTATCCACCTAAATTCGTATTTTCTATGAGAAACAAAACGATAGAGACGTCACAAAAACGATTAAACTGTGTATAAAAACCAGAGTTAAATGAGCTCAGATTCATTCAATTTTTGTCATTTGATGTGCAAGCATACATTTGTTAGTTCACATTCAAAGCAATCACCTTATTGTCAGTACCCAGTTATACAGTCTGTACCTTTCCTAAAACGCTCTTCCTAAACGACGTCTATCCCACAATACCTCCAATTTCCCAAAGGTGTCAACGTCTCGACGCCCAACGCCTCTCCGTTCTACTTCCCTACCTTTCGACGTCCCAACGATATCACTTCTAATACCACTTAGTATTTCCTACCATTATATTCATCCCGACGCCCAACGTCTCGACGCTCGACGTCACTACGTCATCTCTTTATCCGACGTCCCCATCCGTCGCTCAACGTCCCTGCTAATTATCCAGAATACAAAAACATAAAATGTCTGAAATAGAAACAGACGATAATATAAACCCAACGGCCTGTTTATCCGATCGCGATGGTGAGTTAATAACAACCAAACTAAATTTGTAAAAATGGGAATTTATTGTTGAATAATAATGAGTATTATTGTGTAACTCATTATTATTCAATAATGGTAAATCTTTACCTTTGAGGAATTTATTGCTAGCCGACGTCGCATTTAGCTCGTCCAGATGTGTATGCTATGGGCCATATTGCCTTCAAATTAATATATCACCGTAAAAGATAATAAGAGTCTGGTTACCGAACTGTCAATGAACCCTCGCAAATAACAGCTCAGCTGATTGGGGTAAATGACACATCGGACGACTAGACTCACATTTATCCGAATATGCTTGATGTTACTACAGGGTTGGACTATCTTAGATAATTATCTCTCAATCTTCGCACCGTAGGTAGATCTGAACATAAGGGGTAGTTCGCTAGTATTGCTCTGGCTCTATTCTAGTAAGACTACATCTACATAAAACCCCCCTAGGTGAGGCTGAAACATAAGGGATATCCGCCTGTTATTGTAACGACGGTATCTCAGTAAGCGCACCTATATAAAAAAGAAAACAACGAAACAAAGAATTATTAAAGATAGTGCAATTCTGAGGACGTCTGCTGTCTATTCTCAAGAATTGTTTAATTACAAATATTTGATGGCAAGTGGCCTGTTGTTTGGGCGAGACACATGTGAGGTCTACCTTATATTAAAATAATCTGTACATATTTATTTTATTGGAGATCAAGAAAATAAATTAAGTTAAATATACTTTGAGCATTATTTCATTCACAAATTTGTACCAAACTTTGCATCGAATCCTGGTTTATTTTACTTAACATTATCACAACGTGGGTATATAAATTATCAATTAATTAACTAGACGATCACTACACTACTAGAGGAAAAGGCCATATACAGTAAGTATGAATTTCTTTGAATTTCACAAGGGGAGGGAGGTAGTTAAATTAAAATACGGGCTTTTAATGATTATCTACAAGACCGGGGGGTGGGAGGTCACAGTGCTCTGCTAGCTTCGAACGAAGTCAGCAGAGCACCTCAGTTTTTTAAAGCTTTTTTCCAAAACCAACGACACCATATTTTTAGGCTATTTTTAGACTCTTAAAATATTGTAAAACTTTTCGAAAATTTTTGTTATTTTTAAAACTTTTTTTCTAAAAACAACTACACCACATTTTTAGGCTATTTTTAGGCTCTTGAAATATTATAAAACTTTACTAAAAATTGCTTTTTTTAAATAATACAGGGTGCTTTGTTGGAGCATTTACCATAAAATTTTATTTTAACCCTTAACATCGAAAGTATTTGAAGAATGATTTATTGCATCTATTTAATTAATATAATTAATCGTAGAAATTGAAATGTGTGAATCTAATTTAAAATGTTTAAAATAACCTAATTAATTAAATTAAAAAATACACCGACACGACGACGCTAGCTCTTTCTTACTTTACCGACCATTGAGATAGAATAAAAAGAAGATGCTATGACGATGCTAAATTGTCCGCACCTTTATATTACATTTTTACGTCAATGTCAAATTCGGGATAGTGTAGCTGATCAGTTTTAGTGAGATTAAATGCCATTTTTCGTTAAATAGCTTCATATAAATGATATAAAATTATTCTCATTCCGTCAGTCTTAAGTACGAATCAAGTCGCCATTTTGATTACACTTTTCCGTCACTTGAAGTACATCCATTTTGTCATATAGCAAAATAGTGTTTATGTCGTCTCTACTTTATTCTATCTCGATGTTACCGACACAATAGGTCAACTAATAACCGAATACCGCAAATACAGAAACAAGTTCGGCTTCTGTTTGATGAACTCGAAAAAAATGGTTTACGGAAGGGGTTGCTTGTCGGACGTCAGCTAAACTAACTAAAAACCATCAACAAATCGACCTCTTCGATATACCGTCATAGACTGAGATATATTTTTATTACTTAAAAGGTTATTTAATAGTTTAATTATTTATTAATTATGTACCTACTTTTTTGCCTTCAATTTACAGATTTATAATTTTATAGTAATTTTTACATATAAAACAAGAAATTCACTGAAAAAAAGGCCGTTCTTACTGATTTTTATAACAATAGAATTATGTCAAATAGGTCATTGTTTTAGGGTTACTACTGAAGTTATTAATGTTACTTTTAGTCAAATTAGTCACGTGAGATATGAATATTATTGAAGACTCTGCGTATGAGTAGGTATTATGATATGACTGATATTAAGATTTGATTTAAACATTTGTAATATGATCTTGTTATTTTATCTATTTTTATAGTGTTTTAAGCTCTATGATTTTGGGGAGTGGGTCAGGTTATTAAATAACTCGTATTACTTTGAAAAAGAATGTTAAACGCCACTATATTTAAAACTTACTAAACTTGACAATCGATTAGTGATGAAAATATAGAAAATCACTAACCATTAAGATATTATAATTAAATAAGGTTTTAGATAAGGTAGCGACAAATTCTAATTCACAGAGACTTACTTATTCAAATTTAAATGATTTATTGAAAACTTATCTGTGGTATAACAGGTAGCAGGTACAGGGGATTCGTATGATAGGCTTGGATATCACCAACTAATAATTTTTCTTAGGTAAAGTTAAATCTCGTACACTTCTTTGGATGGCTCGAACTAAACATCTTGAAATACTTGAAACAACCTCTGTAGCTGGAACCAAACTTCTAAGTTTCAATATTTCTACACATGCAGCTGGAACGTTCTTCCTAACAATCTTTTTCGATAAACTTCTATAAAACCATCGATATAACTTCTACTGAAACCATCTATATACAGCCAAGCTTTATAAAATCAGACGGTCATTAAAAATATTAAAGACAATTAGTATATCGGAAGTACTAGATAAAAGATAATTAAAATTCAATAATTCAACTTGCTTGATGACAGAGGTAAATCGAAATGACAACCAGAGTTTTGACACAAGGCATAAACGACAAATGACGTTTGTGTAGAGATGGTGGTTTCAAAATAACGAAAACGGTTACAACCGTTACAATGTCTGGGACTAAATAACGAAAACGGTTACAACCGTTACACATTTACTTTGCAATTTTAATATAATCAACAGGTATGGAATTTTTAACACGGATACTACCTTGTAATTGGTATTTACACTAATTTTGAATCAATCGATCCCAGCTAAAACAACTTATTTGTATATTGTTCATCATTAATTTCGATGATTTTTTCCGCTTTGATATAATTAATCCTAGAAATTAAAATGTTTGTTAATTAAGGGTTTTTTGCAATGAGCCTATCCCAATCTTAATAAGTATTTAATACAAATTTTCTTTTAATTTGACTTACAAAGTGACATTTTTGTAATCGCAGCGAGTGTCCAAATGATCTATCTACTTTGAGCATAGGCGCCGAATCCTCGGGGCTCAGGGTGCGCAAGCACCCAGAGCAGTTTTAAACAGGGTGCGGAGCACCCATAGCACAACGCGGACTAAAAGTGTCAATAAGTGAAATGAAGAAGCTGTCGTGGCCCAAGTTGGTATAGCTACAGATGCCTCAATAAAATATCGTTCGGAGCTGTGTTTTTTGTTATAAAAAAGTCGCCGCGTTAAACTTGTACTTAAGGGTTTATTATTCTTGGTGTATAAAACCCTATGACGTCAAAACAGAAAGATAATAACGGTCTACAATTATCAAGACAAAATCTTTGTACATATGCCATTGAGCAAATGCTTGAGAGGAAAAGGGAGAACATTTGAAAGTTGCCCCCGATAAAACACCGTTAGAAGCACCATTTAGAGCTAGAAACAGCTCTCTAGTATTGCTGGCGAGAAAAGGTCATCTACTAAAAAACGCTTAGACCAGTCAATTTTGTTTTTTAGGGAGAAATATTATTTTGACAGTTTTACCCCCTGAGTGGAAACCCTCCGTCGGAGGTGAGACTCACCAGTTATATCTTAAATGGAAAGATTGGTCGAATGATATGGTATTTTGAAGGTATTTTTACCTAGATAATAACCCTAAAGTTTTACATCGCTACTATCTATGTAACCCATACAGTGGCTCACCAAAAGTACAAAAACGGTTTAACATAATTTTTACATTATTATTAAAAAAAAAAAGGAATTCTTTGTAAAAATACTACTTTTATTCCTGTGGCTTTCAATTAATATCAGATGACATTCTTTGGTCGCCGTAAAGTAGTAAGGTTTAGTTGTAAAGTCGGCATAAAAGTTGCATATCAGTGATAATGGTTTATTGCTGAGAGTGTGCAAATCAAATCAAATTAAATATATTACGTACCAGATTACAAGTTTATTTTTTTTTTATCCATGGAGGGGATCGTACCTAGGCATATATGCCTGTCTTGTGTGATCCCTTCCATAAAAAAAATACAATAATAAATTGTTTTAAAAGTACAAAAAAAAATTAAAAAGAAAAAACGACTCAGTAATAGGAGTAATAGGAAACTAAAGCAAGACAGGTCCAAAAAGTGAGATAGGTTTAAAACTTTCTCCTGTAGTATAGTTAAACAGAAGTTAACGCTAAAAAATTGTAAAAAATACTTGAAAAGACCCCAGAAATAATGTACGTTATTTGCAGTTTTATTTAAAATATTTCAAACATATCTGGGGAAGTTTGGATCAATTCCTTGATTTCAGTTTTAAATTTAGTTAATTTAGTTATTTGTTTCGTTGATAAAGGGAGAAGATTAAACAATTTGGGGCCAAAATAAAAGAAAGATCTTTGTGTTACCGTTTTTTGAAATAGGTCTACATTCAAATTTAAATTTGTAGTTGCTCTGGTTTTTGATGAAACCTTGTGTAGTTTATCCTGATCTCTGTATACCCTTTGAAGACACTGATATGTATATAATTGTCTTAAAGTAAAAATGTTTAATTCTTGATATAGTGGTTGAGTTGAATATAGTCTATCCTTTTTAAATAATATGTTAATTAATGTAGTTTGCAGATTTTGTAACGTACTTTTAAAAGTGCCACCCCATATCGTTATACAATACCTTAAAATTGATTCGGAAAACGAATTATAAATCATAAATAAATTGTTTTTTGAAAGAATATCTCTAATGTTATAAAATTTGGTAAACAAGACTCTTAAGCGTTTTGTAACGTAAGTAACGTGTTCGTTCCATCTTATGTGCTGGTCAGTCATTACACCTAAATATTTTATTGCTACTGTTTTTTCCAAGATGGGACAGTTACATCTAGTATGATTGCATTTAGAGTCATGTAGTTTAACGTCTATTTTAGGTTGATCAGCTGTAGTAGGAGAAAAAGTAATATATTTTGTTTTTTCAATGTTTAGAGTCAATAAACTATAATCTAGATAAATTTTTATTTTTTTTAAGCAAATTTCTGTATTTAATTTTACTTCATCCCAAGATGTCCCAGTCACTACAAGGGCAGTGTCATCAGCATAACATACAAGTTTTCCTTTAAAATGATTTATGTTGGAGATGCTATTTATGTAAATTAAAAATAGAATTGGACCCAATACTGTCCCCTGCGGTATTCCTATTTGTACTATTGAAGCGGCACTTAATGTATCCCCTATTTTTACTTTTTGGGTTCTATCTGTTAAATAATTTCTAAGTAAATCAAGTCCTGTACCTCTAATGCCATAGTTACTCATTCTGATTAAGAGATCAGAGTGGGGAACCGTATCGAAGGCTTTTGCCAGATCAAGAAAAACCGCCAGGCATTTACTTGATATATCCAAGGCATGGACTATCGGTTCAAGTAGATTTAATGTCGCATCTTCAGTACTGGATTTTTTTAAGAATCCAAATTGTATTTTCGATAGAACTTTATTTTTGTCTAGGAATTTTATTAATCTGTTTTTGACAGCTTGTTCAAATATTTTTGCAAAATTATTTATAACAGATATTGGTCTATAGTTATTCATTTTGCTATGATCCCCAGATTTAAAAATAGGAGTAACTATAGTATGTTTCCATTGACAAGGTATTATTCCACTAGACAAAGAAAGGTTTATAATATGCGATAAGGGAGTCACTACATCTTTATGAATATATTTAATGAGTTTAGTTTCTATTTTATCAGGTCCTGCAGAACAGTTATTTTTTAAGTTAGAAATTAATATTACTATTTCTGGAACCGTTACTGGTTCTAAAAAAAGAGAATTTTTTATGGCATTATCAGCTAAGAAATTGTTTGGTAATTTAATTTTTTTGATTTTATTTGTTATATTTTTACGCAAGTTTATAAAGAAATTATTAAATAAGATTGCCTTTTCTTTATTATTTTTAACTAAACTTCCATTTTCATTTTTTTTGTATCCATTTATATCATTGATTATTTTCCACGTTTTTTTACAGTCACTGTGAGCATCATTTAATTTAGTTTGATGGTAATCATTTTTAGTTTTTTTTATTAATGTATTTAATTTATTTCTATATTCTTTATATTTGGTTTCCCGTTCCATAGAAAAGTTTTTTAACAATCTCTTTTTTAATTGATCCCTCTTATAGATAGAAGTAATTAAGGCTGAAGTTATCCATGATTTAAGTTTCCTATTTTTTTTTGTTTACAGTGAATGTTTCAGTGGTTTCGTCTATATAAAGATTCAGTTTACTGATAAATTTGTCATATGAAATTTGGGTATCTCTTGCCATAATTACATCTTCCCAATTTTCTTTTTCTACTAGCTTTTTGAGTTTAATGAAATTAATTTTTTTGTATGTTTTTTTATTTTCAATAGCAGATATGTCGAGTTTTTTGTTTAAATATATATTGACAAAGGGTGTATAATGATCAGTAAGAGCAGTATGAAAAACTATAGGTTCCGTTTCAATTTGATTACTAATTTTTTTGCTTATTCTTAGAAATATGTGATCAATACATGTGTTTGTAGTTCGAGTGACACGAGTTGCTTTATTTATATATGAAATAAAATAATTTCACTTTTTTGCGAACCAATGAATGTGCTAATAGAACTGCCTAACTGTTTAACAATCAACATCAAAATCGAAACTACATTTTGGAGTTAGTCCAAACATTTTGGAAAACGGGGTCAGTAGCTAACAAATAACGTGAAATGGAAAATTCTGTAGTAAATGAAGCTACAGAGGTGGCGATTTTAGGACATGTTGTTTAAGAACCCATATTGAGTACAAGACAGTTGGCGATAACATCTGCTATTAAGAGACGTAGCATTCAGAAGATATTGAAAAAATACACCTGATAAAAGAACTTAACGAAGACGATTTTGATAGGCGAATACAATTTTGTGAAATTATGACTGAACGGGCATTAAATGATCAGCAATTTCTTTTCAACGTGTGTTATTCAGACAATGCACTTTTTTCCTAAATGGTGCAGTAAATTGTCACAACTGTCGTTATTGGTCCGATTCAAATCCAAGAATATTTCATGAAGTGCATACGCAACATATGGAAAAACTGAATGTTTGGGCTTGCATTTTTAGTAACCGTATAATGGAACCCTTTTTTTATCAGAAACTTTAACCGCAGAAATGTATCTGGAATTATTAGAAAACGCTATTTATCTAGCTTTACTAGAGTTGATTTGAGAATGACAATCAGTACATAGTAAACAACTTAATATTCCAACATGACGGTGCGCCACTGTTCATCAGTATTTGGATCAAACGTTTCCAGTTTCCAGGATCGGAAGAAGAGGAAGTATTGAGTGGTCCCCACAGTCTCCGGATCTAAGCCAGTTGGATTTTTTTATGGGGCCACTTAAAAACTTAAATTTATGCCACCCAGCCAACATCACAGGAAAATCTGCGACAATTGATTAATGTCATCAAATCACCCCACAGATGCTTCAAAATGTCCGAGAGCATTTTGAACAAAACCTCTATTATTGCATAGAGGCGCAGGGTCGGCATTTCTAGCATTTACTTGAATAACTGGTAAGCTTTTACAGAAAATAAAAATCGTTAAAAGATCATGGCTAGGAAGACAGTAGCGATTTAAAACTCAGGGGTTATAATCTATGTAAAAAACCTTCAAAATACCAGTGGTGGCTGCACCGACCATATAGGGTTGCCATATATCCTGTTTTAAGTGGGAGCCTCCAGCCTATCCAGCAATTAGACAGTTGACAATACCTTTTTTTTAAGAAATTTTTTTATAAAATCAACATTAAAATAGTTTTTTAAAAAACCGGCGGTGCCTTTAAGTGAGGTGTGGAGGTTGGGGGGGGGGGGGGGGTATCCCCCATTTTTCGCATAGAAGCCGGGCACGCAAAGCAATTTTTGAATTCCGGCGCTTATGACTTTGAGTTACATAAAGTTAAACAATATGTAAAACTGGTTATGTCATAAATATGTTCATGATTGCGAAAATAAAATAAATAAAAGAAACCTTTTTTTGAATAATTTATATTATTTCAAGAGCCTAAAAATAGCCTAAAAATGTGGTGTAGTTGTTTTTAAAAAAAGGCTTTAAAAAACCGAGGTGCTCTGCCGGATTCGTCGTTCGAAGCTAGCAAAGCACTCTGTATTCTTTAAAAAATACATTTTTTTGATAAGTTATATATTGTTTTAAGAGCCTAAAAATAGCTTATAAACGTAGCATAACTAGTTTTCTAAAAAAAAAAAATAATGATAAACCGAGGTGCTCTGCTGACTTTGCTCCAACAAAGCACCCTCTATTATTTAAAAATAATAATTTTTTAGTAAAGTTTTATAATATTTCAAGAGCCTAAAAATAGCCTAAAAATGTGGTGTAGTTGTTTTTATAAAAAAGCTTTAAAAAACCGAGGTGCTCTGCTGGATTCGTTCGAAGGTAGCAAAGCACCCTGTATTTTAAAAAAAAAATAGGGCAATTTTTCTTGTCCAATTTAGTCAGTACTTAGATTTATTCTAGACTGCCCAATGTTTAAATAAATATTTTATTTTAATTTTATAAAATAAACTTTTGCTATTTTTAAGAAAATTTTATCTATAAAACTAGGTAAAAATATTCGTAGCTTCACTTAAAAGTGATCACATCTAGTAGTTGATAATTGGTTAAATTCTACAATTTCACCAGTAAAAACATCAACAAATTAATATTTTACACCTACTAAATAAATAAACAATTCTCAAATAGTTCGACTGCTTTTTACCCTAATATAATGTGAAGTCATAAAATTATAAATAGCATTTTTCTCAGAATACCGAACGTCGAACACCTGTGTGCACAGCTGTGCAGTGGAACAAAATGAGTGGCCGGCGCATAGTTAACGAAACACAAATGACGTATTTCATTATGTCATGATGTTTTCATTGGTTGAAACCGAATAGGTGCGTCAACTATGCCCCGGACACTCATTTCATCCCAACAGTATATATTAGGGTGAGCTCGACGCGGAATTCAGTAGTTGTCTTATTGCCACAAACGAGTTCAGTTGTTTTATTGCCACCAACGATCAACGATTCAGTTGTCCTTTTGCCATCATCGCGTTCAGGTGCTTTCTGCCGACGGCACGTTACTTTCTACATTTTTACAAGCGTTTAATGCATTTTATTTTCTGGTGAAAGTTATATCTTCTACAATTATTATGGCATAAGAAATTCTACAAACAAATGTTTTCAAGTTGGTAACTAAAAAATCACCTGTATTAGTTAATCAAATTGTGATGAACTAAAATTGTAAATATTTAAAACTGTTTAGTGAAGATAAGAAAATTATTATATCTAAATGGAATCAACCACTATGTATTTACTTCAGTGAAAATAGTGAATTAAAAACACTTCTTTTTCTACTACCTATGACTCGTTAGTTATTTCTACAAAAGAACCCAATTCTTCTAACTATAGCGACATATGCTACAGAACATTTTTACC
This sequence comes from Psylliodes chrysocephalus, assembly GCA_927349885.1. Lineage (NCBI taxonomy): Eukaryota > Metazoa > Arthropoda > Insecta > Coleoptera > Chrysomelidae > Psylliodes > Psylliodes chrysocephalus. Next base: position 95,502,353 of record OV651816.1, on the reverse strand, counting down.
AAAGAAATATTCGGAAGTAACACCGGTATTTTTTCAATAATAAAAAAAGGAATCAGAGTCTATTGGTCAGCAAAAGGCAGGAATTATTCAAAAAAAATCAAGCTTTAAGGTATATCATATATTTCATAACCTTTTTTAAGGTATTTGAAAAAGCTCCTTCGCAAATGAAAATTAAATTTCAAAGACGTTTTTTTTTTAACGAAACGTAAACAAATTTCAGTACTTTTAAAATTATCAAAACAAGTCTTTTAACCTTTTAATTATCTATTTTGTTCAAAAACGTTTTCAAAATTTAATTTTCATCTGAGAAGGAGCTTTTTCAAGATAAGAAATGTATTTACAAATGAAAGGTGGCATGCTATTATTATTAATATTTATAATATTTTGTCACATTCTGACAGTAAAAATGCCGCCCCGGACAAATGTCCGGGCTGTCCGGCCTTGGAGCTGGCCTTGCAAAGGTGCAGTACCTAGATATCACCTTTGTCAGCAAGTTAACATGGAATTCACACCTAGAAAACATAGTCAAAAAAAGCATACATTGCCTATTTGGACAGTTGAAAATCTTCATACACTGACACAGAACCATTCTCAATTAGTTCCCGATAAATGTATGGTGTGGAATTTATATTTATTTGGGAATTTTCAAAAAAAATATTTAAAAAGTAGGATGGTTTAAATATTTAAAGTTAGAAGAAGAAAAAGAAAAGAAGAAGTTGGTCAACGTTAAATAAAATAGGTATATTTTAAAATAAAACCTTCAGATCTTAAATTAATAAAGCAATTATTGTTTTCAAAAATCAAACCTGTCTTACCATGTTTTTAACCTCTCTGTACATTTTATATAAAAACTCGAGGTATAGATATATCTGTCATAACAACAAAAACATGAAAATTCCTTATCGTAGTTGTAACTAACCTCGGCAATGAAGTACTGGAGGTCCCACTAGCATATAAAAAAGAGAAAAAAGTCGACGAGGTCGAAGTAGGTTTGTTAAAGGCCACTTCCTACGCGTAACTCACCAGCTCTGACTCTTTGTTGACGTGACTATTTAGAAAAACAAATAACTATTTATTGTTTACAGGGTGCTTCACTGAATCGTGGTTATGTAAATAATCCTTTCATTAAAGTGTTGAAAAGATATATTAAATTTTAATGCAGCGTAGTTTGCTATACAAGCCTGTAACTAAAGTGCACAGTAAAGTGTGGAAATAATGGTGTCTCCTTTACCTCGAAAATTCGATATGGTTCCATCAGCTGGGAAGCTAATGCTAGGATGCTGAGGGAGTATTTATAAAAAGAAGCTACTATTATAGAAAAATAATTTTGAAATTGCATGATGCGTTAAAAGGTGCAATACTTTTCAGGTCTAGGCTAAACAAGTGATCAGTTTTGCTATGATTTAATATAGAAAAATACAAATTAAAAATAAAAAAGTATACTTATTTTTATATAAAATAACATTTCAATGTCTATGTTTTCTTGAAAACTAATATTTCTCGATTTGTTGTGGATTATCTTTAATATCCATTTTTGTATTATATTTAGATTTTTTAGATAAATATTATAAACGCCACCCCACCCTAGTATACCATAACTCAGTTGAGATTGAACTAAAGAGTGCGCAAGTGTTTTTTGTCTAAAATGTCTCTTAAATATTTAAATCTAGATAATATACCTCTAATTTTGTTCACAACATTTTTTATTTGTAGATCCCATTTGAAATGCTGATCGATGATAATGCCTAAATATTTTATATTTTCAACTTGTGGAATGGTTATGTTGTCAACATTTAAGGTTCCGAAGTGCGGTAGCTTATTATTGTAAGACGTGAAAGTAATAAATTTAGTTTTTTTATAATTAATTGTTAATGTATTTAATTGAAACCATTTAGTTATTGTTTTAAATTTAAAAATAAAAAAGTATACTTATTTTTATATAAAATAACATTTCAATGTCTATGTTTTCTTGAAAACTAATATTTTGTTTAAATTCCGTATTTTTATTGACAATTAAAATTTTTCAATTCAAAACTACGCCCTCCTAGCCTTCTCTGGTATGGTATAAAGTGTTACCTGGGCCAGGGCCCGCTCTAGCCTTGATGTCAACCCGGACAAACAAACAATTTGCTGCCCTAATATATATGTAAAAAACCAACCAATTATTGGGGAATTCAGTTAAAGAAAACTCTTTTTACTTCATCCAAGCTTTCGCAAATTTATTTAATCATTTCCATCATCAGGGTAGACTACAAAATAATGTTGGAAAATAATTACAATGGACCAAATTAAACTAAAGTTACTACTTACAATAAGTTGAGATTGTTCACTACATGTTGTAACAAATTTGTATATAATTTTCAAAAAATAGTTAATTAAATTTATATATTATAAATTAAAATCACTAAGATTAAAGTTCTTTCTTTTCTAATTCCAAGATACTCCGTTGGTAAATTTATAATGTATTTGTCAACTATTTAACATTGTCAAAAAATGGCATTTTACTTATAAATATTGCAAAACATTTGAATGAAAGAAAAAAAGAAAAAAGAGTTCTTTTTAAAAATTAATAAAGTAGGTTTGTGAATTTTCGGCAAGGCATAAAATTTAGGAGAGACACCAATATATTTTTTCGTTCTTTCATCAATAAAACCAAATCATTTCTTAAAGAACATCCTGATATTTTCGTAACTACTGCGAACAAAGGCAATGTAACAGTAGTTATGGAAAAACAACAGTATTTAGAACTATCAAATAAAATCATCATAGAAAGTGAATCATATCAACAAATTAATAAAGAGTCCACTTAAACTGTTGAAAGAAATAATAATACATTAATTAAACGTCTAAAAGAAAAAGGCTTTATTCATGAAAGGTTAAACATAAATAATACTTTTAAAAACATTTTATATTTTATATTGTAAAAGAAATTTGTTTAACGATATTTTAGAAGTCTAAAATTAAGATGGTGCACACAAACGAACGTACATTACTTTTCGTATACCGTCTAACTGGCAACGTCGTGTGGCTAGTTACTATTGGTCTATTCCCAGTGACGTCATAAATTTTAAAAAAGTAATAACTCGGGCAAATGAATAGATAAAAAAAATTTAAATGTAGCTTTATTTTGAACTGTATTATTCATAAAAAAAATTTTAAAATTTTTGAACATGCCCCATTATCCCTTTCTATTTTTCCTAACAAGTAGCTAAAAGAAAACAACGTTGACTTATATGAATGACTTCATCTAATATTATTTACATTTTCCTTGCCCACGAACTATAATAGTTATTTGCAACGTGTACCCGCGACATGGAAATAGGATTTCTGAGTAAGCGGCAAGCTCTTTGGTATAGTCTCTTCTTATAGCTGCGGTTTTCTTCTTTTTCTTTCAGTTATGTCATGCTCGTTCATTCCGTTCCACCATCACCATCGCATATCCAACTGAGTTGCATACCGTCTAACCATGCTGGTATCCTACTAGTTTGCATTATCTAACTTTTATCTAGCCGAGATGCTAGATCAGAAGGGTGAAATACTCTTGTGCCGGTGGTCAAATTTTATATGTTTAACATGTAACTAGGCATTAGATTTTTAATTCTGGCGTTTAAATATAGCATTTTAATTAATTTCATAATAGTTTTAGAGATTATTTTAAATTTTATGAAGTGACAAACAAAAATAATGAGTTCTGTCCTTCTGTTTTTAAATTTTTATATAAAAAATGCAACGTAAAGAACAAAGATTGCCTCTCTAGCCTAGATAAGAGAGGGGTAAAGTAATAATAATAATAATAATAATAATAATAATAATAATAATAATAATAATAATAATAATAATAATAATAATAATAATAATAATAATAATAATAATAATAATAATAATAATAATAATAATAATAATAATAATAATAATAATAATAATAATAATAATAATAATAATAATAATAATAATAATAATAATAATAATAATAATAATAATAATAATAATAATAATAATAATAATAATAATAATAATAATGTGTTTATTAGCCAAAAAAATACAGAAATTTACAACTAAGAGTCAATAATAATTTTCTAACAAACAGAAGACAAAGCCACAAATGAAGAATTTTAAAAATTCTACTTGTGTGTGGCACGAAATAATGGTAATTAATTACGTAAATATAAATAAATGTCTAAATCGGTATACATGTCTAAATCTATAAATATATGTATATGTCTAAATCGGTATATAAATTTAAATTGATAGTGTAAATTGATACACTACTTTAGACTAGTATGTAAGTAAAATATATATAAGAGTAAATAATAAATAATTTGACTCGGTATGTAAGTATTATTTTGTTTATACACATAATTTTTTGAATATACTTTTATTTTCTTTGGGTGAATTTATTTTTGATTTATTATGTTCTCAATATTTGACCTGGATTGACATAAAATCCCTTTTTTGAGATTCTTTTTAAAAGAATAAAGACTTTTCTCTTTTTGTATTTCGATAGGAATGAAATTATAAATTCGAGGAGCCAAATATGAAGAAGATCTACAACCTATTAATTTGTTTTTTCGGGGTAAGTAATATTTATTTCCTTTATTTCTAGTTTGGTGCAGATGTCTGGTTTTATCGAGTTTAGTCTTCCCCTTATATATATATATATATTTATCGCAATTTTCCAAAAATAAAGTTGTCTAGGGTCAAATACCTTTTGTTCTGAAAATAAAATATCGCTTGGATAATTTCTCGATTTGTTATGGATTATCTTTAATATCCATTTTTGTATTATATTTAGATTTTTTAGATAAATATTATAAACGCCACCCCACCCTAGTATACCATAACTCAGTTGAGATTGAACTAAAGAGAAATAAAGAGTGCGCAAGTGTTTTTTGTCTAAAATATCTCTTAAATATTTAAATCTAGATAATAAACCTCTAATTTTGTTTACAACATTTTTTATTTGTAGATCCCATTTGAAATGCTGATCGATGGTAATGCCTAAATATTTTATATTTTCAACTTGTGGAATGGTTATGTTGTCAACATTTAAGGTTCCGAAGTGCGGTAGGTTATTATTGTAAGACGTGAAAGTAATAAATTTAGTTTTTTTATAATTAATTGTTAATGTATTTAATTGAAACCATTTAGTTATTGTTTTAAATTCCATTTCTGCTTGTTCTTTAAGCTTACTCCATGAATTATCACTATAGACGATAGCAGTATCGTCAGCAAAACTGATCACTTTATCTTTTATTTCAAGTTCTAAAAGGCTATTTATGTATAGAGAAAAGAGTAAAGGACCAAGTACAGTACCTTGAGGTACACCATAGTTAATGGATTTTAGGGAACTTACAGTATTATCTAATTGAACACACTGAAATCTGTTAGTTAGATATGATTTTTATAAATCATACATTTTTCCTCGTAGACCATTATGATTCTAATTTTTGTAGAAGTGTTTTATGACAAACTGTATCAAATGCCTTAGCTAAATCTATAAAAATACAAACTGTAGGCTTTTTTTCATCCAAAGCGTCGTAGATACAGTTTGTCAGATCACTTATTGCGTCTTCTGTTGATTTGCCACATCTAAAACCATACTGTCTCATAGAGAGCACTTTAAATTTTGCTAAAAATGAAAATCTTTGATATATTAGAAATTAGAGATTCTAAATCCAATTATTAGTTATCTCTCGAAAAAAGTAAAGAAATGGAGGACCGGTTAAGAATTTTGTTGCTTGTATATCTATTAAATGGTATTATCAAAAAATGGTGGTGCTACTTAAAAAACTCGTGATGGCGTCATATTTCGAAAAATGATGACACCTGATGAAAAATATACTTATACCAAAATATTCGCATCTACGCTTCTACGTTGCCGTACATATACCAATAAATACTGTAGCTCGAATATAAAATTATGTGTTCGACCACGGAATTCCTTGTTCGAACACGGAATTTCCGTGTTCAAACACGGAATTCCTTATTCAAACACGGAATTCTTTGTTTGAACACGGAAATTCCTTGTTCGAACACGGAATTTTTGATTTCTGTGTTTGAACACGGAAATTCCGTGTTTGAACAAGGGATTCCGTGAACGAACACGGAATTTTAGTATTAAAAAAAAAATAATAAAAAAATGTGGCCCTTCTACGCTTCCGTACAAATCTAACGTTAACTTATATTTTTGAATTTGAGTTATCTTCAAATTTCGAAATTTGCACTTTTCCTCAAATATCTCAAATACAGTCCATTTTAGGGAAATTGAATTGAACCAAAATTATAGAGAATGACATCACAAGCAACTTTGATCATGATTCCTATACTTTCATTATCTGTATACGTAAAGGAAAGTAAAAAATAGCCGTGACAGTATTCTCTTAAGTAAACCATTTATTTACATTTAAAAAAAAAACTTTAATCCGTTAAGCAGATGGGTGAAGGTCGACCTTACTTCGGAACCTATACTAATATCACAAACTGAGATTGATTAATTTGGTAAATACCACGCCAATAAACTATACTAAAAAACCTTAGATAAAAGAGACCGGAGATGTAACATTGCACATTGCGCATGTTGTCTATTCCAAACCTAAGTAACCCACCAATTAAAAATCATTGTGTTCACGACGCCACCCGAATTGCTCCGAAATTTCTATTCTTTGCTTGTCTCCGCGTGAGTAAATCATTTATGGACCGCCGTTTTTGAATTATTTGTTGGTGTTATTAGCAATTTAAAGTGTTTTAGTTATTCAATTTCAAGTTGAAAATGCCACGATGTATGGTGAAAAATTGTATATACAAATAATATGTGTCAATGTTATGAAAAATAAGAAATATATTCGTTTTCAGCGGTAAATATTTGTTGACGTTTTGACATAAAGTCGCCATGTTTCTTTGAGCTGAATACTTCAGATCCGCATTAAGGGGTTTCAATAAATATTTAATCTAAATAAGAAGTAAATAGGCATTGTTACTAACGAAATTTTGTTTTTAAAAAGTAGTTTTATAAGAATATTTACTAAAAGTGGTTTTTAGCCCTTTATTAGATATTTTTACAAGAATATTAGATGAAATACAGGTTCACCTACTTAAAATTTCAAGGTTTATTTTATTTGCGGTTAAATCAGAAGTGACATTTGAATCTTAAAACAAAGTAAAACGCGCAATATGATCTAGTATAAGCAAAAAATACTAAAGTTACGGAAATTAGTCATATTATTAGTAAAATGTTACATTATAAACCCCTAAACAACTCGAATAATATCTTCGTTTACTAAAAAAATCTAAATTCTAGCAATATTTATTATACAATCGAATGCGGTTTCAAAAATAACAGGATCAATAAATCCGAATCTCTAAATTTTGGAGCTAAATGCTCTGATAAAAGCATGCGACCGATAGGGGTTACAAAAATAATCGATTTATCGTTTTCATGAAAATCGATTTATCCGTTATAATTAATAGATTATCTTTAATAGATTATTTTTGATTAATCGAACATTTTTAATAAATTTTTTCGTTTTTTTAGGTAATGGAATAATCGATTATAAAGGAATTATAAAAAGAGTAGATTTATTCAAAATATTCGATTTATTGAAAATAATCGATTTTTAGAAAAATCGATTTATTGTTTAATAGACTTTTTAAATAAATCGATTATTTTCGATTAATCGATTATTTTCGATTATTTTAGATTAATCGATTATTTTCGATTTTTCAAAGGTATTCAAATAATTTGTTTTAAAATACAAAAAATAGATTATATAAAAATAATCGATTGATCGAATATAATCGGTTATATTATATAATCGATATTTCGGTTATTTTTTAGAATTATTGATTTATCGGTAAATCAGCTTTTTATTAATCAATTATTTTCGATTTTTCAAAGAAAATTAAATAATCAGTTTTAAAAGGAATATAAAAAAAGAAAAGGATTATTTGTAAATAATCAATAATTATTCAGTTTTTTTTTTTTTGGAAAATCGATTTATCGTAGAATCTTCTTAATTAATTGGTTATTTTCCGTTAATCGATTATTTTCGATGTTTCAAAAATGATCGAATAATTGATTTTAAAGGAAATAATTTTTTTTTTTGAAAAATCGATTTATCGATTATTCGACTTTTTAATTAATCGATTATTTTAGATTTTTCAAAGATTATCGAATTATGTTTCAATGGAAATACGAAAAAAAAAATAGAAATTAAAAATAATCGATTATTTAAAATAAACGATAATTCGTTTATTATTTTTTGTAAACACTGATTTATCGGTTAATTGGCTTTTTAATTAATCTATTTTTTTTTGATTTTTTAAAGATATCAATAGTCAATTTTAAAGGAAATACGAACAAAAATAGATTGTTTGAAAATAATCGATTGATCGAAAATAATCGATTGATCGAAAATAATCGATTATTATTAATGATCAATAATTTATTTCGATAATCACCCACTCCTAGCGACTAAATGACTTTTAATAGGTTTAAATTTTAAAATGTTATCTGGTTTCAGACATATACATTTCTAGAGTTTTATGTGACGCATCCCCTGTATTAATTAATATTCCTAAAGAAACAAGCTTTAATATATCTTTTTCTGAGGTTATAATACAAAACAGCATTTTCTCATTTTGACTAAATTTTAATATTATGTGATAGTCGTAGAAAAAATATAATGTTCAACTCACAAGGTTTGATTTGCAGTATTCGCCTGCGCACATGCTTTTTTATAATACTCTTAGACAATGAGTACCATTTCTTACTCGATTAACAATATTCTATTTCAACATTTTACTGTAGTCTCTTACAGAGAAGTCCATAGTAAATAATAGCTAACGAAATATTCTATTAAAGGTCTTCTCTTTACATAAAATGTCGTGGCATCTGTTTGATATTAAAAAATCACGTTAAATTTATTTCATAATACAAAATTCCATTAAACGTATATTTTAAATAAATCTAATAGTTCATTATGATGCTAATAAACAAAGTCCGGTCCCTGTCACAGAGTTCGAGTCCCTGCCCAGTTCCCCCACTCCGTTAACCTTTCTTTAGAAATTGGCAACATTTGCGCAGGTTAAACACCGGTGTATGTTATATCTCTGGTCTCTTTTATCTAAGTAAAAAACACATCTTAATTTAAACTACTGGCCACTCGGACTTACACATAAAGATATTTAGACAAAATTTAAAGTTCAATATTTTCAACCGGAATGCAAATTTTTGAACGCGGCTTGCAGATTTTAAGAGCTAGTTTTTTTTTGGATTAAGCTGTCTGAAGTATATTTATCGTAGGATCATAGGTTTATTATATACGGGGTAATCAATGAACTCATGCAAAAAATCAAAAAGTTTGTATGAATGAAATTTTTTTGGTCGTTGCAATATGATTAGTTACCAGTGGCGGTTTGCCCGTAAGGGCACTTGGGCACGTGCCCTAGTATAATAAACAAAAAAAATAACTTACATATTTTATATTTTCCTCAATGCTTATTATTATTTTATCTAATATTCAGCGCAAACCGCGTTGGTACGACACTGGACGACCGGGCGTTGAGCGACGTTCCGAGAATTCCTAAAGAAGATGGGCACAGGGCACAGTAAATGTGTGCCTCTGTTATTTTCTCTCTCATTATGATGCGAAAAACAAGGACAACGACAATATCGCTTAGCAAGAGATGAACACATGCGATGGATTATACGTCACAAGCAGGGCGCTGTCCTAGACAGATATGAATGTACTTAGAGCACATACTTTGATTACTATACGAGGCAAGAGAGAGGTCCGACACGCCCAACATAGGGCGCGGCCATTTTGAACCCTGTGACACAGTTTACAGCTAAAGAATCAGATCGCTCACTCTGCGTCGGCACTTAGGATCTCAATATTTCCATTTATACACTGTGTAACTCGGATAATACAATATATGACAACCGCCTATAATAAAACAGCAGTCTTCCGCGTATCCTGAATTTGTATCCCTGGAGTGGATGTTATTTTGGAACTTTCAACTGGTCCGAGTAAGCAATAAACTGTGACTTCAAAAATAATATTCACTGACACTGACAGCAGTAAGCAAAATATCCAATTCCAATTGCCATTCAACAAAACTCAAAGAATATGAAAATATAAAATTAGTTTAAAAAAAAATTAATTACGTGGAGCATCAATGGTCGATCTGTGTGGATTTAAAAATAGTTGATTTTTTACTTGATCAACAAAGTGGATACACGAAATACCTTTGCTTTATTTGTATGTGGGACAGTAGAGCAAAGCAACTATATTGGGAACAAGATGTTTGGCATGTAAGAATTTCTTTAAAAGTCGGTAAAGCCAAAGTAATAAGGGATCCGTTGGTGAGCAGATACAACATCATACTTCCACCATTACACATTAAATTAGGAATGATAAAGCAATTTGTAAAAGCGTTGGACAAGGAAGGAGATTGTTTTAATTATTATATTTGTAGAAAATTTCCTAAGCTTAGTATTAAAAAGTTGAAAGGTGGAATATTTGATTGTCCTCAAATACGGCAATTGATAAAAGACACAGATTTTATTAAAGTTATGACTGTTCCGGAAAGTGGGGCTTGGAAAAGTTATGTGTTGGTAGTTTTTTCTAGGTAAGCATAAAACACCAAACTATGAAGAAATTGTACAAAATACGCTGACAAAAGTTTCAGACTCTAGGAACAAATATGAGAATAAAATTACACTATCTCCGCAATTATCTGGATAAATTTCGGATAATTTAGGAAATTATATATATTATGTCTTTTCTTCACCCGTATTATAATAATGCACTTATTGCCCATAATCCGTTTCATAATGATACCCATTATGATACAGATGTTTCATAATGATACAGATTTTTAATCAATAGAAACCCATAATTTTTCAATCAAGCATGCTGTGCATTTAACGTTTGTCCTAGGTTCCTATGAAATTGTTTTAGTTGTCAAAATTAGTATGTACGTATTAAATTTTCGTAGATAGCTAAACTTCGATAATTATGGGTGTTAGTAAATAAGTGAGACAAACTTCAGGGGGTGGTTCTGCATGAAAAAATAATGACAATTTGCTATATAAACGTATGTCTGAAAATGCTTCGTTTTCCGAATACGGGGTGTTAAAGTTTTTCTTAAAAACTGACGATTTGTTTATTGCTCTGAAACCGGTAAAGATATGAAAATGAAATTTGGTGGATTTTAAGAGGTAGTTATTCCGCATTTTTTGATATGCAATTAAGAATTTTATGTTCATCATTGGCGTGCATACGGGTAATGATCTCAATTCATTTAAAGAAAAAAAAATTGTACGCCACTGAGATATTTCAAATTAAGAATCATTTTTGAATTCCTCATTAAATTTGTTACCTGTCAGATTAAAACAAGAAAACCGACAATTCCGAAGCAGAAGCGGATGATTAAAACGCACCTATTAAAAATATTGCGCCAAGATGTAGGCAACACGTAATAAGGGTTCAAAATGGCGGAGTTTTCTATCTCCTTTTAAAAGGCACTCAGAAAGCTGCGCAGTGCGACCATTCTCCGTATAGTAAAAGAAAATCAAAGTATGTGACGCAGAGGCATCTTTACCGGCTGGCTCTCTCACAAAGGTGATGTCGGTTTCGTCTGAAGGTGCGCGTTTGTTGGACCATTTATTTATTGGAATAATTAAGAAATAAAACTTCAAAGAAAAATAACTTTTTTTTATAAAGCAGTCAAAAAATATGATGAAAAAAAATCAATAATATTTATAAATAGGACAAAATTTTTATTTTTCTTCTGGTTTTGTCTGACTTTCTCGAGCATTTCAAATCTCTGTTTACATATTTAAGAGTATAAAAAATTCTGAGTCTTATAAATAATTTAATGGTGTACATTTTCGCAAATTGTTGGCATGGATGGCCAAATTCTATTTTGCTCATCTCAAAAAGGTATGCGTTGGAAATTCCAGACTTAGTTGACAAACTATCAAATAGAGATATAAATATTTTTTTTTAATTTGAATATATAAAAGAGAAATGTTTCGCTGGGAGATTTTAAATTGTCAAACAGTCGTATGCTTGTTAAGTAAATTGCATTCTTCTGAGAAATTCACGCAAATTTCGCAAGAGTGGATATGTAATGATTTTTTGATTAAATAGCCACATACATAGTTAAATGCATTTTGAGTGGTCACATTTAGCTCCCTGTAGTCACATTCAGAAATCGTTATTAAGCGGAGAACTTGTTTTCCTAGGGGAAAAACGAATCCCTTGATTCCTTTCCAGTGTGTGCCCCACTGCCGCTAGTACTCACGAGCCGCCACTGTTCGTTACTAAGGTTACATCAATATCTCTAGACACTTTTGTCAGTTTTTGGTTTAAGGCCCTTAGGTCTTGTACACACTACTAAACATAAAATTTGGGTAGCAACATTTTTAAAATACTATAACTTGACATTGGATTGACGGTTCTTGATGATTTTTGCAGATTTTGAATCCTTATTTGACGTAGATTTTCTATGGTCTAAGCGTTATACTAGGTCGATAATAGACAAAAACATAGTCCAGCAGTTTATAATTAAAGAATACTGCTAGGCGAATAGAATCGATTGTTCAAAATTTTGACTGAACAATTTGAAGAGTATTCAATTGAATTAATTTTTTGGAATTAAATTCAGTCAAATGAATCTCTACATGTAAACGGAAATAATTTCTCCGGAATTTTGATTGTAAACCTATAAAATATGAAATGGATTTACTCTCAATAGAACACGCAACATAATTAACGACTATATTGCGTTTGTCGTTAATGTGTAAATTTATTTCGAGCTTGCGGCAATTAAAGTTTTACATTTACGATATAATTCAATTTTGAAATAGAAAATAGTTTTAATTTAAACGTAATTATTCAAAAGACAAGACCGTAATAAGACAAAATACGAGAAAGCTATTAAGACCAGTAGATAAATACATAAACATCTACCGTATAAAGATATCTAAAATACTTTCGATAAGATAAGAATAACAGACACGGAAGAAACTAAAAAATTAAGTTTGTAATTAATTCACAAAATGTATACAGAATCAAATTAAAATCTTAAAAACGTTATAAATGTTAACTGTACATTTTTCGACATAGCCCCATAAATTTATATCAAAGCTGTTGACAAAACTCACTTATACCTATACAATTTGGAGGGCAAAAATATCTTATAACTAGAATAAAGATATATAATACATCGAATTCTTATGTCTTCACAGTTAAACAAACCCCCATTTAACCTCCCTTTTTAAATCAGATTTTTTTTTAAATTCATTCTCACATTTCGTCAGTACTTTTTAAATAGCGCCTATACAAACTCTACGCATGACGTCATGCACGTGATCGTCCTATTTTAAACACAGTTGATATCCTACCTTTTATTTTTTTATACCATGTGAACCATCTTATTATATATTTCTCTAAACTCAAACAAATAATGATTGAGAGTGAACCGTGTTGTCATATCTCAATTTTACCTTACTAGTTTTTAGCAGAATCAAAATAGAGTAAGTAGTAGAGTTGTAAGTTGTGGCAAATTATAGATAATATACAATCATAGTACTAATAAAAGATATTAATTATAACAAAAATCAGTAATGAGTAATACTTATACATTTCTTGATCATTTAAAATTAATTATTTTATGGATTGTTCAGTATTTGTTACAACTAATGGCATCGGTGTACGGAGCGATATTTGTGTCTTTGTCTGTTACGCGTAAAATCCATCTCGTCGATGACGTTCTCAGTAGTGTATTTCTAACCACGAGCGTAACATCGGGTTTTGAATTATACGGTGTGAATTGTAAGTTTTACAGTTAAGTTAGTAAGTAATCGACGTGTTGTAAGAACAATTGGTGAAAATATTAGTGCTAATAAGTGTTTAAACATTAAATAATAATATTTCTACACCGTTCTAAAACTATGCAAAAAATGGAAGACATTGAAGGGCCTTCAACGTCGAAAAAGGTAAAACGGTCAAAGTCTCGGTCGCTAAGTGAAAAACAAATTGTACTTCAAGTATTTCACTGTCTTGAAAGAGATCATCAGCGACCAAAAGATAACTTAGTGCATATGTGCTGTAATTCTACGGATGTACCTCCGAATAACCAACCGGGCGTTCCAACATCATTAACTTCCACAATTACAAAAGATAAATTAGTTGATATGTGCTCTGATTATACGGGTGTACCAAAATCATCAGTTTACAAAATACTAAGAGAAAACAAAATTCATGGGGAAGTACAAACGCCAAAAACTAGTAGCGGAAGAAAAAAAATCACAGTTGATGAAGAAGCCAAAAACAGTATACGCACAACTATTCAGTTTCTTTTTCAGAAATGAGCTGCCCACTTTGCAAAAAGTTCTGGAGGCAGTTAGCGATCATGAATTGGTCCCACAAATGAGTAAAGAAACTTTGAGGAAAATTTTACACGAAATGAAATTTACGTACGGAAAAGTCGACAGGAAAAGCATTCTCATTGAACGTCAGGAAATAATAGCATGGAGAAGAAATTATCTCCGAAAAATTGAGGAATTTCGGAATATCAAAAAAAAAATTTACTACATGGATGAGACGTATGTCATACGGTCAAAAAAGTATGGCAGGATGGTCATATAACAAGTGCACGACAAGCCTTTATTGAAGGCTTGTCAACTGGGTTAAAACAGCCGTCTGGAAAAGGTAGTGGTCTGATAGTTACGCATATAGGAAGCGACAGTGGATTTTTACCAAATGGTGAATTAATATTTAAATCCAAGAAAACAGGCGACTATCATGAAGAGATGAATGCGGAGGTGTTTGAAAAATGGTTTAAAGGCATCATTCAACTTGTGGAAACTGGGTCTGTCGTCGTCATGGACAATGCCCCATATCATAGTCGGTATTTAGAATCATTACCGAAACAATCATGGAAAAAACGAGCAATTCAAGAATGGTTAATTAATAAAAACATCCAATATAAAAAAGATAGTTTAAAGGCAGAACTACTTCAGTTAACAAAATTACACAGAGACAAATATAAAAAATTCGCTGTGGATGAAATGGCGTTAAGTCGTGGAATTACAGTATTAAGGTTACCACCGTACCACTGCGAATTAAACCCAATAGAATTAATCTGGGCGCAAGTAAAAGGATATGTGGCACGAGAAAACAGAACATTTAAATTAGTGGACGTGCAACGTTACCTACAAGAAGCCATTCAAAATGTTTCTGCAGAAAACTGGAAGAAATGCATTCAGCATGTTTTAAAAGAAGAGCAAAAAATGTGGGACGTAGACAACCGTATGGAACACAATATTGAACCAATCATAATTAACTTTGATGATAGCGGTAGCACCAGTGATGAATCTGAGGTTGAAGATTAGAAGAAAATTTGTACACAAAAAGAAGTCTATATATTTAGGTATAATTTTTATTTTTACCATTCACTATTACCATTTAGAAATTATTATATAAATTTGTATTTTTAATTCCTGTACACAGACATGAACAATGTCTCAGCAGGATACAAATGTTTATTTATTTAATTATTATTATTGTATCAATTTGTACATTGTTACATAAATTTGAAATAAACATTATTATTATTATGTTTGGCGGTCAAGAAAACATAATCCTGTAGGTTATATCCAAACTAATTATCTTACTTAGGGATTTCCGAAATGATAGGTGCGTGTAAACTTTTATGATTTAAGTACCAATCAAATAGTAATTTAAGCTTTATGTCTTTTAATGTTGGTCGAACCCAATTAGGGTTTCTTGGGTAAGGCTGACTAGTTTCGAGGAACTGCAGGTAAACCGGGAAAGAGAGAGATATATATAGAGGTATGCTTTATTGTCATTGAAAAATTACAAAAATTTTATAGACAAAGCGAAGTAAATTAAAAACTAAATATAAAAAGATTAAAAAATATAAAAATTTAAAAATAACTAAACAAAACAAAATAAAAATAAAGTTAAATTCATTATTAAAATAGTAAAATTGATAATATTGTTTCTGTCACCAAACCAACCCCCTGATTAGGTATCTTTCTTATTTTTAATTTGAAATATATATTGTGATTTTTATTAATATTCTTAATTTATTTGGTTCCTACTATAATTACCACAATTATTACTCCGTTTTCATAAAGCCCCACTAATGACTACAACGATTAGGTAAATTACGATATTGCAAAGTTTTTATGAAATAAATAAAAGAAATTGTATGAATATTTTAAATAATTGTACCCTCTCAAAAATAATAAGCACGCCTCCGATTTGGTCGTATTTCTACCTGCTTTCACTCTCAATCATTATTTGTTTGAGTTTAGTTCCGTGATTTTTTCATATCAATTGATTTGTATACAGAAGCTTTAAATCATAAAAATGAAATGTCAAAGCACATAATCACTACAAAATATTAATGTCCAAATTCAAATAAAAAAATTGAACTGCTTTATGAAATTTTGTTCTGGTTCATACGACTTTTGAGAACGATCCCATGGACTATTTTTTTTAAGTCTAGTATCGAAGCTGCTGCGGTGTGTGTAGACGTGAAAATGTATAAGCAAGGTATTTATTACTTGAAGATGAAACTGCGCTTTATTAGCTGTATAAAAAGTTTCATAAATCTCCTAAGCGATAGCCTTTTAGTAGGTGTGAATCACGAGATTAAATTTTATACAGAGCAGGTCAAGTTTACCTCGTAATACCGATCATAATTATTTTCTAAAAATTTATTACTGTCGGATCTTAGTTTTAGGTAGGATATTCCGTTAGTTTTTTTATTATTATGTAATTTATTTAACGTTGGCCTATTTCTAAATACGAGGTTTAAACATCAACGCTGGTCAGCATGCTAATAAAAATCCAATATACCTTCACCTGTAACAACTATTTAATGTTTTATTTAAAAATGTATACTTTTTTTGATATTTATTGCAAATAATTTGTAGTGTATCTCAATTCAGGCTTTCCATAAATAAAGGTACAGCAAAACAGATAATATAATGTTCTTATACAATGCCCATTTCAAATTTGGATCAATTATGATACCGAGGTATTTTGTTGTGTTTTTCATTTTAATTTTAAAGTTGTCATTTATTTGTATATTGTAAGAAGGCCTTTGTATATTACATTGCTCTCTATGGATCTACTGTATTAATCCAATAAGCAAATTGTTGCAGACAGAAAATTATGATCTAGCATCTGCACTTGATCTTTTGCAAAAGTGCAAAAAAATTGTTCAGGATCTTCGATTGGATAAATCTTTTAATGAAACTATTGTTGATGTGGAAGAACTGGCTGATGAAATTGACGTTGAAGCCAATACTGAATCAACAATACCACGACACCGCGTAAGAAGAAAAAAAGCAATTTCTCATACGAAGTACGAGATGAACCGATCGAGAATCTTAAAGAAAATTATAATTGAAGACACTGGTACAAATAGGGGGCAGTTTTTATAAATTGTTTAGGGGAGGGTAGAAACTATTTAAATGTAAGAATATTTATTTTTAATTTTTATAGTAAACGTCAAGATGTAGTTCAGTAAAGAATACAAAAATGGGTCAAAATTTCACAGTTTTAAATAATTTAGTTAATATACAGCATTTAAAAGTAAGTTGAGGAGCTGCCTCTTTTTTGCACCGGAAAGTTATCTGAAATGTATCATCTTCTAAACTAATGCATTATTAAATAAAATAAATTTTATTTATATAAGAGAATAACAACTAGTACACTTTTTATTAGAGTTAATTTAAACATCTTTGAAAATGGCTGCACACTAGATTCTTCTTTTTGACACGTAAATCACTCATAAAACCATATACAATTAGCGGGAATGGCCGTATTTTGTTTATAGTTCTTTTACTTGTAGATATTTAGGGCGCTTGAATGGTAAAGGCTCGGGTAGAGGTGTAAATCAGGATCAGGTAGTCAGATTTACTCCAGGTTTTGGAAGAACAAATTCATCCTTTATACAGGCGCTGGCGGTGCTGCTGCATTCAACACAGTCAAAAAGCAGTAAAACACAAAGAACATTGGCCTAATAACTAAAAAAAAATTATATTAAATCTGTCTTAGCGCCACAGCTTATACAATACAGCTCCACAACTCCGTGTCGGCGTCTTTGATGTGGCGGTCGAGAACCAAGCGAGACGGAATGGTGCTATCTCTGTTAGATTCGACGGAAAAGTCGGGCCCGGATTAAAAAATATATTTATTATTGAAATAATTAAAGATCTTGGCGTAATAAGGTTGGTTACAGCCACATTAAGTAAGTTTTGAGAAATTAGGTTTTAAATTTGTTTTAAATCTATCAAATATAAATAAAAAAATTATTTAAATATAATTATTACGAATAGTAGCACATCTTTCGGATTAGAGATAAAATAATTTGTATGTGGCTAGTAATATCCTTGTTAACAGATGTTTTGAGCTAAAACAGTCACTTCACGACAAATTGTGGCCGTGGATGCAAATCAAGTGGTACCCCGTGTATCTAGCAAGTGTCATTCATCGCGCAAAGGGTTTATAGTGTTTATACCTAGATAAACGACTGCTTCGACTGACTGAGGTCTGGGATCTCGATGATATTCTGGGTTATTATAAAGAATCGGTAACTTGTGCTTTTATTTTAACAATATCGGTTGTATTTAGATGTATTTTTATTCATAAAGATTTGTAGAAGTAATAATTTAACAGTTTTTATTTATATATTATATTTTTATCTGACCGTACCGAAGTAGAGAATTTTGAAACTTGATAGTAATGTGAAATTTAGATTACAATATTATGCGAAATTATATAATTAGTACCTATTTTAGGTAGGTACTAAATTTGTACTTGGATAAAGTAATATCGATTTTTACAAGAAAACTCGAAAAGTAAATTAATTTAGTTCCTATTTACTGATGTAAACATTAAACCAAGAAAACAAATAAATAGTAGTTTGTGCAACAAGAGTGGATATGGACAATCTACTCGATTTGTACAGTATATTTTTTCTACGACCCACTGACGAAAATCTACAAACTAAAATAAATTATTTTAGTTTATTTAGACAAAATAACTAATTTTAAAATAATTTACGAATTTTACTAATTTATAAAATAAACATAAAAAAAATAATTTAATTAGTTCCCGGCCTAGATTCGATCAGGGGTTTTCTCGTGGAAGGCAGATGCTCTGTCCTCATCTTCACCGACACTTTTAGGATTTTAGTTTTAATACTCGTAATTAAATGACATTCACACAGCTTGTAACTTTTATATAGATCGTCCAATTTCTCCAAAAGGTTTTTTCGATTGACTTTCATTGCCCATATCCTAGCCCTGAAAAAAATCATGTGTTTAGGTTTAAATAAGTTAATTATTAGACTATCATCTCCACAATTTAACAAATTTAGAATTCCTAGCTCAATAGGTAACTTTAGCACCTAGGAGGAATTAATAAAAATAAAAACAGCCTAAATCTAACGTAAGTCAATAAACGAATCTGTTTATACAGGGCGTAATTGTTCCATATTTTAATTTGTGTTATAGACGTTTTTTGCCTGGCAAATAAAAATTTATGTTTTTTCTTAACAGAACACCCTAAATTTTATTTTTAGAATGGCTTTTTAACACTATATTCAACCCTAGCATGTTTTGAAAAAAATATTACAGTTTTGGCAAACAATTATTTTTTTAAATTAGAGAATCATGCTAACCCCAAATTAAATTATCATAATTTAGGTAGGTTTACACTGATTTAAAAATTGTTAAATATACTTACTTATATGATACTAAGCTAACGAATAGTGGTGATAGAACTGGTTTATTTTATTCAAAGTGTTTTGAAACATGCCTTAAATATGGCTAATTTTAAGTTCAATTTACTCAAATTTTTTTAAATGTATATTATTTTGACATAAAATTCCTAATACATTTACCTACTCAACGATACCAACATGTTAGCCAATAACACATATACAGGGTGTCCCATTAGTGCGTAATGGATTGATAGCTGTTTTATTATTAGAAATACAAAAAAATGGATTGCCCTGTATCAATTAGTCGGTGGTATAATTTATAGGGTATTCCATTTAAAAACGTGAGAAAACCGTTACTCCCCATTTTGACACACCCTATATACCCTATAGCAAATAAATGAAGTCTATTAAAATGGTTTGACGATGTGAAAACTATCAAATATGTATGACTACCTGCAAGGTGTTTTGCTTTAAAAATGTATAAGTTTCATCAACTCCCCTCGTTTATGGAACACCCTGTATATTTAAGAATATTTATTAAACATGGTCATACAAATTTATATAATTTTTTTTTTTCGTATTTCCACTAATAAAACAGCTATCGATCAATTACGCACTCATGGGATACAAAGTTTATGTGTTATTAGCTAATATTTTGGTATAGATAAATAAGCAAATTTATAAGGAATTTTTGGCCAAAATAATATTCAGGGTGTTTTGTTTGAAAAAATTGAGTAAATTGAACTTAAAATTAGCCATATTTAAGACATGTTTTAAAACACTCTGTATAAAATAAACCAGCTCTATCACCACTATTCGTTAGCTTAGTATTTTATAAGTCTGTATATTAAACAATTTTGAAATCAATGTAAACCTACCTAAATTATGATAATTTAATGTGGGGTCTGCATCATTCTCTAATTAAAAAAAAAATGAATTGCTTGGCAACACTAATATTTTTTAATACATTTTAGGTTTAAATACAGTATTACCAAACCATTCTAAAAATAAAATAAAATAAAATACAGGGTGTTCCATTTAAAAAACATACATTTTGATTTGCCAATTCAATATTCAAAAATATTTTTAAAATATGTATTTTTCAAATCCATATAATTTTTATTTAAAACTTTTTTTGCGTGTCTACAACACAAATTTAAATATTGAACAATTACGCACTAATGGGACATCCTGTATATTATATTATTATTAATGAAAATTTTTTAGAATGTGGTACTTACCGGTTTGGGTCCTTGGGAAAACGAAAGAATGTTTTCTTGCAGGTACAACCCTTATTAAAACAACTTTTGACTGCACAGACAGAATGATGTCTTTTTTTTCATTCATTCTACTCACAGTTAAAGAGTCACCAAAATAATAACAGTACCTTTAACTTAACACAACAGGCAGCTCAAACAAAATCAACGAAATTATAGGCTCAACGAAATTATGCAATCAACGAAATTATACGCACGGCTCAATTCTTACCTAAGTACGATTCTGAACGCCAAAGCCGTCTTTTCCGTCCAAAGGAGGAGCTTAAGCAATGCGCGACGGAATCGACGCAAACCGTTGCCGCCAAGAGAGTGTTTTAGCTGTATTGTATAAGCTGTGTTAGCGCGTTTTGCTATTACAGGTGCTGCATCGAAGTGGCAAAAATATAGATTGATTTGCTGCATAAACAAGGTAGCTTTGGAATTGTCTCCTTTTTGCACCGAATTAAAGTAGGCGACGACAATATATTCCGTATAACCCCGGTATAAATCAACAGAGCTGCCTTTTTCTTGCACCAATCAATAAATTGTCTTTTTACCAGTATATTCTACTATAAAAAGAAAAATCCTATAAAAATGGGCCAGCCTCATTTTTGCACCAGTGTCTTCAATTGACCAGGCACTAAATTAATAGATACTAGATTTAAACAACTTAATCACCATAGTAGAAGAAGCAACTTTGTGCAGGTTCTGTGAAGAAGAAGAGGAAACATCATTCCACGTCCTGTGCCAATGTGAAGGCTTGGCTGGAATGAGGTTTCTAACATTGGGCGAAGAAAAGCCAATTGCATGCAACTACATGCGGGAGCCACTGTCAAAGCTACTAAGTCTAATAAAAAAGACCAGGCTAGACGACATACTCTAAAACAAACGGAGTCCCACAATAGATCTGAAAAGGTCGCGGTGGACAAGGACAAATAACGTCCAACTCCTAATCTAATCTAATCTAATCACCATAGTAATTATTTTAAATTTTTATATATTATATATGATTTGAAGGGCATGTCCAAAGAAAATCTTTTAAAACATTGCAACGATCTAGAAAGTATTTTAACTCACGGTGATTCTGTTGATATTAATGGGGTAGAATTAGCAGAAGAAATTTGTGCAGTATCTGGGCTTGTGGACAAAAAAGAAAGCCCTGGCACTTTTCTAAAATTAATAACAATGTTAAATTGTGCCCCAAACCTAAGTGTTTCCTCGAGAGTATTGCTGTCTATACTAGTAATTGTTGCAAGTGGAGAAAGAAGTTTTTCAAAATTAAAATTGATTAAAAAGTTTTTACGTTCAACTACAACGCAAAATCGTCTTAATGGGTTTGGTCATTTTAGCGATTGGGAATGAAATTACTAATCAATAGAGGTGATAGTACCTGTGTGCATTGCCTCGCCTAAGCCTCTTATATTCACATCTTATGTTTATTGCCCGCTTTGAGAGCATGTTATGTATCCACCCACAAACCATCTGTGGAACATTTCTGTGGTTAGTTAGTGCATTATCTTGAGAAATGTCGTCTTATCAAAAGCACCTTCTATGTCTATGAAAACACCCAAGGCGGACTCTTTATTGTCCAGGAATCTCTTATCCAGTCAGCAACTAGATGAAGGTCTGAATCAGTAGATGTGTCTGGTGGGATACCCTGTATGACAACTCTGTTTTAACTCCAAATCGAATTACCCATTGAGTAAAGTTCACAAACTGCTCAAATTTACAATAAAACCTTAAACAACTCGCGCCTTGCTCAATAAATATTGACAAATGAAAATACATCATAAAATTTAGTCTGCAATAATTCTATATCAATATAAATTATAAAATAATCTCCAATAAGTTAAACCTTAATATCAATTAAAATTCTAAATTTACTAATAATGATTCATTAATTATTTATAAATAATTGAAATTAAATCATGATATCAAGGTCTAATATCGATTAAGATTATTTCTTTTAGACCCGGAAGATAGATGCGATTGGATTGTCAAGAACGCAGAATATTGTTATCTAGTATTTGAGAGTTGATAATCTCTACTTGCGTTTAAATATACAGAGAGCCTTGACATAATATCTAGCAATAATATTAGAGATTATAATAAAACTCCTGCTTTTCCAATAATTCAAGATTGTAGAAATATTTTTATTAAACTCCTTAAGCTTATTTTTAACATGTGATTAAAAGCTTGCATTATGTTTCAAAAATCGGAACAAAGTATCTGCCTCTATGGAGTCAGATCATCGTAACAGGATTTATATAAAGCATTGATATGTATCTGTATACAGAATAAAATACCGGTAGTAAGTTGCAGATGAAAATTCTTTTATGACGTAGTAAAAAATTCTACAAATAAAGCACAAAATTTAAAGTTGAAAAAAATTATTAGCCGTGTCTAAAATAAAAGAATTACAAAATATATCAAAGTGCATCAGGGCCGGCCCCAGGGTAGGGCAATTAAGTTACAGGATTTTATAAAATGCACTGAAAAGTAAAGTATATTTTTTATCATTTTGATATCATATCAATAAATTATTTTTCATAATATTGCATTGTCATCCGACCCTTGTAAGTATACCAAATTTCATTCAAATCGGTTCACGGGAAATTTCTTAAAATCGCGTGGCAAGATTTAACTGACAGTTGACAAGATTAAGAGGCGGCAGGTGGAATTTATCATTTTTATTTCTAATTTTTTTTTCTAATATTTTATTTCAAATAATATATTTAAACATTAAGGCAAAATTTAGTTGAATTCAATTCAACATGACAAAACCACTCAACCATCGCCTTTCAAGAATTGACAAGTTTTTCGGTTCGTGGCAACACGACTATACAGGAAACAATAATTTTGAAACCAAGCGAAACAAGATCTAACAGCCCTTTTTAACTGCACATAAAAAGGAAGTATACTTAATACAATGCATTATTTGCCACTAGACTTCGGCTGGTGCGAAATAAAATAGTTTGTTTAAATTGTGAGTGTAAAAAAGCTTTAAAAAAGTGCTTGTTTGTGCACATTGTCCGGTGCGTTTGGCTTCTGTGAAGGTGTTTTAATTTTTGTTTTCGTTTTTAAAAACTAAAAAAATCCATCAGACATAAGCCCAAAAAAGGGTGTGGGGGGGGGTAGATTTCAAAAATTAGAATTTAGATCAAAACATGGCTTGTGTGGTATCAAATGAAAGGTAATTCAGTCTGGAATTGAAAAAAATGCATTTTATTTTTTTAAGCCAGTGGCGCACAAAGGGGGATTTCAAAAATTAGAGTTTACATCAAAAAATGGCTTGTGTGGTATTAAATGAAAGTTTATTGAACCTGCAGTTGAATAAAATTTATTTTATTTTTTAAGCCAATTGCGCACAAGGGGGGATTTCAAAAATTAGAGTTTACATCAAAAAATGGCTTGTGTGGTATAAAATGAAAGGTAATTGAGTCTGGAGTTGAATAAAATGCATTTTATTTTTTAAGCCAGTGGCGCACGAGGTATACAGTCAATTCGTCGCGCGACAATTTATCGCGCGACCTTTCAGAGCCGACAATTCATCGCCACGACTTTTCATTGCTACGACAGTTTAGCGCTACGACAATTCATCGCCACAAAAATATCGTATTGTATCTATGATTTATACAGTATGTCTGAAAAACAAACAATTTTTTTGTGCTATATTGAATTTGGTTCGAAAAAATTACAAAATATCTTACTCTAAATTACACAAAAATATGATTTACTTTTTTTCTGCTAATCAAGTAGTTTTTACTAAGAAAAATATAATAAATATCAATAATGTATTATTGATAAGCCAATTTAAAGTGTATAAGCGGCAGTCGCAGGTTCTGAACAGTCCTTTACCTACTATTTAAAAAGGATTATCTTCATTAGCCGATTCGGGTAAGTTACCACATTAGTTAATAATAATAGAGAATTATAATTTTCCTTTATTAATCCTTTCAAGGAGAAATTCATAGTGCAATCAATATTTAATTCTAAAAAGGATTATCTTCAATAGCTTGTTTGTGTAAGTTAGTATTTTAGATGCCCTGTTTATAATATATGTATATAAGGTTTAAATAAGAAATACCAACGAACTGTAATCATTCTTATTTTGTCTTTGTACGAGTTTACATCATTGTAAAATTTGAAAATGCCGTTACAATTTGTTGACAGCGAAAGAGGTCACAAAATGCTTTTATACAATGGCCATACACATTCTAGAGAAAAAATTTCTGGAGAAAAAGGTATTTGGAAATGTTCTCTATATCATAAATGGAGATGTACCGGTCGCATTCATACCATAGACGATGAAATTGTGAAGAGTACCGAACATAATCATGTGTTAGATAGTGCTGATGCCGAAGTAAGAAGAGCTGTTAAAAAAATGAAAGTTTTAGCTGAACAAAGTGGTTCCACTACTCAACAAATCATTGCAAAGGTTTCCGAGGGTTTATCATCATCGGCTGCAGCCAAATTACCACAAGTGAGTGCAATGAAAAGAACTATTCAACGAAAAAAGGAAAAGACAGAAGGAATTCCTGCGATTCCAAATTCTCTGCTTCAATTAGTTATTCCACAGGAATATACACTGACAAGCAGTGGTCAGTTATTTTTAATGTACGACAGCGGCCCATCAGAAGATCGAATATTAGTGTTTACAACAGCAAGAAATCTTGACTACATGTTGGAGTGTGAACACTGGTACGGAGATGGAACTTTTTCAACAGCCCCTAATATGTTTTCCCAAATATATACAATCCATGGCGTCAAATATTCAAATACCATTCCAACAGTATATGCAATTCTGCCGAATAAAAGAGAAGAAAGCTATAGACGTTTATATGCAGCATTAAAAAATTTGAAACCTGAACTTTGCCCTACATCTTTTTTAATGGATTTCGAAAAAGCAGCGATGAATGCGGTACGAAGTGAATTCCCTGATACTCAAATTCGTGGATGCTTTTTTCATTTTTCTCAGTGTATATGGAGACAAATCCAGAATACCGGATTTCAGAGGCGATATGTGGATGAAGAAGTGTTTTCATCAAATTTGCGACTTCTGGCTGCACTTGCTTATGTTCCTGAAGACGATGTAGAGAGTGCTTTTGATTTATTATTGGAAAGTGAATTCTATGCAGAAAACGAGGACTTAGCAGATTTAATAAATTATTTTGAAGACACGTGGATTGGTAGATTAGACAGAAGAGGAAGAAGACGGTTACCAAAATTTCCTATATCTTCTTGCAATTGTTACAATGCAGCCAGAGAGGGAATTGCTAGAACCAATAATGCAGTTGAAGGATGGCATAACAGTTTCAGTTCAATTGTTTCCATTGCACATCCCAACATTTGGAGGCTAATTAAGGCTTTACAAAAGGAGGAAAGCCTTAACAAATTGAAAATAGAGCAAATTGTGGCAGGTAATGAAATTACTCAAAAAAAAATTTACGTCGTTTAAAACTACTTACAGAATCCTACGACGCTCGTAATACCATGGAATATATTCGAGGAATTGCGCATAATTTTCGAATGCAAGTCTAAATTATTTAATATTATTATATTATATTAATTCAATTTAAAATGTAATAACTAGCAACTACAATTTTTTATAATATATGTTTTTTCAATATACCTACTTGTTTTTTATTGCCTATACTAAAAAATATATAAAATAAAATTTTGATTATAATAAAAAAAATAAAATAAACCATAAAATGAATTCTAAAAAATGGCTGGCGACAAATTGTCGTGGCGGTGAATTGTCGTAGCGGTGAATCGTCTTACGATGAAATGTCGGCTCTGAATTTTCGCGCGATGAATTGTCGGGCGATGAATTGACGTAGATCCGCGCACGAATCAGGGATTTCAAAAATTAGAGTTTATATCAAAAAATGGCTTGTGTGGTATCAAATGAAAGGTAATTGAGTCTGGAGTTGAATGAAATACATTTTTTTTAAGCCAGTGGCTCAAAGGGGGATTTCAGAAATTAAAATTTAAATCAAATCATGGCTTTTTTGATATCAGTATTATCTTTTATTTTAATTAATTTGTTCCAGAAACCAAAATGTCCGATGCTAAGAGAAAACCCTCTGGGAGCGAATTTAAAAAGTGGAGATTGAACAAACAAACACAGCTTCAAAAACAGTCAGATGCTCTGCAGAACTTCTTGAAAGAAGGTAGTTTCAACGCTCCCACAACCGACCAACATTTGAACAACGCCCAGCACCTAGATACTGAATTTCCGGATATAGACTCCCTTTTGGACGCAACCGTCAGCATTACTGAGCTGAGTAAGTCATCTCAAACGAGTTTGGCGAGTTGATGCAGTTCCAAAAATCAAAATTCGCAAGTTGTGCAGACCTTAGAGAAACATTTAGAAAAGGCTACCGTAAAAAGTATCTCTTCTGACCCGTGATTATGACCCGAAATCATGCGTGCAGCAGATAGAGTTTTTTTGGTTAAACGTTGTCCAACTGCACCTTTGTATAATTTTGATTTTCCTTTTGATCATCAGCATATAAGATTCTCACCAAAACATTACAAGAAAAGGCTTAGAAATGGAGAAGAGGTTTTAAAAGAATGGATGGTATATTCCGTATTTCAAAACGCTTTGTACTTTTTTCCATGTTGACTTTTTGCTGCACCATCTAGCTTGAGCGCTCTTGGCAATCGGGGATTTAAAGATTGGAGTTTCTCAGAGACTCATTGATTCTAGGATAAATCACTGGTCTGAAGTTCTTTTACGCATTATATCAGTCGTTAAAATGCTAGGTGGGAGCTCTCTAGCTTTCTAGCTTTCTAGCGATAAACTGTATGAACACAATAATGGAAACTTTTTGAAGTTAATTCAGTTATTAACAGAATTTGATCCAAAAATGGAGGAACACGTTCGCAGAGTCCTCAATAACGAAGAAAACAAAGCTACATATCTAGGGAAAACTATAGAAAATGAAATAATTGAATTATTGCATGACAACATAAAACACCACATTATTGAGCAAGTTCAAAAGGCCAAGTATTATTCCGTGATTCTTGACTGTACTCTCGATGTAAATAAAGTAGAACAAATGACATTTGTGGTAAGATTTGTCTCCATACAGGAATCAGAGTCTGAAGTTCAAGTTAATATCAATGAACATTTTTTGGGTTTCCTACCCATTGAGAGGTCAACAGCTAAGGAATTGGAGGTTTTACTAGAAGAGCTAGAGAAAAATAACTTTATAGTAGAAAACATGCGCGGTCAAGGGTATTACAATGGTTCCAATATGAGAGGAGAAAAATTGGGAGTACAAACAAGAATCAGAAATATAAACCCCAGAGCATTTTATGTTCCATGCAGCAGCAATTCGCTAAATTTGGTTGTAAACGATATGGCAAAATCTTCGTTTGATGTAGCCAACTTCTTCAATATTGTTTAAAAGTTATATACATTTTTTTCTTCCTCTTCTTTTCGTTGGGCAATATTACTGGAATATATTGATACTTACACCCTAAAACCATTGAATGATACGCGATGGGAAAGTCGAGTCGAGTCGGCTCATTAAAAGCTCTGCGGTATCAAATTGGTCCAATTCACGATGCTTTGTACAGCATATATGAAGATTCAGAAATCGAAAATATGATCAGAGACGAGGTTGGCGGATTATTAAATAATTTGAAGCAGTTCAAATTTATATGCTCTGTTGTGATCTGGTACAAAATTTTGAGTCATATTAACCCCATTAGCAAACTGTAAATTTTAATATGTCACAAGTTATTGATATGCTTAGCAACTGCAAACTCTTCTTTGAAAACCTGAGATCAGATAAAGCTTTGGAAAGCATCATTTTAGAAGCAACGGAGCTTGCTTCAGAGATTGACGTGGAAGCTAATTTCGAAACCACCACACCATGTCATCGTGTCAAAAGCAAAACAAGAACGTTTTTGTATGAGAGCCCGGATGAACCCGTTCAAGACCTCAAACAAAAATATAAAATAGATTTTTTTCACACTATAGACCAGGCAATAAATACCTTGGAAACCAGATATAATTTTTCGTCATTATCAACAAAAAAGGAAATCACTGTTGAAATTATCAAGTTTATCGCTACACTTAAATTCGCACCAAACCTCAGCATAGCATTAAGAATCCTACTTACATTACATTACATTACATTACATTACCAGTCACTGTGGCTTCAGGAGAAAGAAGTTTTTTAATACTAAAAATAATAAAAAATTATCTCGGAACGATGCAGACTCAAAATCGTCTCAATGGATTGGCAATGATAGCTATAAAACACCAAATTAGTGACAAATTAGACTTGAAATCACTGGTTCGTGAGTTTGCCGAAAGAAAAGTTAGAAAAAGGGCATTTTAATTACTTTGGTTAGTTAGAATTTATTTATAATATGGGATATTAATTTAGTTAGCATACTATATTTTAATTTTTGTTATTTTGCCTTAAGTGCTAAATTGCTTATCTTATTATTTGATGATTGAGTTTTTAATAAAACTTTTTTTATTTTTTTTTTAATGTTTTCTTGACTTGTTGATATGGTGGCATGAGATTTACTTAAAAAGAACGGGGGGGGGGGGGGGGGGGCAAAATTAAGGTTTTGCCCGGAGCGCCAAAATGTCTAGGGCCGGCCGTGATGCCTGATAATTTAAATGTTTTCAACTTTCAATTTTGATTACTTAAGTACGTTTCAAATTGGCGCCGGAATACCGCGCACACACTATGAGCATGTTCTCTCGCATTAATGCCTTAAGTTGCCTAAAATATGGGATACATTCGTTAGAATTAAAAACAAAAATTTAAAAACAAAAATTTAAAAATAAAAATTTAAACATTGGCTATTTAAACTCCCAATTTCAAAAATATTTTAAAGTAAATAACGATGAATATTTAGCAAGACTCTCCAAACTTTAATGTTTCGATTGAAGATGACTTTTAAACTTTTTGAATATATCATTGTGGAGACAATAAGCACTGAAGATGGCGTTTACAAGTGTTATAAATGTTTTTTTATTAAATTTATTTTTTATACAATACAAAAAAATTTCGGATAGTTAAGATTCTTTTTATAAAAAATATGACAACGCCGCAACGTCATAGAGTAATGGTCGTTGCATAATACAAATAAAGAAAACCAAGAACTAGTCGATGCAAATTTTATCTGTGATCTACAGGTTAAACTCTTCTTGCATCCCAGATGTAGATGTGGATGAACTGATTTATTTATAAAATGGCAGTGACTAACGCACCAACAAAAGCGGCCAGATCTGATACAAAACAAAAGCTGATATTATAAATTAATAACTATAATAATCGGCAAGAGCATTAACTTTATAGTTGCCCTAAGGTTTCAATTCACGTTTAATATAGTGTTTTTGTCTAGAAAATGTCTTAATAAAATAACAAAGGGTACTAACTAATACCTACTTGTATTCTGCACACATTTTCTGAAAAACCACACTTTATGCTCTTCATAAATGTAGTGCAGTCTGTCGCTGATGCGATCCCTTTCTAATTTACTGAATATATAAATCGGTCATTTGAGAAACGACACATGTCACATTTTTGGCCATTTTGTTTTTATTACAAAAATACAATATTTAAAGGTAAATTATAATTATTGTATTATATTCAAAATAGAGCAAGTTTTAAACGCTAAGTGTACAAAACTATTTTTTAACCATGTTTAGAAATTTTCACTTTTTCTTATTTTTTGAAAAATGATTTACAACTGACATGTGCTGTTTCTCAAATGATCGCTTCATATGGGAAATATTTGACATTACTATTATAGTTTTTTTCTAAAAAGTGATCCAATTATAGTTTTTGAGTAATAATTAAATTTGTTTCCCACAATTCGCTCATTTCAGTATTCTTCTTAAGACTTACTGTTTTTGTACTAATATTACCAATATTATTTATGTAAATTAAGAACAATGCTAGGGGCAAAAGAGGGCAAGCACCCTTAGTAGCCAAATCAAGAAAAAAAACTAGAATTAAGATATATTGCTTGGCATTTTATATTATAATCTTTAGAGATTAACAGACCTCCTTAACCCCCATTTTCAATCAGATTTTTTTCAGAATCAATAGGCTTCGTCCGTCCCATGGGTCGTTCACAATTCTATAGGGAGGGGCAAAATTTTGAAAAAATTTAGAATGTTTATTTATTGAAAAACAAAGAAAATGAAAAATAAAAGAAAATTTTCTTTTGATGGATTTAATTATTCTGTGACGTCATGGCTTACTTCCGGTTTTTCCAGAAATAACAGAAAATCGCAGTTTATTTTTTATTTTTAAATGAAAACCCTTTTTTATGGAAAATTTGAATTTCTGGGACATTTTTGTATAAAAAGCGTGTATTGAAAATTCTCTGTCAATACTGTCTCTGTCAGTATCATATTAAAAAAAAATATTTTCCAATATGATGGTCATTTTGATAGCTGACAGAAAATTTTCAAGACATGATTTTTATCCATAAATGTCCCTAAAATTAAAAATTTTCAATAAAAACGGGTGCTTCTATTTAAAAATTAAAAATAAATTGAGATTTTCTGTTACTTCCGATAAAACAGAAGTAAGCCATGAAGTCACACACCAATTGAATCCAGTATATGAGAATATTTGTCCCAAGCTTTCAAACAAATAAGTTTTCATTCCAATTTTTACTTTCCTATCTGTATACAGATATAAGGAAAGTATAGGAATCATGATTTTTTTCGACCTCGAGTTTTCGACGGATTTTTACGTTTTGAGGTCCCCTGAATCCGTTTTGACTATTTTCGCAATGATGTCTGTGTGTGTGTGTGTGTGTCTGTGTGTGTGTGTGTGTGTGTGTGTGTGTGTGTCTGTGTGTGTGTCTGTATAACGCATAACTCATGAACCGATACACGGAAAAACACCAAATTTCAAACTTAAGCTTTGTTCCAGCGTCTAATGAGCTGATTAGATTTTGGGCAGAGTCGGAACATCTGGGGGGGTACTTTATAGGTGGTCATTTTTATATTTTATGGAATATATCTGTTATTTACGTTTGGAGAAGAAAATTCTTCAAATAAAAGTTACTTCTAATATAATTATCTATAGTTTTTGTTATATACAAAATTTTCCTAAAATGGTCCGTATTCGCGAAATTTGACAAAATGTAAAAAAAATAATTTTTTATAAAAATTGTTCAAATAAAAGTTGTTTGTAATATAATTCTCTATAATTTTTATCCTATAGATAATTTCTCTAAAATGGACCGTATTCGAGATATTTGAGAAAATGTGTAAATTTCGAAATTTGAAGAAAACTCAAAAACGGATAAAGAAAAAAACATTAAATTTTAAACTTAAGTTTTATTTCGGCCTGACGTGAAATAATTAGATTTTGGACAAAGTCGGAACATCTGGGGGGGGGGGGGGGGTACTTTATGGGAGGCCGTTTTTATATTTTAGGGAATATATCTGTTATTTATGTTTGGAGAAAAAAATTGTTCAAATAAAAGTTACTTCTAATATTATTACCTATAACTTTTGTTTTATGTAAAAATTTCCTGAAATGGTCCGTATTCGAAAAATTTGACAAAATGTGCAAAATTCTGATTTTTATGAAAATTGTTGAAATAAAAGTTGTTTGCGATATCGATCTCTATAATATTTGTTCATACATGATTTTTTTAAAATGGACCGTAATGGAAAAATTGTAGGAAAAGTGCTAAATTTAAATTTTTCAGTATTTTCATTTTCAATGAATATCTATAGAAAAATGTTTCGAGGTAGATGTATGTGGACAATGTATATATTTAGTTTATCCTCTAAACATTTATAGAGATGCTGCAATAGGTTGTACAAAATAACCGGAAGAAGCCTGTAATAACTAGATAGGAAAGTCATGTGTTGGACACATCAGATTTTTCAATTAACAACGAAGATAAAAGCGGATGGAATTATTAAACGGTTCGCAAATAATAAAAATGCTTAGATACGCCACTGGTATACGGTAAATGGGTCTAAATGGGAATTTTGAAGCCTAAAAAGATTTTCTAAAGTTCGTACATTCCTATATGTTTTTTTTATAAACGAATTAATAGTAACATATTTAGAAAAAATATTATCAAATATGGCGGCCATTTTGACACCTGACAAAAAATTGTCAATAAACGATTATTATACAAAAATGTCCCAGAAATTTAAATTTACAATAAAGAAGAGGGTTTTCTTTTAAAATTAAAAAAAAATCGATTTTCTGTTATTTCTGGAAAAACCGGAAGTAAGTCATGGCTTACTTCATAGAACAATTGAATCCATCATAAGAAAGTATTTGTTCTAGTCTTTCAAACAAAACAAAATTATTCCGATATTTCACCGTATAGCAAAGATAAGGGGGAGTGGAATTTTAATAGTAACCCTAACAATGTCACTGACCTATTTGACAGAACTGATACTTAAGTTGTACTAACAAGTCTCTAATAAATAAAATAACCCAACAAAAAAAACAAAAACTAAAATAAAGAAAAAACACATTTTTAAAAAAGAAACAGAAGGTGTGAACTAAAAAAAAAAAATATGAACAAGAAGACAGCCATACATAATAATTTAAAAAATTAAAATTTATAAAAAAATAAAAACATAAAAAACTCACTCAAACATGACGACGAATACAAAAAAAAAACACTAGGAAAACGCAAATTTATATATTATAATTTATTTTTCAGTCAGCCTATTTTCATTCATGTGTGCGTGACAGTAGCGCCAACTATTTTATGAACTAACGGACGATGTTTGCGTATACTGACATTACAATTTTTAACAAAGTTCGTAATTAAAAAATATATATGTTAATTTTAATAAAAGTATATGGATTTGTAAAACAAGTGAAAAAATTATTATTATTATTATTATAATATATTTTTATTATTTCAGCTAAAAAAAAGTAGTATAATCAATAAAAATCAATAATAAAACATAGGCAAGTATTTACGAGAAAATAGTTGAGATCTTGCTTAAGCCTAATAAGTTATCATTGAAGAATAAGTTAAATAATGTCTAAATAAATATATTAATTACCATTATATAATAACGTAGAATTAAAACATATTAACAAAAATAATTGGTATACTGTGATTGTAATTTATATTTTCTTCATTTTTAGTTCGAAAGAACCCATAGAAATTAATGATTAAAACTAGGTTCCTATCAATAAGTCACAAGATTGCATTTCAGCCATATACAGGGTGTTTCATTGGTAAATGGGCATATGTTAACTGCATATGGGGGTCACCTAGGTGGTTCCAAAAAACCCATACTTTATGGGTCTGTCGTCCTTTATAACCGAAATCAATTTCACCGATTTCTTTCTAGGCTCATAACTTTTGAAACACGCTGTATATTTTTTGATATTTGGTATACAAGTACACCTTAATTTGTCAAATCCAGTGACGTATTAATAATAGGGAAAATCCAGGTCCGGATTAACAAAAAATTTACAAATTCTTCGATACCTAAAACAACACCCTGTATATCATAATTTTGAATATTTGTTTACAGATTCGAAAAGAGCAGAAAAAATTGAGTTACACCAAGTGGTTTTGGTATTTCCGCATACAGTTTTATTACTTATTAATTTCAATCAAATCTAAGTGTTTCGATAAAAAGATGAAATAAAATTAAAAAAATATTTTTTTCCTAATTAAGTATTTACTTTTCCAATTTAAATTCATAATAATAATTAACCTCGTTTATTCTTTTAATTTTTGGATCTCAATATTAAAAAAAAAAATGCAACGACAGGTCTGTATTGGGTATAAAATTCTTAAAATTCTAATTTCAATACTATCTTATACGTCCTATATTTGTAACAACAGTGTGGTAATATTTGTTAAAAACGTCAAATATTATATATATAAGAAAAGGTGAAAACACTCACATTTCGAAAAAAATCACAATTTTGCTTTGACACACAGGGGATAATCATTACAAAATATTATTTATTATAAGAAAGGAACTAAAAATAAGTAAGAAATAATTATGTAAAAATATTTTAATAACACAACGAAAATAAAAAAAAAAAGAAATAACTATAACAGTTGCTCAAAGTGGCCACCGTTTTGTTCAATACATGTCTGAGCTCTTTTAATGAGATTTCGTATTGCTCTAGTAATCACAGCGGGATTATTTCTGAATTCTTGGCAGGCATCCTCGATTCTTTGAAGAAATTCCTGTCTAGTGTTTACATCAGATGAATACACTCTCGACTTTAAATAACCGCAAACATGAAAATCGATTGGGTTAAAGTCAGGTTCCCTTGCAGGCCAGTTGTAAGATCCACCTCTTCCCATCCAATGATTTGAAAAGTTATCGTTCAGAAAGTTTCTCACTGCTACCCTGAAATGAGGTGAAGCTCCATCATGTTGGAAGTACATTCCTGCAATGTCAACACCTGCATCATCTAGAAGTATGGGTAAAACATCTTGCAGGAATTCTAAATAAACCTCACCAGTTAGTCGACGTGGTAAAACATGCGGTACAATCAGATAATAACACCACACCAAATATTAACAGAAAATCTTATCTGTGAGTGTGTTTGTCTTATGGCAAACGGATTTTGTTCGGCCCAAATATTTTAAAAGCAGTCGACGCGTAGTTGGGTACAATGATTACAACTTGGCAACATTGTAATCGCTACACTTAACGAGTGACACAAATGTCTGTTTGATTACTTTAGGCTTGTTTTGGTTCTTTCGAAAACTAGTTCAGAATCACTGAATTACATTCGATCAGCTAAGAGGTTGTTATAACCTCGCGATATATTCTTGAAAAATTAATTCGTCCACTATATTTGAGAACTGGAATCGACGGTTCTATTTGAACCAAAACAAACCCCTAAAATTAGTATAAGGAAGTCACAAATTTCTATGCACGCTCACTTGATAGTCAACCATTCATATATTTGCGACGTTGCCGGATGGACTTTACTTGAAATAATAACGGTTCCGTATATATAAGCTTACATGTGTTGTGTACAGTCTGTTACAAAAATAACATTTTTTAACATTGAAAATCTGGAACCTTTGGAATTCACCATTAGGCGATATTTTTGTGTAGGACTGTCGCGAGCATTTTATTAACTTTTGTGAAAAACATTACAAGTACAAGTTTAATAATAATAAAAAAAAGTGTATCTTATGTGTTGTATTTAAATAAATAAACTAATAACATTATCGTATTTTGATATTTTTTGTATCTATAACTTATAACCTTTAAGGTACCATTTCGGAAGGCGAGACCGAGTAAAACAACAGTCGTAAAACGACATCAAAGGAGAACGAAAACAGCCTCTTCATGTCTGAACACATGTAATTATATGAAACACACGACAGCACTTTTAGCACAGCAGTATTTGCTGCTTGCTGCCTGTCGCTTGACGTCTTACTCGGTCTCGCCATCCCAGATGTAACCGTTATCATTCCATGCCATGAAAGTGTTTGCATGGAATCACAAAGTTTTTAATTTCCGCTGGGAAACAGTAACAAAGCCTACACAGAACACGAGGCGAAATAACCTTAGTAGTTGAAGCCGATGAAAAATAAATAAAACACCATTCGTAAAACACTTCAAACATTATTCAACAAGGAATAGGGCATGTAAAGAACAAATTTAGAACCAGTCAATTTTCATTGAACCTCCATAGCCAGGTATCCTGGTTTTAAATTTTTTTGAGGAACTGATTTAGAAGTCGTAGGAAGAATATTTTACATTACTCGTATAAAAATTATTTTTTGCCCTCGTTCAATCTTATAATTATTATAAAATGACAAAATATAAAGTTTTTGAGAATCTTTTCAACATGTAAACAAAGACGGCGCGGCGTTTCGAAGTTGATGTCACAAAACTTGCACACCACTTACCCACTTACCTTTTTCCTAACACCGCGATTGCTACCCATTTTTAATTAGTTTGTCATTTTATTATTTTATTTGAATAAAATTATTTTATTAGAATAATTAGGGTATAACTACTTTGTGTTGTCTGATAAGGAAATAATTTTTAGAAACCATTCTATGATTAATAATTTTTTTCTTTTGTATATTTTTCGAGGTCATTGTCCTATGATTGTTCTATTTATTAAATAAGAAAACACATATTTATAATATTTCTCACCTCATTTCATTTCATTTATCCGTTGGCATTCAAATCAAACGACCACAAATCACACAAAAAAAATAACACAATTTTTATAGTTATCGCGCACCGCCCGCGTGATTTTCCCGCAATTTTTCCGGCAACCGGATCAAAGTAAACTTGGCGACAACGACGCGATTTTCGTCTGTTTTGTCAATCCCGCTCGTTTTCATGGTCATCTTTAGTGCGACCCAAACACGCAGCCAATCGAACACCCAAAAGAGCACTGAACTTTTTTCACGGACTTTAATGGAAAACGAAAAGCGAAAGGAACGTGAAAGGAAAAAGCGGAAAAATCGTGAAATCCGAGTAAGCGGGTTTCCTTTTTTTTCAAGTTTATATCTGAGGCGCCTGGAGGCGTTCGTTACATCAACTGGGTTTGTTATTTTGATTGTATCAGATTAGGGATGCCTAAGCCAAGGATAATCCCGAAGGAGCATTTTTTTTTATTTTGGTAGGTGACCGTTATTTATTAAATCATTTACCTGTACCTGCAGGTTGTTGGATACAATAATAATTAATTTTTAATCTTTCTATCAGCCTTCCCTTTATTTTAAATGCCTTACTCGAAGATTCACTTACGTGAAGTACACGTGATAAAATAACAAGGGGTTTAAATATTGTTCATAATTGAGGAGCTAACTTTCAAAAGCGAACTAATCACTTTAAAAGGATTTTCCAGGTAACACAAATAATTGATTCTGATTTAAGTAAGAGGAAATGAAGGTGAAAATTGCTTTATGTCATAAATATTATTTTTAATAACCATTGAAAACATTTAATTGCATTTTTTTTAACTTAATTTTTTATTTTTGGACAAGTTCGCGCTTGACAACAATTTTGACAAGTTCGCGTTTGAATGGAACGTCCCAGGACAAATTCGTTTTTGATCGATAGCAGATTTTTGATTTTTATTTGAGTAATGTTCAAGTTTTATTTTTTACATACTTAAATTTGGAACAGAATAATATTACTTAGGTAAAAACACAGATATTGTTTCATTTTAAAATTGAAATCAAATTATTTTTCTGTTGAATTTTTCAATCTTGTCAGTTATGCACCCCACAACAATCATCTTCTAAGAAGTCACATCTTTCATTAACATCATCATCATCATCATTATTATTATTATTAACAATAGTCAAATTTTCATAACCAATAAAGTCTTTGTAGAAGTTTAGGTTATCTATTTCTCTCCGTTCGCCATATAAAGCTGTCAGTAAATCATTTATATCTTTTTTCTTTGCATCCGAAATCATGTGACCCAACTGCTTGTCTTCCAATACAAAATAATCAGATTCCCACTAACAACCCCTCTTCAGAAGTGAAATGTATCTTTCATATTCATTCCCGAATCTGAAATTTTCATTTGCTTTGACTGTAATATTATAGTATGAGAGCCCACTGCAAATTTCGACCGTCATCTGATAACGAAATGAAATATGCTCCAAAGGCATGTAACAACATTGTACTTTACTAAATTGCACCTGTGCCAATCCCTATCCTGAGCAAAGTGGTTAAAAAAAATTATTTTATATTCAAAAAATCACATAAGACATGACAGCGACAATTGTATTTTCCCCACAAATTACAATCTTAATTCATTGTGAACCTAGCTTTTAAACCTAAATTATTAATAGTTTTACCTACCTTTTAAACCATGTTTATGTGTGAAAGGAAGAAGGATGGCATTGTATAAACCATTTGCAGAGATAGTCAATAATAATTATAAACTTCTTGTTAGACAATTATTTTAAACCATAATCACAGTAGTTTTTTTGTCGTTTCTATGGCAACCTGTAAAAATGAATCACAACAATAGGCATACTTAAAATTTTTAAATCAGCAAAAATTAATTCACATTTTTAATTATTTTTACCTACTAATCGTGGATAGATGTTTTTGTGCGATGTTTAGAGGAAGAAAATGTTTCCCTTTAACGATATATATCAAGATATATTTAAATGTTATTTTCTGGAAAACTTTAAGGGCAAACAAAATAAGCGGTCATTCCTTATGTGATTTTTTTAATATAAAATAATTTTTTAAAACCACTTTGCTCAGGTTTGGGCTTGGCATAGGTGCCATTTGGTAAAGTACAATATTTTTCCATGCTTTTACGGCATATTTCATTTCGTTATCAGATGACGGTAAAAATTTGCAGTGGGCTCTTGGGCTATTAGTTTTTCCAGACTTTGTTGTGATTCTTTTTAAGTAAATTCTTTTCATATTGCTTATATTATCTGTGTTCTTTAGTGTCTTTCAGTGTCCAATCTGTTCCCAACTGCTTTACGGCTCCAAATTCTTTAAATAGCTCATAATACTCTTCTTTTGTTACCATAGTAGTTTTCTTCCAAATAAGTTTCTCTAACCTTTCAAAAAGACGGTCGGCAGGGAGGAAACTATGGCCTCAAACAGGAAATGTAATAATGATCTCTTTGATAGGACCTTGATGGATTGAAAGGA
Organism: Psylliodes chrysocephalus; assembly: GCA_927349885.1. NCBI lineage: Eukaryota > Metazoa > Arthropoda > Insecta > Coleoptera > Chrysomelidae > Psylliodes > Psylliodes chrysocephalus. The sequence goes on along the minus strand of OV651816.1, from coordinate 95,462,696 downwards.
AGTACATTAATGTGTGAATAACAATGTTTTTGTATTGTCCTCTGCATCCATCATAGAAGAGCTTTAATACCTTTTTTTCTATTAAAATCACATGTTTCCAAGAAGTTCAGGAGAGCTGAAGAAACTTCAGTTGACCCTCTCTCTTCAGTCCAAGTGTAGAAGATTGGGTTAGCATTTTTTATATCGAAAGTTGCCGAACATAAAATGCTTTTTAAATAGGAGTTTTGAATAACTGCTGCACTTGTTGCATGTCAAAGAAGTATATAATGTCTTCTTCATGTCCTTCTTTCATGAGTTCATAAAAAGCTTGAGCTCTTCAAGCCTTGATTTTTAAAACCATTTTATATCGCCTTTTGATTAGGGTTTAAAAACTTGTTCGAGCAATTTATCCAATAATAATTGGCCCCTTTACCTCTTAGGCCTGCTCATGTAAAATATTTGGGCTTCTTACTTCGCCTATTTATATTCTATTAATAAAGGACAGAGAGATGAGTATTGCAACTATGTTAAAAGAAATAAATTAGTTTTTAGTTCAGAATTATGTTCAGTACATAACTTATATTTATTTATAAAATAAAAATGACATAAATCCATCGCATCAGATCTATTAGAAAAAATTCAATATAATTCACAATATCACAACTATAATACAAGAAGCCAATCTGACTTTCATGTACGGCAAGCCATCACTAAAAGTTCCCAAAATATAATTTTTACTTTCCTATCTGTATACAGACATAAGGAAAGTATAGGAATCATGATTTTTTTTCGACCTCGAGTTTTCGACGGATTTTTACGTTTTGAGGTCCATTGAATCCGTTTTGACTATTTTCGCGATGATGTCTGTGTGTGTGTCTGTATAACGCATAACTCATGAACCAATACACAGAAAAACACCAAATTTTAAACTTAAGCTTTATTCCAGCGTCTAATGAACTGATTAGATTTTGGGCGGAGTCAGAACATCTGGGGGGGTACTTTATGGGTGGTCATTTTTATATTTTATAGAATATATCTGTTATTTGCGTTTTGCGAAGAAAATTCTTCAAATAAAAGTTACTTCTAATATAATTATCTATAATTTTTGTTCTATACAAAATTTTCCTAAAATGGTCCGTATTCGAGAAATTTGACAAAATGTATAAAAAATATTTTTTCATAAAAATTGTTCAAATAAAAGTTGTTTGTAATATAATTCTCTATAATTTTTATTCTATACATAATTTTTTTAAAATGGACCGTATTCGAGATATTTGAGAAAATGTGTAAATTTCGAATTTTGAAGAAAACTCAAAAGCGAATAAAGAAAAAATCATTAAATTTTAAACTTAAGGTTTATTTCGGCCTGACGTGAAATGATTAGATTTTGGACAAAGTCGGAATATCTAAGGGGTACTTTATGGGAGGCCGTTTTTTATATCTTATGGAATATATATGTTATTTATGTTTGGAGAAGAAAATTGTTCAAATAAAACTTCTGAAATGGTCCGTATTCGAGAAATTTGACAAAATGTGCAAAATTCTGATTTTTATGAAAATTGTTGAACTAAAAGTTGTTTGCGATATCGATCTCTATAATTTTTGTTTATACATGATTTGTATAAAATGGACCGTAATGGAAAAGTGCTAAATTTAAATTTTTCAGTATTTTCGTTTTCAGTGAATATCTATAGAAAAATGTTTCGAGGTAGATGTATGTGGACAATATTTAGTTTATCTTCTAAAATTTATAGAGATGCTGCAATAGGTTGTACAAAATAACCGGAAAAAGCCTACAATAACTAGATAGGAGAGTCATGTGTTGGACACATCAGATTTTTATTAAAGGTTTAAAAAATTTAATAGACTGCCTACAGAAATTAAAAGAAAAACAGCAATAAATGTATCCTCAAACAATACTTGATAAATAAACAGAACTGATATACTTTCTTGTGATAATACTCTTTAAACCTGTCCTTTTTAAGTATTTCCCTTAATTTATTGTTATTTTACCCCTCGTTTTACCTCGTTTTACTACTTACTATGTTTAAATTATTAATAGTTTTGCGACGATAGGTTATAGCAACTTATAGCCACAAATCTATTTTTGTGTTAAAGTAGATCCATAGAGAGCAATGTAATTTACAAAGGCCTTCTTTCAAAATACAAATAAATGACAATTAAAATGAAAAACACAACAAAATACCTCGGTATCATAATTGTACAAAATTTGAAATGGGTTGATCACATTACGTCATTAAAATCCCAAGGTAAAAAGAGCTTTGTATAAGAACATTATATTATTTGTCTTGCTGTACCTTAATTTATGGAAAGCCTGAATTGAGATACACTACAAATTATTTGCAATAAATATCAAAAGAAGCATACATTTTTAAATAATTTGACATTTAAAAGCCAGTCTCATATCACAGTTGACATCTTGATACTTGACAGGCACAACCAAGCATTATTCTGCTTTTTGCCAAATAAAATAACTGGTTAATTATTCTATGGGGTTCCGACAGAGAACCAGTAAATTTGATGGTGTTTTTGCGGCTAGGGGCGAAATAGTAGTATGCTAAGTTAGCACCACCATAAAAAAGTCATTTTTAAGAAATTTTCTTATATATTTTTCATAAATTGGCAGGCTTGGCGACTAATTTCGAATAAAAATAGCCTTCAAAATGGCTATGGTTGCAAGTATGAAGGTCGCAACCCGCCTTAGAAATTTCACCTTTACTTTCAACAGCTGTTGTTTGACAGGTCGTTAGAGAATGTTTGCAATTTATAGAATTTTAAGAATGTTAGGAATGTTGACGTTAGAAATAATTGGAATTCCTAAAATTGTCACATAAGAATTGCATAGGCGGATTCTGAAAATCAATAGGGTTTTAAGTTAGAAGTAATTATTTAAGAAAATCAAAACCGTAAGTCAATCAGAACTTTCATTCTAGAGTTATTGTGCCGGCATACATACACACAGACGACCAGACGAAATTTTCTTTTTGCATTTTCGTACTCGGAATGATCGGAAACATGAAAAATAGTTTTAAAAAATGTGGGTAACAAAATTTTTTCGTCTGCACGGATGCAATACTGAGGCCCCATTGGAAGGGCCTTAGTAATATTTAACAAACTTGCAAGGAAACTTGCATTAATATTTGTAAGCTTGCAATAAATTTGCAGCGAATGTATTTTGCTTTTGCCCTTTATATTATTATATCAACTTGAAAAAATTATTTTCACTCAAAATAAATTAACTCTAAAATAAAATCCCTTAAAAAACTTTAAATTTGACATTCACGAATGACATCAATATAGAAAAAAGTCTATGGTTTCCCATTTGGCAAGAATGGCTATCTAATGAAATCAGTACTCGTGTTACAGTGTATATAAAATAAGTTTCATAAAATACTGATATTTAAAGCACTAAAGTAAAACCGAAAATTCTGAAAATCATTAGGGTTCTCGACTGGAAAAAATTTTCAGTAAAAAGCTCAAGTCGATCGGCTCTTTCGTTCTAGAGTAATCGTGTAGGTGCACATACATACGCACGCACACATGCACATATGCCAAGACGATATTATTTTTGCGTTTTCGGAGAATGTAAAAAATGTAGGAGCCCAATAAATAGGGGGCCTGTGGGAAATAGTTTATTCTTCCGCGAAAATAATAGCGGGGTCCGACAGCTTTAGGTGAGGACGGTTTATGTTTTTAGAAGGACTTTTTTTTTAGATATCCATTGCAAATTTTAAAAATCTATTTTTATTATTTTAGGACTCCGTCAAATGTTCCGCTTTTCAAAAAAGTTTGAAAAACGCTGTTCTAAAGTATCCAGTACAATTCTATATCGATTTTTGTATATTACATTTAATTTTTTACAAAATAAATAAAAATTGTAATACCCATTAAAACAGCTCCGAAGAATTTTTTAATTATCACCGACAGTAATTCCGCTCTTCTCATTCATAGGTATGAAAATGACCGTATTTTATGTGAGAAAAGGTAGAAAGTTAAAAACCTCAATTTTCTCGTAACAATAATCGATGTGAGAACATTTTTCCCGGAGTGGGCACGGGCAACCTACGTAAGATTCGCTCGCACGAGTGCGAGTGTGCTGTGAAAACATGGAAAACAGCTGAGTGGCTTCGGACTTCAACCTCGTGGGGTGAATGACTGAACTAACTCCTCGAAAGATGCTCGAGAACGCCGTTGCCAAATGGACGCTTAAATGTTTACTTTACAGGAAAATTTATTGGAAAAATTAATCATTGTATTGACAGCATGTAAACTTAATAAATGGGTGTGAAGTTTATTTATTTTGAATATATTTTTGTACTTAAAGGCTACTGAAATATGTTCTTACATTTTTTTAAGGTAATATAATTTCATAAATTTGTAATCAATGGCTGATTAGGCGTCCTAGAAGCGAGCGGACAGAATGGCTTCACCCGGACATTTACCATCAATTGGTAGAAGATAGAATCCTACCAAATGGTCACTTCTAAAAAATGTTTGCATCTAGAGAAGACTCATGACGATGTTATTAACCAGCAGAACTTTAACCTAACAGTTTGTCTATTCCTAGGCATCCCCAGTGACAGCCAGCAGGTTTTTGATCACCTGTAACAGTTTGATGATCTGGGAGGCTGGCTGTCTCTAGGCATCTCCCAGCGATAACCAGCAAATTTTTGACGAGTTGATATCCTGCAGGACTCTTCAATCTTTACCTTTGTGACCATTATATTCTTTCGGTAAATTTAGGTAACGGCAATGCCCAGCAAATACAATTTATAAAAAAATTAGAAACTTAAATACAGATAATTTAGACAGAATCAAATTAACCCTATTTATGTGTAACTGATCACTTAATTCAATCAATATTAATGAACTATATGATGACATTTTATCTAATTGTACAACTATTATTACTTTCCTATCTGTATACAGATATAAGGAAAGTATAGGAATCATGATTTTTTTCGACCTCGAGTTTTCGACGGATTTTTACGTTTTGAGGTCCCCTGAATCCGTTTTGACTATTTTCGCGATGATGTCTGTCTGTCTGTCTGTGTGTGTGTCTGTGTGTGTCTGTATAACGCATAACTCATGAACCGATACACAAAAAAACACCAAATTTTAAACTTAAGCTTTGTTTCAGCGTCCAATGAGCTGATTAGATTTTGGGCAGAGTCGGAACATCTGGGGGGTACTTTATAGGTGGTCATTTTTATATTTTATGGAATATATCTGTTATTTACGTTTGGAGAAGAAAATTCTTCAAATAAAAGTTACTTCTAATATAATTATCTATAATTTTTGTTTTATGCAAAATTTTCCTAAAATGGTCCGTATTCGAGAAATTTGAGAAAATGTAAAAAAAATAATTTTTTATAAAAATTGTTCAAATAAAAGTTGTTTGTAATATAATTTTCTATAATTTTTGTCCTATACATAATTTCTCTAAAATGGACCGTATTCGAGATATTTGAGAAAATGTGTAAATTTCGAAATTTGAAGAAAACTCAAAAACGGATAAAGGAAAAAACATTAAATTTTAAACTTAAGGTTTATTTCGGCCTGACGTGAAATGATTAGATTTTGGACAAAGTCGGAACATCTGGGGGGGTACTTTATGGGAGGCCGTTTTTATATTTTATGGAATATATCTGTTATTTATGTTTGGAGAAGAAAATTGTTCAAATAAAAGTTACTTCTAATATTATTATCTATAATTTTTGTTCTATGTCAAAATTTCCTGAAATGGTCCGTATTCGAGAAATTTGACAAAATGTGCAAAATTCTGATTTTTATGAAAATTGTTGAACTAAAAGTTGTTTGCGATATCGATTTCTATAATTTTTGTTTATATATGATTTTTCTAAAATGGACCGTAATGGAAAAGTGCTAAATTTAAATTTTTCTGTATTTTCGTTTTCAATGAATATCTATAGAAAAATGTTTCGAGGTAGATGTATGTGGAAAATGTATATATTTAGTTTATCCTCTAAACATTTATAGAGATGCTGCAATAGGTTGTACAAAATAACCGGAAAATGCCTATAATAACTAGATAGGAAAGTAATGTGTTGGACACATCAGATTTTTAATAATATAGCACCTATTGAAACTTTTACATAAAAGCCTACTTTACCTTGGATTGACCCTTGAAACTTATTTTAAGATGAGGTCTAGAGATTGAGACCAAATCACTTACCCAAATTACATCTAGGGGTGACGTGAGAGCTCTCCTTAATTCTGGTATCCAAGGGATGATCCAGGCTTTTTCCTACCACATGTTTTTTTATTCTAATTTTACAGATAAGAACGTTTTATTCCGCACTGACCTTTTCAAAAGTCTTTCCATGGTACGAATCTACAATCGTGACTGGATCTCAAAATCCAAGTAAATATACACTAGTGGAAAAAATTGGGGGATCAAAAAAAAACTCGATTTTTTGCGATTTTTCGAGTGGCTGTATCTTTGGTAAAAATGGTCGTACGTGAATGAAAAAAAGCAATTTGAAGCTTGAAGTGTCTAGTTTATGGTTTTTGCGATAAAAATTTTTCCAACCAACAATTAGCACAAAATCCTGATGAATATCATAGATAAAAAATTTTGAATTTTTTTTTTAATTTTTAATGTACGGACTTGAAAAAAATTTTCTCGATATAACCACTATATGCATTGGATAGGTGGTTCAGTTAGCTTCGATTTCTTTTTTGATGGCCTCGAAATGACCTTTTCTTGCCGAGTTATCAGAAAATGAACGAAAATGCGTCATTTCCTCTTCTCTCGTGACAATATCTCAGGAACCAATGGCCGCTCAGAAAATGGAAGGGGGGTTTCGGAAACTTCGATTCATTCTCTACAAGGTTCTGGCATGTTCTTTCACGAGAAATTTTTTTTTCATCCCTAGCATGACTTTGAAGAATTTAGGAAAACGGATCTTTTTGAGGTTTTTTAGAAAAACACGTGCCACATTGAGAATATTGGGGAAATGAATAATGTTGTGCATCTTACAGACCACTGTTCCCCCGAAAGTCCTACAAAATTTCAACCTGATTCATCAGGCCGTTTCATTGTTTCATACGAGTGAATTTTTGAATAAATTGAAGGATCGCGTCATCAGGATTTTGTGCTAATTGTCGGTTGGAAAATTTTTTTATCGCAAGATTCATGTACTAGACACTTCAAGCTTCAAATTGCTTTTTTTTTCTTTCAAGTACGACCATTTTTACCAAAGATACAGCCACTCGAAAAATCGCAAAAAAATCGAGATTTTTTTGTTCCCTTAATTTTTTCCACTAATGTATTTGAATCTACTAATAGACAACTCAAATTACAGGTGACTTGATGAATTGTTTAATAAATTTCCTCTCGAAATGACAAATAAAAATTTGAAATGATTAGGATTTAACATATTTACAGATGTTATGCTTATAACTGATACATATTTGCAAGTAGCAGTAAATAATATGAATTCAATATTAAATAGAATTAGCATATATCTGCAAAATAATAAACTAAAACTTAATGTTGCTAAAAACCAAAGCTATGATCTGTACAAATAAATACAAATATGGCAAAATTAAATTAAATGATATATTTCTAATAGTGAACAATGAAAATATTGAACTAGTTTCAAATTTTAAATATCTTGGCTTTTACATTGATAATATTTTATAATTGGACTCTCATTTTAATTATATTTATAATAAAATGTTCACAAAAAGTTATTCTGGTTTAGTAAAATTTCTCAACATCTTTAAACTGAAACTAAGTTAAATGTATATAACACGATAATACAACCTCATTTTGACTACTGTGCATCCGTATCATTTCTTTTTAATGATAATAAAACTAGTCAATTACAAAAACTTCAAAACAGAGGTATGAGAACAATTATAAAAACTAATCGTTACACACCAATAATTGTTTTAATGTTAACTTCACTCCAGTGGTTAAACGTTAAGCAGAAGATTTTCCTGTGCACGATGGTGTTGGTCTACAATATTCTAAATACTCTTGCGCCAGTCTTTAACACGTTATGCGCCAGAGGGTAATTTCAAAATTGTTCGTTTTGGACCAATGGCTTAGAAAGGAAGATATTATGGAAATAAATATGTAAAATATGTTTATTTTTTATTTATTGTTATTATACGGTTTTTGGGGTTATTTTTTATCAATTGGTCCCATGGGACCAACGCGGTCCAGCAACCGCAAAATCGTTTCGCTGGACCGTTGGTCCCCCCCACTCAACCATCTGTGCTGTCGCCCGGCATTGCCAGACTGCTTTATGAAGGACGTACCATCTGTACTGTGCTACACAAACCTAGATTTAGCTTACAAACTTCTAGATGCCGATACACACTTAAGGTCTATGCCCACTATACCGTACCATACTATGACCGTGCCCGGACCTGATTTTTTTTTTTTGTATAGATTCAAATGAGGATAGTATGGTCGATGCCGGGCCGGTCTAGTGGGCATTGTATCATTTAAATCTATACAAAGAATATTTTTCTGCCTATGCCGGTACGGTCACGGTCATAGTATGATCCGGTGTAGTGGGCATTGGCCTTTACTTGGAACTGTTCGTGTAAACCGAAAAGGTTTACCTAAAAGAGTGGTAACAAAAAAGATGAAAAAAAGAAGAGTTTACGCAGAAGAAAATAGAAGAGGAATAACAGTTTTAAATTGGAAAGATCAACGAAATGTCGTTATGTTATCCACTAAGCATTCTAACGAAAGCGTTGAAGTTAGTCACAGAAGTGGAACTAAAACAAAACCGAAAATAGTAATTGAATATAACATTGCTGTGTGTTGTAAATGCACACATATTATACAAAGAAATCTCCAAAGAAAACATTTCAATTACAGGTTTTAAAAAAGAAATTATTCGATGCCTAACTACCAACCAAAATGACGAGAAGGGCGCTTCCCTGCCCATCTTTTTAAAATTGGCCTACTGGATTCCCCTATATGTACATGTAATAGTTCCTCCACTGCAGATCTTAATCATATTTTTTTCAATTGTTCAAACAATTATAATTCAATTATCCAATTGTATAAAATGCTCATTAATATAAATATATTCCCGCCCTATAATATTACGTACCTACTTGCTCTTGAAAATAAATCAATTTATACATATCTCACTAAGTTCCTATCATCAATTAACCTACTAATATAATTTGGTTTTAAAAATCATTTTAATAAAGTTTTTGTATATATATTCCTCATTTTGTGGCAAACAGACTTAGTCTAATGCCATTCTCTCTCTCTCTCTCTCACACACACACACATACCTTTGTACCCTGGTATCTACGCTAGTTTTTCCTTGTTGTGGGTTGCCAGATCATCACCAAGGCAGTTCCAGACAAGCTTTGACTTGATTCTGTTTGAATCAAGATCCTTTAAGCTGCTTGGCTATCTGAGAGAATTAGGATGGTTTGTTTTTTGTACTTCCTTCTTAAATTCTCTCGTACACACAATTCAATTGCAGCCTGAAATACAGTGGCATGTTTTCCCAGTGAAACGATGATGTCGCATTTGGGTTTAACTCCATGTACGCCAGAGCCTGTTCCCTTGTTAGTTTTAGATTCATCCGTATAGCATACGAGACCGCTAAGTAAGTATTTATGTACCTCCTTATTTAGCTCGCTCCAGTTGTAGTTGACCTGGAAAAGTCTGTTGAAGATTAGAAGGGGTGTCTTGTGATCTGATCCCATGTTTAATATATAATCTCTTTGAATACAATAATTCTAGAAAGATTTGGAGCTTAGAAAGTGTACTTACGTTGCGAATTTCAGACTCAATAAACTTTATATTATTTATATAAAAAATCATTAATCATGTTAGAATCCACCTTGGGTTAGTTGTATAAAGATTCTTCTTTTAATCCTGTTTGTACTTTAGCCATTTTTAAAAAATTAAATCATTTTAAAATAAATCAAAATAATCTCGCAATGGAAAACGAGGTTAGGATTTTTGACATTATAGACACAGAGATGAAACCACGTTGCCAGATTCAGAGAAAATATTTTGAAATATTAAGAAGAAAAGTGTCAAGTTGCCTCATAAAAACTAAATTTAAACAATTATTCTTTTCGTTTTAATATATATGTTTTTGTTGTAATTATACGATCTTAACCTTTAAATTGTCCGTTATCCGGAAAGTCAATAATTCTTTATAGGAAGCGGCAACAAAGTAAAAACATCGATTATTGTCTGGAAGGTTATAAATTGGCCAATCAGATTTTAGGCTTCATTATGACGATGTCTAAAAATAATTGTGGCGCGCGTTTCAAATTTGCTTGAATTTTTTTGAATTATAAAAAATTCTTGTAGGAAAATTTGAGAAGAGAAAAAGTTCAAAAAAATATTTTTAGATTTGATTTTGTGCTGGCTTTTAGAAAAAAATATTTTTGAATTTCACTAAACACGCCCATTGTTCCGTAAAGCAACTAACTCAAATTTAAAATGATCTGTATTCTATGCCTGCTTGATATTTTATCATTAGTTCCCATATTCGTAATCCGATACCTCCGTATCTTAATAGTGTTAACATAAACATAGGCTGTAACTGTTTTGGAAGACAAATATTTCGTGCGTTTAAAAACCGAGTGTTTCGTAAAATAAAACTTTAAATTAAATTTGTATAGAAAATAAAATCATTCTTACAAAAGATGTATAAAAAATTGGACTAGTAGCTCAACCAAAAGTTACAAAACAAAAAGAAATAGTGATCCTTCACGTGTAACAAAATTATGACACTATAAAAACATGCTGTATTATAATGTAATCGGTTTCAAACATTTATAATCTATCTTAAATCTGGCAGAAACTTTGTCCTCTTAGCATTTTATATGGGAATTGGGACACCGATATAGAGAGAGAGAGAGAGAGAGAGAGAGAATATATGTTTATTGTCCAAGTTAAAATACTTATTGACAAACACAATATTGTACAAATTACAAATAAATAAATAGTCATACAAACACAATATTGTACAAATAGTATACAAATTACAAATAAATAAATAGTCATTAAAATATAAACAAACATTATTATAAATTAACATTAATACATACATCTAAAATAAAATAAAACAAAATAAAACACATATCACAGTGTCTCGTCATTATAAAATTCTATAATATTATAATAAGGCCTAGTTAACAGAAATCTCTTGAGCAGCTTTCTAAAACAATTCTGTGACTCAATATCTGTCAACGTATGTGATAGCCTATTGTACATTTTGATACCATTGTATATAAAAGAGTCTCTTATTAGTTCAGTTTTGGGAATAGGCAACTTCAAGTTACCCGTTTGGCGAGTTACACGGGATGTATTCGATTTATATTTCGACTTGTTCTTATGGATCATGCAACAAGTTTCTAAGATAAATAAAGATGTTAATGTTAATATTTCTTGTTTTAAGAACAGCGGTCTGCATGAAACTAATCTGTGTGCTCCACATAAGAACCTTATTGCCCGTTTCTGCATTGTAAAGACTCTGTCAAATAACTCGGCAGAACAGACTCCCCAAAACTGAACAGCATAACGTAGATGGGAGTCAACTAACGCATAATATGCAGTTTTTGCTGCACAAACTCCCAATTCATGAGAGGTGGTTCTAACGGCATAACAACCCGATGCGAGTTTTTTTAAAAGTGAATCCACATGAGATTTGAATTTCAAATCCATGTCGATATTTAAACCCAAAAATTTTGTACAGTTTGTGGCTTCTACAGTATCCATATCTATTAAAATATCAGGAACATTACATTTAAACGTTAGTATTTTTGTTTTTTTAAAATTTAATGACAGAAAATTTGCAGTGCACCATGTTTTAAAGGATTTTAGGTCATTAATAATATTTGCATAAAGAATATTGACGTCTTTATTGTGCCACAAGATAGTAGTATCGTCAGCAAATAAAGTGAAACTTCCTGAGATATTTAACTTACCTAAATCATTGATATAAATTAAAAACAGGGTGGGCCCAAGAACAGAACCTTGAGGGACACCCCATTTTATGTGACTTGTGTTCGAGTCTGAAACAGTTCGGACTAACTGTTTGCGACCTAAAAGGTAGGATTTCATCCAACTCAAGGCCACATCTCTTATGCCATAAATTTCAAGCTTTTGCAGCAGTACTCCATGGTTGACACAGTCAAAAGCTTTAGTCAGATCACAAAATACTGCAGCTACGGCCTCGTTGAAATTTAAACTGGTATAAGCTAATTCCAAACAAGAAGAAACAGCGTCCGATACGTTTTTGTTGTGTTGAAAACCGAATTGATTTATGTCCAATATATTATTTTGGTCTAGATATCTAACTAGTCGAGTTTTTACAAGTTTCTCAATAATTTTTCCGAGTGTCGGAATTAGAGATATGGGCCTAAAATTAGATGGCTCAGTCAAGTCTCCTCCCTTATATAATGGAACCACAACACTTGTTTTAAGAAAAGGAGGAAAAGTACCTTCAATAAAACTTTTATTTATTAAAATGGATAAAACGTCTAATGCAGAGGTAGGTAAGTTTAGATTTTTTATTAGATTTTCAGCGATATTGCAATAAAAAGTATTGAAATCGTTAGGATTTATATTTGCATTGCATGATTTATGGGTACTTTTGCCTCTCAATTCATTAATAATAGACCAAGTTTCCCTTGCCTTATTTTTTGAGCTCTCGATTCTTGTATGATAGTACATATCTTTAGCTTTTCTAATAAGTGTTCGATATAAAGATCTGTAGCGATAATAATAGTTTAAAAATAAATTATTTTGCGTAAATTTTTTTATATAGTTGAGAGATCTCATATTTTTTGATGAACATCTTAAACCAGCTGTAATCCACGGCTTTTTTGGCTTCATTTTTATTTTTTGAATAGGGAAAGACGCATTAAAAAATTTGCTTAAATTTAAATAAAAATCGTTAAAAGGAGATATACCAGTAAAGCAACTGTACCAATTAAAATTTTTACATACTAAATGAAATTTTCCATAATTAGATTTACTAAACAATCGACCATGACGAGAATTAGTCTTAGGAAGCTTATGCTCAAGAGATATCGAAGCTAAAACGGCTTCATGATCAGACAGACCGCTGGGATTCACTGTACACGATATATTAGCAGGTTCGTAAGACGTACAGAAATAGTCAAGTAACGTTTCGGTACATTCCGTTATCCTTGTTGCTTCCTTAACATGCATACTTAAGTTAAAGGAAATTAATAAATTTTTTAATCTAATAGTAATATTATCATAATCCTTGAGATAATCTATATTTAAGTCACCTGTCAAAACTATTTTAGATGTTGTAGAAAATCTACTTAGCAAAGATTCCAAATTGCTTAAAAAAACTGAAACATTTGAATTTGGTGATCTATAGATACAAACAACATAAATATTAAATTTAAGAATAGAAATAATGGAAAACTCAAATTGTTTTTCCTCTAAAAGTTCAGGATATTCTACAATCTTAAATTCCAAAGTATGAAATATGGAATCATGTATTAAGATTGCTGTACCCCCGTGTTCATACAGTTCTCTGCAAAAAATAGTTATTAAGTTATAATTTGGAATAAATAAATGTTCATCTTTTTCAAGCCAATGTTCCGTTAATAATAAAATGTGAGGGAAACAGTAATCTTCTATTAATAAAAATAAATCATCAACTTTATTACGAACAGACCGAATATTTAAAAGTAAGAACGTTAAGGAGTCAACGGGATTAATGGATGGACTACATCTAAAAAAGAACTATTAGGTTCTCCTAAGTCAATAACAATAGGCTCAGTGTTTTCTACATATTCAAATTCATTGTCATTTGGTAAAATAACTTTTTAAACTAAATTTTGATTTATTTTCGTATTCTTATGTAAAAACTTATTTACCATTTCTCTAATTGACAATTTAATATTTGTCACATTAGGTACATATGTTATGGACGTATTTCTATTTATTAAGCAAAATTGATTAATTTTATTCCCAATAAAACTTTCAATTTTCTTATCATATTTGTGAACATTCTTAGAAATACGTGCCCTTGTTTATCAGCAATATTAATTTGAACGCCGAGAGCCACATTTGGCCGATCGACGTCACTGTCAATCAACGTGTTGATGACAAAAAACGGCCAAGGGCAACTAGCTACACGAAGAGCTACTTCTTCCTACTCACCATCATTTTCCAAATTAAATTTATTATTTAGATATTACTGTCATAACCAGTTTTTCATTATCTCATCTTCTTCTCATTACTTTTACATATTTTAAACGGTAGGTAATTGTTTCTTGACTAATGATCTTAAATAAACATAATTATGAGCTCAATTTTAATTTACCATCTCTATAGATGGAAGAAAAACGTGGCTGGAAGGGTTATTGAGCGAAGAAGTCGTTCCCACAACCGTTTGACTCGAGTCAGCGAAAATAATTAAGATTGAATAAGAGCTTAACATTGACCTACTTAAAAATGGTCAAGATCATAACGAACAACGCTGAACCAACTGAAGATTGCGAGGTAGAGATAAATGGATTTTTATATAGCTTCAGACTTAAATATTGATGTAATAATCTTTATTTTTTGATTAATTTTAAATGCCATAATTTAAGTTGTCTGAATTTATTGAAAAATAGACAGGTACATACCTATTTATTTCATTATTTCAGGCAAAAAACTGATTTTCAGGTTTTTCTTAATGTAACCTTTCCATATCACTTTCTGATCCACATGGACCAAAGGTATGGTTCAAGATATCTTTATAGTATATAGTTTTGATCAGAGATAATTTTTATAAACATGTGTGTATTTACAAAGAATTTACAATGATAAATAAGAGCTGTAATTTAAAATTTAGGTAATCACATTATCATAAGAAATAAGATAAATAGGTATCTATATAAGAAATAAAAATAAAACTACTTAGATTAATTTTTTAAGGTACAAAAAATTAATAATTACTTACTAAATATTCGCATCGAAAATAATAAATATCAAATTTTACCCTAAAAAAAATATATATAATTTTTCTGATTTAAATTTATTCACTTTAAAGAGAAAAAAAAAGCAAAAAAGTTATTGTCAGAAGTGGGATTCGAACCCACGCACACAGAGTGTACCAGAACGCTCGAAACCTGTATAAAAGCAGGCAAGGTAAACCTTGAGTCTGGCGCCTTAGACCGCTCGGCCATCCTGACACATTTTAAAGTTTGTAAATAATAATATAAGAACATATTAGGTAACAATATTAGGTAACAATATTTAATAATGTTTCGTAAGGTATCTTACTTTTTTTATCTTTTCGTCATAGGGAACAAAATCTTTTTAATTATAAATGTTAATAAATGGAAAATTAATTAGTCGTGCATACAATGAGACATATTAATATAAAAATCTTGTTGAATGTATTTCGAATTTCTATCGACATCTATTAGAAAGTAGTCAAACTCCGCCGTATCCATATTAGTGCGCTGTCTAACAAAAAGATTAAAAAAAAACAATAAATTTACAGTATTCTGCAATTCTAAGATTCTGCAATAGCATTGTAAACGGCAACAGCTATAAGGTGGTGACCTTTATGTCATTATCAAATAAATGTATTATAATAAAACAATACCAGAGACAATCCAGCGAGATATGTAACTCTAATAATCCTTCCTCCATGTGTAACTCTATGTATTTTTTTTTGTTTGTTAAAATTTGTTTGGGCGATTGTAACCCCAACCAGTCTATGATGGCGTCACTAGTAAATTTTCTTCTTTTCTTACTGCTCTGCGTATTCAGTCATAAATAGCGAGAAAATTTAAAAATGCTTTAGGGCGGGAAATTGAAACATGGATTCAGAAATAGTTTTTCTATACAAATTTAGAAAAGAAACAAAAACTATTGTTTCACTGTGTATTAAAAAATGTAAAAGCTTCCAATAACATCAAATTTTTTATCATATAAATAAAGGAAGTTTAAATCAGTTTAATATAAGCAATGATCATTAGTCTTTTTGGGGGCCATTTTGCGTTAAATTTATAAAATCTGTAAAACTAAGATTTTTTCAGACAGTCCGGCAACAGCGCGGTGCACAATTACTATATTTAGCTTTAAACGTTCGAAGCGTGGCAACGTCGGAACTCCACGATTGACAGAATGTCAATTCTGTAATTACCGTTCTCAGAACGGCGTTCTGTGACTCGGCGCGAACTTTGCAAAGGACGCCTCGATTTGGCGCGAACTTCGTTAGGTTATTCGGAAAAATTTATATAAAAATGTAATTTACTAATTATTCACTAGCTATCTTACTCTATCTGTTCAAAAGGTCCTTCGGTACTTTCACTAGATAGTTATAAAACAACGGCAGTCAATGATATCTAACAGATTAACTGTTATCCAAAACCATAAAGGTTGAATGATTTTGGTAATAATAAATTGTATTGAACTCACCAAACGCAGAATCAATCGCATCACTTACAGATATTTGCACAAAATAGTTCTATTTTCACTTAATACACGTTTTAAAGTTCGGTTTTTGTTATGAACTCGCGAAATTCAAGATTTTCGATAAGTTCGGTCTTACGTTGGGGTGCCAGTTTTGTAACGAGGGACTAGAATATGAAAACACTGCGCGTATTAAGAAAATTAAACGTTAATATGTGAAATAAGAATAGAAACAGAAATATGGATAATTATTTGTATTATGGATTACTAACGATCTCGGATCGCGGTCAATCTCACTCTCGTGTCTTGTCTGTCACTCACTAGGCGGCAGCACTATGCAGGCATGGGTTGACGTTGACGGATGCCGCTAGCAAGTAACAGAGCCGGTACCAGGGGTAGTATTCTCGAGTGACGAATATAGATTCGCATGCGAGATTTATGATTTGTCTCACTTGGTTTTCGTTCAACAAAGTGAGACACATTGTAAAACACGTATGCGAATGTCGGTATTCGTGATTCGAGAATACTACCCCAGGAGTCGTGTTACTATAATTTATTTTATTCACACTCAAGTTAGACAAGAAATTACCTTTTGGAACAACTTTAAAACAATAAACAATTTAAATTTAATGTCCATCGCATAATCTATTTACCATCAATATCGATAAAAAAATTGAGGTGGTAAATAAAAATATATTGGAATTACTAGTTATTGTAACGATAATTTAATTTATTTATAGTTTATTTATTTAAAACGCACTATTTACAATTTATTTCAGACGTACTATTTAATTTATATAATACTTAGACTTAGACACTAACAATTCTAATTCATTTCTTACACTTTTACTTTTCATTACAATGTTCTAAACTAAACTGCCCGACGATGAGTCGGTTATTTATATTAAGTCCAACTCTGCTACTAGAAGTCTCTAGACGGTCCCGAAAATTCCATCTCTGACTCAACGGCACACTCCGCCCGTTCTATCCGTTTCTCGAGCCTCATCAGTGCATTCCCAGAATATTCCGTCCTTTGAGCATGAATTGGGGCCAGCTGAAGGTCGCGCTTGCTTTAGACACAGGGTCGGATTAGGAATTTCAAGACATTATTTATGCTCATAATAAAACTTAGGTAAAAAAATCTGATATTACTCTCCTGTCTATTTATTACAGGCTTTTTCCGATTATGAACTAATTATATACATTTTCCACCCAGACAATACACCAAATCCCAGAGATATCCACAGAATATCTTTTGTGGATATCCAATATATCCACAGGATATCAGAAATATCCCGTGGATCTAATATGGATATCCAAATGTCCGTCTATATCTAGAATATAGAAGATATCCCATGGATATCCAGCAAAATATCTAATGGGTATCTCCCAGACAATACAAAAAATCCCAGAGATATCCACAGAATATATTTTGTGGATATCCAATATATCCAGTAGATTTAATATGGATATCCAAATGTCCGTCTATATATCACAGGATATAGAAGATATTTTATGGATATTCAGCAAAATATTTTATGGGCATCTTTAGTAGAAGTTCATAAGTAACCATTGATTATTAAATAACGTCGAAAGAAAACAGCAGAGATAGAAAATATTTTCAACACTCTGCCATTGATTTTGCCCACTAAGGAGAAAGTCATCCTCATTAGGACTCTTCAGCAATAAATAGAAATTCTCGACTCCAGTCTCTAATGGAGTATGATTGCAATACCAATTTATATCGAACTCAATTATGGCGGGTTGAGCATGAGTAGATATTCAACGAGCGAAAATGGTATCGCCATCTATACTTAGTAAGCAAAATCAAAGGTCGCTGTAGTACCTAGTTCAGAGACTAGGTGGAATAAAAGCCAGGCGGGTTATTCTTAAAAAAGGAAATAATTCTAGTCCTAATAAGGACGAAACCGGTCCAAGAATGACTTTCTCCTTAGTGGGCAAAATCAAAAATTACATCTAGTGGATATCCACCATGGTTTCCGTTCGCGCCTAGACTTTGATATATTTAGTGGATGTCCATGGGACATTGAATACACCTTTAAAAAATTAATTTTAAATATCTGAACGGTACTATTAGCCACAATGGCGAGCACAATGGCGTAATTTTTTAATAATTTGTTATATAATTACTATTATTTATGGGCATTTGCATGTCTATAAATTACATCTCATGGATATAAAATAGATATCCACCATGGACTGGATATTCAGTGGATATTGGGATGTCCAGTAGATATCGAAAGGATTTGGTGTGCTGTCTGGGTTATGAAACTGGCATGGTTTCGAAAAATTCATTATGTCACTAGTTGTGAAAATAAAACAACAATAAAACTTTTTTGGTTTCAAATTCAATAATATGCCTACCTTATTACTGAAAGTTTATATTAAAGAAAAGCAGGTTGATTTATAAAAATTGAATTTGGTTAAACTTACAACCTAGTAATAATATTGTTTATTGGTTCTTATTTTCCATTCTAAATCAGCATGAAATAATTAAAACACAATACAAAACAAAATAACTCACTTATTTGAAAACTAAATGACTTTAATAAGCCATATAAACATCACAAATCGTTGAGAATAAATATTAATATGTTCTATTTTTCAATAAAATGATGCATACGCAACTAACAATACAAGAGAGGAGTAATATTGGTTGCCTATATGCCAATAATTTCTTAAGAAAACAATTTTATAAATAATCTAGTCGCTCTGCTCGTCCCACAAATATTCACATAAGGCATTTTGTAACTGGTTTCATAAATTGCTGTTCTACCATTTTTGAATGTATACCTCGTATTAAAAATATTGTGGCTGGTGGCCCAAAAAGTAACAAGAAAGAAGAAACCGAACCGAAGAGTTGATTAATTCAAATTTGACATATGTTTTTGACATTTGATATGTAAGCGTGAAGCGTGACATTTGTTGATGAATTTAAACAATAAGTAATAAGTAATAAGTTTAAAAAGGTAAGACAGAAGTACTTTTAAATATTGTTAATACATGAAAATAATACAGGTTAAACCACGTTTGAAACATTTATATTAAAACATGAAACATTTAACCAAAAAATATTAAACTTCTACCTTTGTTTATTAAGGCGGGTACAATAAATCAAATATTTGCCGAATTCAAAATTTGTTTATAAATAATAATATGCAATACATAAAAACATCATTAAAATCAAAACATGGAATTTTGATAGGCTTGATACTAAAATTTCAGCAACAATCTTTTATAAAATACTAATGATAATTGCGGCTTTAGATAGTTTACTATTCTACACATTAGAATCTAATGATTATAGATAATTCGATAAAGTCACACAAAGTATAAAGAACTAAAATTAAGAATTAAAATATTTTATAAACATGAGATTAGACAACAAATCCCATACCACCTGCAGATTTGCTCAGTGTTTTACTCATTATTTATAGGGAATACTACATTTTATTCTCTACATCTATGACAAATGCAAAATATCTTTTTTTATTCCTGTGCATATTGATATAATGCTAGAAGTGGATGCAATGTATACCTATGTCCTCTGTTATAAGAGTAGATATATAGGGAGAAATACGTTTTGATAGGATTAAGAATAATTCCAAGGTTTTTAATTTGATATATAGAGCCTAAGATATGCCCATTGTTATAGACAAATGTAGTTCGAGGTAGGTGGGAAAGATAAAAATGCAGGATATGATATTTATTGGTATTCAATTCCATGTTATTTAAAGAACACTGTTCTGATAAATTATCAAGGTCAGACTGCAGTCTATGGGCATCATAATGGGTTTTAACAATTTGGAAACTTTTAAAATCATCTGCAAATAAAACTTTGTTGTTATGGAGAGTAAGGACCTTGTTCTTAGAGCGTATAAGACTAGAGATATCATTCAATGTATTTTGTTATGTATAAGCCGGGTCATCACTTTTGGTGTGAAGAGAGAAGGGGTACTCCATTCTCAATGGCATATGGTTTAAAAGGGTTTGTATTTATGTTTACCATTTATGCACTGTAACTTCACAATAATTAATAATTTAGATAATTGATTCGCATGATTAATAAACAAATTTATTTAACAGTGTTCTTTTTCTATTTATGTTAAGCTTTCCTTATACACTGTATTGTAAACATGTTTTACTGGAAATGATTATATGTTCGTTTAGGATTGAAAACTTTTTTTATTGTAGATATGTTTTGAAACTGTATGCTTTCAACTGAATTGGTGGTCACACATTATTTTTGTTTAGTTCAAGTAGATCATTTAGAAACAAATCTTTTTTATATCAAATAAATAAAAGAAAAATAAAAACAATTAACAATAATTTATTTCTATTAGTAATAATATTAAATGTACATGTTTTATAATTAAATTTTTAATCAATGTAATCAAAACATAGTTATTGGTTGTGCCTAGATATAATATATGTGTGTAGAAGTAAGCTATTATATTAATGCTACTGAATTCCCATGAAATGTATTTATTATTTATTTGTTTAGGTCACACTTAACAGTTAAAAGCCAATTACCTATAGAATGGGATGAATACAGAAAAAATACATTTTATTCATACACATTTTCAGGCAAAAAATGTTCAGTTTCATTTTGCTGTCTATATTACAGCACAAAACATTTTAAAATTATCACAAAAAAAACTTACATACTATTAATATAGAATAGAATCTTTATTTAATATAGGAAGTTCTAATACATTGTAGTTTTTTTAAAAATATTACATATTATCGTCAGTCTGCACAAATTCAGTTGAGTAAATAAAATCTTGATAGAATTAGTAATAAAATCAGTAATAAAAGTAAGACATTTAGTACTAAAGTTAAAATTAAATAAAATAAATACATATTAAAGGAAACAAAGTAAACATACAAAGTTAATTTAGTTAATTTAATTTACGTACTGGAAATAAATTGTATTAAACATTTTTGCTTTCCTATCTGTATACAGATATAAGGAAAGTATAGGAATCATGATTTTTTTCGACCTCGAGTTTTCGACGGATTTTTACGTTTTGAGGTCCCCTGAATCCGTTTTGACTATTTTCGCGATGATGTCTGAGTGTCTGTGTGTTGCATAACTCATGAACCGATATATAGAAAAACACCAAATTTTAAACTTAAGCTTTGTTCCAGTGTCCAATGAACTGATTAGATTTTGAACAGAGTCGGAACATCTGGGGGGTACTTTATAGGTGGTCATTTTTGTATTATATGTTATTTACGTTTGGGGAAGAAAATTCTTCAAATAAAAGTTAATTCCTATATTATTATCTATAATTTTTGTCCTATACAAAATTTTCCTAAAATGGTCCGTATTCGAGAAATTTGACAAAATGTAAAAAAAATATTTTTTTATAAAAATTGTTCAAATAAAAGTTGTTTGTAATATAATTCTCTATAATTTTTATCCTAAACATAATTTCTCTAAAATGGACCGTATTCGAGAAATTTGAGAAAATTGTAAATTTTGAAATTTGAAGAAAACTCAAAAACGGATAAAAAACATTAAATTTTAAACTTAAGTTTTATTTCGGCCTGACGTAAAATGATTAGATTTTGGACAAAGTCGGAACATCTGGGAGGGTACTTAATAGGAGGCCGTTTTTATATTTTATGGAATATATCTGTTATTTATGTTTGGAGAAGAAAATTGTTCAAATAAAAGTTACTTCTAATATTATTTTCTATAATTTTTGTTACACGTCAAATTTTCCTGAAATGGTCCGTATTCGAGAAATTTGACAAAATGTGCAAAATTCTGATTTTTAAGAAAATTGTTAAACTAAAAGTTGTTTGCGATATCGATCTCTATAATTTTTGTTTTTACATGATATTTCTAAAATGGGTGGTAATGAAAAAATTGGAGGAAAAGTGTCAAATTTAAATTTTTCAATATTTTCGTTTTCAATGAATATCTATAGAAAAATGTTTCGAGTTAGATGTATGTGGAAAATGTACCTATATATTTAGTTTATCCTCTAAACATTTATAGAGGTGCCGCAATAGGTTGTAGAAAATAACCGGAA
Source organism: Psylliodes chrysocephalus (assembly GCA_927349885.1). Lineage (NCBI taxonomy): Eukaryota > Metazoa > Arthropoda > Insecta > Coleoptera > Chrysomelidae > Psylliodes > Psylliodes chrysocephalus. The sequence continues at coordinate 95,440,208 of OV651816.1, read as the reverse complement.
AAAGCATATAATAACTAGATAGGAAAGTCATGTGTTGGACACATCAGATTTTTTGATAGATCATTAGTTTATGGTTTATTTATCTGGGTGTTTTTATGAATTTTTTTTATTCAAAGTGCTTTTATGGGAGTCCATATATCGGTGGTTTCTACTGTAATGTGAATAGGCTACGTTGATATTATTCTTTACTTGCTCTCACTAATGCTAACTTTGTAGTTTTCATTTGGAAAGCGTTTGATAGCCGACACTATATTCCGGGTGTTCAAATTAAAGTGTTACAGCTAAATACCGCCTTTTATAAAAAAAAACGTTTCAGACGAAAGTTTTATAGTTTTGTGGGGAAAACATTTTGGCTAAAATTGTTTTTTATAGCTAACCATAATATGGACAACTTTATTTTCGCCCAGCAAAATTTTCAAGTAGCTGTTACTCAAAAAGTAAAAATCAAATAAAAAAATATTTCCATCAAAAGTTTCTTATTTTTTTATGTACTTTAAGAATATGTAAATAAAAAATGGAATTCTCATTTAAAAAAAACAAAGTTCACCTCGAAATGTCCATATTATGGTCAGCTATAAAAAAATGAATTTAGTCAAAATGTTTCCCCCAAAAAACTATAAAACTTTTGTCTGAAACTTTTTTTTTAAATGCCTGTTTTCGGCAGTTAACTGTAACACTGTAATTTGAACACCCGGTATAGGTAATTGTAACATATTTTTTCTTGGAATCATTTTTTTCATCCTTTTTTTTTTTTGTTTGTTTAGATATGACTGAAACTATTTACAAAAATGACATCAGTTAAGTGGAGGTTGGATAATTTAATCAATGGAACTGTGATGCATATTGATAAAAGTGTATTTTCTATCGGTCGAAGGGTAGATGCTGATTTGTCCTCATTAAGCCCCAAAATTTCCAGGGAACATGCAACCATTCGCCTTTCAAATGAAGAACTTTCTATAATTGATCATAAGGTAAGCCAACATTGAGATTAATGATTATTAGGTAGTGTTTAATTTATTTTAATTTCATAAATATGAATAATATAAGCAATTTAGGTCTATTTTGTAATAAACTGTGTGTGTTCATGTATTATGATAATTAGGCAGTCCAAACAAACGAAACGTGGTGCTAAGATTTGGTATGTCTAAAGGGTTGCGACGTACGATGTAGTCTAGTCTAGTGAAATCAAAATTAATGGTTTAAATTTAAATATTTTATGTCGAACACAATGAAAATATTATTTAAAAAAAATTTATATATATATATTATCTATATAAGTTTGGCTAGAATTTGTTACTCTTATAAACTCATTTATATGATGTTTGATATTGAATTCTAAAAATAAATTGATCAATTCATCCCTGGAATTCCAGTGGCATTGCTATTTGATGAATACAGTCTTCAAAATAATATAAACATTGAATAAGTAGTCCTAGTAGGTCAGTCCAGTGCATTTATTTGTTTAATACCAAAAGGAGACCACCACCAGGTGTCCAGCCTAATTGAGTCTCTTTAAGCTAGAGACGGCTGGAGATTTTGCTAGTTTAAAATAGATGGCAGAATAAACTTAATGAAAGTTGTCATTTTTATTGCACTCTGTATTGTTTTCATTGGATTTAAAAATATTTCAAAGTAAGAAAACTGATTTTCGTAATATTGTTGAGTTATTGCTCTGTTGCAAAAATCCGAGAGCATGCTCATCACTAAGCGAAGGTCAAGGGAAGTCATATACCGCTCAATATTCAGGGACAACAGGTAGACACTAGGGATAGCATGAAGTATCTCGGTTTTCAATTATATAGGGGACTGACATTCGATCGGCACATCAAAGACAGGGTGGCTGAAAGTCATATAGCGATAAAAACTCTTTATCCTCTATTAAACAGGAGGAGCAAAGTCACCCTGGATAATAAACTTTTAATATTCAAATCCATCTTAAGACCGATATTAACATATGGATGTCTGGTCTACTGCTCGATGGCCAATTGTCACTATAACAAACTGCAAATTGCACAGAACAGATGTCTTCGGCTAGCACTGGGCTACGACCGCTATGCAAGAATTGAAGACATGCACGTACAAACAGAGACTCCACGAATCAAGGACTATGTACTAAAAACAGCCGATAATTTCTACATGCGGTGTCTCCCCGATAATGTGAAAGATGACATCTTTAGCATCTATCGCGGGGACGGCGTACGTAGAAAACACGGCTGTTTACACGCGAAACTGGACATATACAGACACAGAAACATACAATAATAATAACAAAATACAATAACATTCCTCCTTAACGATCTCAGACAAACTAAACAACAGCTCACACCGACTAGATACTCGCGAAAACTAGTCGGACGGTGGACTGAACGGTAGACTGGCCATCGAGGCAACAATCATCGAAGCAACAAGCGTGAAATTCACGATTGTTGCCTCGATGGACGGTGTATCGAGCACTCTGCCTGTGAGTTGTATTACTGAACAATAGACTAAACAAACAACTATACACAGAAGGACAACCCTGTTTTTTCTAGCTTTTTCAGGGGACAAAAACCATAACTCAAACTCGACATATCCTTTTACAAATTCCCATTACGGATTCCAAAACAATCCTAATCCCTCAATAATATCGCATGGTAAGGAGTGAGGGCTGCAATATTTGATCATTTTTTATCAGAATAGGGGTAGATATAGGTGGACAAGTCCGGTCGGACTCTAGACCGGCACGAAAGGAGAAGATCCCGGTAGTGTTGATTATACTATTTCATATTCTGAATTTGTAGATATTTTAACTGTAAATAAAATCCTTGTTACTGTTACTGCTCTGTTGCAATAGCAAGAAATTTGTATAAATAGGCATTTTGGTTTAATCATAGAAGACACAATTTTAAATAATACCATAATTTTTTTATGTGCAAAGAGAATAAGTGGCACTAGCCCCGTGTTAGCATACTTTTTTGAAAAAATGGCCCGTTTCGTCAAAAAAAAATTATAAAGTTTATTAAATTTTTTTTAAAAAAAGGGCAACTTTTAATAGAGAATTAACATTATCAAACATGCATTATTCTTTAAACGATTAGGTACTATTAAGTTGTAGTAAATCATGTCCTTAACAAGATCAAAAAATAATTTTTAAATTGGACGTAATATAAAGTCATAATTATTAAATCAACAAAGTAAATTCAGGTATAAAAATGATTGACAAATATGACTATACTATCCTTTCTCAAGACGTTCCGTGTTCGTACCGAGGGATAGACGATATTGTCTTCCTTGTCTACCTGGTATTGAAAATTGGACAGATAAGGAATAAGGAGTATATATAGGATAGATCTGAAATTTAGTATTGCTCGATGCTGCAAAGTGGGAATATTTATTACATGAGATAATATTTAAAAAAGTGTTTGATTAGAAAAAGTTAGGTTAAAGCATTATATTTATATAATGGGTATATAATTTCTAAAATAATTCATTGTTCCAAGAATATCAACTAAGCTACTAAAATAATAAAATTATAAATCAATCTTTTAAATAATGTATTTAACAAATGTTTCACAATATATTAATTTACATGTTTTCTGACTTATCTGTGAAAGAAACATGGAGAAAATACTTAGGTTTCCTTACAAATTTTTCTTGATTTTGTTGCTGTCTGTTGTGTTGTAATGATGTGATAATTTTTTGCAGAAAGATGTCTTCTTTTTTTTATACAAATATAGAAAATATATTAAATTACATTATTTAACGTGTAATAATATTTTGCAATTTTTATAATACTTGAATATGCTTTTATTCGTAACTTACTCATTCAAGTGAATGAAATTTGAAATTTCGGTCGGTACCGGTTGAAACTCAAAAAGATCTTATATAATTCATATTTTATAAATTAACTGAGTAAACAGAACCATTGTGTTTTATTACTCTACGCCTTTGATTGATCCGCATTTTATGATGCTGTCGTTGAATGATGTAATCATATATTTGTTGTTGTCAACTTTGAGATATATTACATGATACGAGTTCGCGCATGACATATTGTGGTGTGGAATATGGATGATTGGCCATGAGCTGATTAAAATTTATTTTCGCGCGCTGTTTTCGATCACCACAATATGTCGCCATGATGTAGTATCATCAATCGGCGTAATATAATGTTCTTTTTATAGTATCATAGATAGATATATATTACAAGTTTTCTCTTTTTCACTTTAACGATCTTATAAACAGACTGGGATGAGGTATGCAAATTCTTTAATCGCCATGTGATGAGCATAATAAAATAAAACTTTATCTTTATAAGCGTTGACTTACTAGATATATTTATGCAATGATTATAGTATTAACATTGTATAAATATATCTAGTAAGTTAACGCTTATGGAGACAAAGTTTGATTTTATTATTCTCGTCACATGATGGTTCCAAGCGGACAGTAGCGCAAATTAAAAAAAGTCGTAAGCCGAAAATAGTTTTCTAGATGCCAGTAAAAGAAGTTGGGATTGTTTGTTCAACCGTACAACGTTGTCATTTTGCGAATTTTTTTGAATCGTACATCGTCTCTATTTAACAAAACTGGCAACTATCGAATAATAGTTTACTAGCTTTATAATTGCGATTTATTAGAAGTCGCTTAGATGATCTTTAAGTTGCTGGTCTACCATATTACGCATATTTCATGTTTAGCGCGAATTCAAGCCATCGGTAAGTACCTATTTAACATTTTTGTCTTTATATAGGTAAATCGCTAATTTTGTTATTCATCTTCGTATAAATATGATGTAAATAATAAAATCGTATGAATGTTTGTTATCCAGGACCGTAATTTACAAAATTATTATACTTATAGGTTTTAATAGAATGTAGGCAGGTAATTTGGATAAAAAAATTGGTAATATAAAATAATATTATTATAATTAATAAAAGACATGATTTTTAAATAACCTAAGTACCAAAGTACCAACCTCTTATAATAATCTTTTTTGGGGGAAATAACTACACGTGCAGAGGTTAGTTATTATTAAATAATAAATTTATTATTATTAAACATTTTGTTAGGTATAATTAGTCCTATGGAAAGTGCCTTATATCACACGCGTATGAATAAGAATTTACTTTCCACCCGCGTACGAATATGCTACTTTCCGCAGTAGCTGTCAGAAAATGTCAAACACATAATTTCTATTTGGATCTATGTAATGTCCATATTAATACTAAAATCAATATGATTGTTAAATTATTGAAATTGTTGTAAATTAGATCCTAGATATTTATCTTTAACAATTATTATTAAAATAATTAAGATATATTTGCTTTTTATTCTGGTTAAACACATAAGCGAGTAGATCAATCAATTACCGTAAGGCCTGTTAGCTCAGTTGGTTAGAGCGTCAACTTTGCAATTTGAGATCGTCGAGTGACCGCGTTCAAATCCTGGTTGTGCTAGAATTTTTTTTTTGTTTTTTAATTTTTTTTTATTTGTTTAGAAATTATGAAAATTGAATAAATACGATTATTGTTGATTATTTTTTTAAATACATTTTAATTATTATAATAATTTGGTTTTACATTTTTTGATGAAATTATTTTGTGGTCGTAGGAAAAATATTGTACATCACTTGTGTGAAAAGTGATTTTCCACACTCGTAATGTACTATACTATAAAGGCATTTATGGTAAGAAGAAAATCACCGAATAAATCCGCTCTCGTTAATTTACCTTTGGCAGTTTGTTTAGCTACATTCTTTAAAAGTTTGTATCCTTGTGTAACAGCATTAAAATCACCTCTTTATTCTCAATATAATACGATAGGTTACAAGGTTTCGAACTATATGCAGAAAAACTATTTAAGCCATCAAATAGGTTGTTCAATAAAATAGGCTGTATTTACAGCCGTTATTAATTCTCCAGTTCTTGTTGCCGTTTGAATGGTTGTATCTACAGAATGGTTAAATAACTGAGTAGCGAGCTTTACGCTTATTTTTTTAAATGCATTTGGGAAAAGGTTTTTTAAAGTGATTTTTAATAAAGCTTTTCCAGATTTGCTACGTTGGTCTAGTTCATAAACCTATTTAACATCAACAAATCGGATAAATTTGCTACTTGAAGATAAAATAATCTTGTAAAAACTTATTTCGAACGCATTTTACTAGGTCAGGCACATAAAAAATGCAAAGTAATTGTTTTCTACTATGGCAAATTTAGGATTGTCTACAGTAATGCCCAAAGATCTATAGACTTTTTGGTTAACTGTAGATAAATCACACACTATCCATATAGGTTCCAAACCTGAGTCTCGAATATGTGTTAAACCTTTAATAATAATAGTTTCGAGGGATTAAGCATCGACATCGTTTTGGGTTAGAAAAAAAGCTACTGGAATTTTTCATTGGAAACATACACTAAAGCTTATCCGGGAAAAATGGGCTTTCTTTTGTTGTTCTCAAAGTCTTCAAATCCTTCAATGACATCCAGTTTTTTGATATATTCGATGGTTTTCTTAATTGCTATCTCATCGAACAACAAAATACATTTTTTGTCCTTGTTTGCTATTGTCTCTGATTTATTTCAAATATTTTTAAATATCCGATGTCAGGGTTCATAAAATATCACGCCAGTTATTTTAAAAGCAAAAACTCATAACCTTGCAAGAATTTAAGACTTTAACTGAGAAGAATTCGCATACCTCATCCCAGTCTGTTTATAAGATCGTTGAAGTGAAAAAGAGAAACTTATAATATATTTATGATACTATAAAAAGAACATTATATTACGCCGATTGATACTACATCATGGCGACACATTGTGGTGATCGAAATCAGCGCGCGAAAATAAATTTTAATCAGCTCATATATTCCACACCACAATATGTCATGCGCGAACTCGTGTCATGTAATATATCTTAAAGTTGACAACAACAAATATATGATTACATCATTCAACGACAGCATCATAAAATGCGAATCAATCAAAGGCGGAGAGTAATAAAACACAACCGTTCTGTTTACTCAGTTAATTTATAAAATATTAATTATATAAGATCTTTTTGAGTTTCAACCAGTACCGAAATTTTAAATTTCATTCTCTTGAACTTATAGCGTGAGTTACGAATAAAAGCATTCATAAGTATTATAAAAATTGCAAAATATTATTATACGTTAAATAATGTAATTTAATATATTTTCTATATTTGTATAGAATAAAAAATTAAATCATCTTCTTTCGTTATTTATTTCAAGTTAAAAAGAAGACATCTTTCTGCAAAAAATTATCACATCATTACAACAGCAGACAGCAACAAAATCAAGAAAAATTTGTATGGAAAACTAAGTATTTTCTTGACGTTTCTTTCACAGATTAGTCAGAAAACATTAATATATTGTGAAACATTTGTTAAATATATTATTTAAAATACTGATTTATAGATTTTATTATTTTAATAGCTTAGTTGATACTCTTGGGACAATTAATTATTTTTGAAAATATATTCCCATTATATAAATATAATGCTTTAACGTAACTTTTTATAATCAAACACTTTTTTAAATATACTGAAATATTGCAAATTCTATATTAAAAACAACATTATCTCATGTAATAAATATTCCCACTTTGCAACATCGAGCAATACTAAATTTCAGATATATCCTATATGTACCCCTTATTCCGTATTTGTCCAATTTTCAATACTAGGTAGACGAGGAAGACAATATCACCTATCCCTCGGTACGAACACGAAACGTCTTGACAAAGGATATTGTAGTCATATTTTTCAATCATTTTTGATAATGTTACTTCTCTAGTTGCTCTTTTTTTTAAAAATTTTATAATTTTTTTTTTGACGAAACGGGCCATTTTTTCAAGAAAATATGCTAACCCGGGGCTAGTGCCACTTATTCTCTTTGCACATAAAAAGTTATGGTATTATCTTTAAAATTTTGTCTTCTAGAATTAAACCAAAATGCCTATTTATACAAACTTGCTATTGTCAGCGAAATAATAACTCCTAACAATATTACGAAAATCAGTTTTCTTTACTTTGACATATTTTTAATTCCAATGGAAACAATACAGAGTGGAATAAAAATGGCAACTTTCAATAAGTTTATTCTGCTATCTATTTTAAACTAGCAAAAGCTTCAGCCGTCTCTAGCTTAAAGAGACTCAATTAGACTGGCCACCTGGTGGTGGTCTCCTTTTGGTATATTAAACAAATAAATGTATTGGGTTGACTTACTAGGACTACTTATACAATGGTATTAAGCAACAATTATGTATCTCAAACATTTTATTTGCATAATTTGTATACAGAAAAAAATTCTTTCAACATAATGGTAACTTTTACACATTCCTGAAATTTTTTAAATATCTACAATTATCGTTATTTTAGTATGTTTTTTTTTTTGATAAAATAAAAAAACGTACTAATTTATAGAATTTATGCAAAAATAATTTTAATTTTTAGAGTACAAACGGTACATTCATTAATGGAAAGCAAATAGGAACTGCTATATTCCGAAATGGAGACATTCTTTCTTTTGGCGGACCGCCGAACTTAATAAGAGGTCCTGGGTTCGAATCGATCCCATTTTTATTTAAGGTGGTTAAAATTGATAATCTGGTAAGTGAACTTTTTTATCCTATGTGAGAACAAAAATATTTAAAGTAGTAAAATTCAATGTTTTGTAAATTTTAGAAATAGTATTTAGGTACCTAGTATGTTTGTTCTCTATAAACAAAAATATATTGTACGAATAAAAAAAAAACTTGGGTTGAAATGGCACGTCATCTTTGATGTAAAGTTTGTTTGATTAAAGGATAGTACGAAGAGCTATCATAGATCAATCAATAAATCAATCGAAAATAATTTTTTGTCGAAAAGCTATAAAACACATAACCCAAAATACAGAAAACATGTTTACATATACAGATACTGCGTCAATTAAAATATATATAAAAAAAAGGGCATATATCAATTATTTGCATCACATATTCTGTTTACATTCATTAAAATAGATATAAAATATATAGAAATATTTTAGTAAAAATAAAATAAAACACACCCAAATCACTTAAGGTAGTTCACTCGCGACAGTCGTACATAAAAATATCGCTTAATGGTGAATACCAATAGTTCGCGATTCTCAATGCTAATCAATTTTATTTTTGTAAGAGACTGTACAAAACACATGTAAGCTTATATACAGGGTAGCTGTTAAAGATGGAACCAAACTTATAGTGCTTAAACGGTTCAACATACAAAACTCAAAATTTCAGAATTTCAACTAAATATATTTGCGCATATTTTAGCCCAAAACTTATTTTTTTTATAATTACAAAATTTTAAGCATGGCCGCTATCTTGATTTTTTTTAAATAGCAACATAGGTCATGTGATATACCATTTGAAAGGGTTTAACACCCTGATTACAAAAATGTTTCACACATTGGGTCTAAACACAACAGAAAGGATATTTATAAACGTTTTTGTAAACTTAAGCCATTTTATTGAAGCAATATAATTTAATGTTAACCCTATTACATGTATTTTACATTTTTATGACAACGATAATTTATAAACAAAACAAATTATTTTACTATTCAACACTGTCTCTTGCAACTTAATCAACAATAAATGTTATTGTTATAATATTTGACGTCTTGTGTCAAATGCACAGCCTCCTACGCTCCCTATTAAACCCTTTCAAATGGTATATCACATGACCTATGCCGCTATTTAAAAAAATCAAGATGGCGGCCATGCTCAAAATTTTGTAAATATAAAAAAAAAAAATTGGGCTAAAATATGCGCAAATATATTTAGTTGAAATTCTGAAATTTTGGGTTTTGTATGTTGAACCGTTTAAGCACTATAGGTTTGGTTCCATCTTTAACATCTACCCTGTATATGGATTTTAATAAAATCCATCCGGCAACCTCATAAATATATAAATGGTTTGCTATACAAATTTGTGACTTCCTCATATTAATTTTAAGGGTTTGTTTTGGTTCAAACAGAACCGCTGATTCCAGTTCTCAAATACAGTGGACGAATTAATTTTTCAAGAAAACGTCGCGAGGTTATAACATCCTCTTAGCTGATCGAGTGTTATTTTGATACAACGCGTTGATTGCAGCGTATACAACGTTTACCAAGTTGTAATAATTTTACACAACTACGCGTCGATTGCTTTAAAAATATTTTTATTTTAAAAATCTATATCTTTTTACTAAGACGGTCAAAAAAATTCAGCGTTTCTTTACAAAATTTTATAACTTCTTGATTTACATTACATTAATTTTTAAAAAATATGGTAAGAACCGTTTTCTAGATATCTTGAAATAAATGCATTACTTGTGTACATGAGAGGCTTCAAGAGTGTTAATTATGCACATTTTGATTGTTAATATCTCGTTTCACAGACGATCAAAAAATTTAATTTTTTTTAGTTACATAAAAGACACTTTCATTAACCTTATATTTCAATTTTATTGAATTCTTAAGAAAAGTCGTTTTACGAGTGAACTACCTTAAATGAATCCTGAAAGAACTCTTCAAGAGTGTAATATGCCTTCTCCAATAGCAGATACTTTACCCTTCACCTGAATATGGCCTGTGTTATTAATATAAAAAAAAATACATTACTTCCTTTTTTTATTAATTTTTATTAGTTTTATTGATTTTCATTCATTTTTGTTCATTTTTTATATTTTTTAATTTTTATTTATTTTTAATTATTTTTATTCTTTTTTATCCACTTTTATTAATTTTTATTCAGTTTTATTCATTTTTATTAATTTTTAATAATTTTATTAATTTTTAATAATTTTTATTAATTTTTATTAATTTTTCTTTAATTTTTATTAATTTTTAATAATTTTTAATAATTTTTATTAATTTTTAATAATTTTTATTGATTTTTATTAGTTTTATTAACTTTTATTAATTTTTATTAACTTTTATTAATTAATAATATTTTTTTTAATTTTAGTTTATTTTTATGATACTACCATACAAAAATCTAAAAACCACAGAGCACGTCATTATTTGTTTATGCTACAATTATAATTTGTAAAAATGCATACTTTTATACAAATTTTCACCCCCGTTTTCTCCCCTTAAAATGTGAAAATCCAAAAACAATGAAACACATAATTTTTGATTTTTAATCAGTAGCTGTAATTCAAATTTTTATGTTTCAAACTTTAAATAACCAAAAAATATATACATACTATGAAACAAATTTTCACCCCTCATTCTCCCCTTAAAATGTTAAAATGTAAAAACCCTGAAACACTTTATTGTTTATTTATGATGAGAACCTACAATTCCAATTTTCAAGTTCCTACCTTTAAAAAAAATCGATATTTCCAAATAAACTTTTACCCCAGGTTTCCCCCCTTAAAATGTGAAAATCGAAAAACCCTAAAACATGTCATTATTAATTTGTATTTATTAGCTGCAATTCCCATTTTCATGTTTCTAACTTCATAGAGAACAAAAAAAATCAATACTCCCATACAAACTTTCACCCCCGGTTGCCCCCTTAAAATGTAAAAATCCAAAAACCTTAAAACACGTCATTATTTATTTATGCTCAGCAATTGTAATTCAAATTTTCATGTTCCTAACTTCAAAGAACAAAGACTTTCATAAAAAGTTCCCTCCCTCCATTTCCTCCCATAGTAGTTTTGGCTGTACGTTGATAGGTCAGTCAGTCAGGACAAACAATTTTATATATGTAGAAGATATATAGATAAACCTGTTATTTAAAATTGTACTATATTTTAAAAGTCAAATCAAAATATTGTTATAAAATTTATGTACATGGCGTTCAAGTATTACCTAAGCAAACGCTCAATGATTTTTTGTGGACCATTCCTTATTATTAATGTAAGTCCATGTTTGTAATTTTCTTAAAATTCGTTTCTTTATATGTTTTGGTATTAGGAAAAGGTAATATGAGAAGATGCTTCAACGCACAGCTGGTTATTGATATTATTTTGTCAGCGTTTTCGAGCCGCACTTGAAAAGATCACAATAAAAGGACTGATTTATTATAACCCATGGTATGGATTTCCAGTGTTTTAGATTACTTGAAATTTGAAATTAAATAGATGCATTCTGTTATTTTAGCGTTTCAGAAAGGTGCGGTTTGTGAAAAGCTTGATTTATAGTGAATTGTGGGTGATAGGATTTGCAGGTGAGATTTATAACTGAGTGTCCTTTTTCTTTAGTATTTGAGTTTTTAGATAAATGCCTTTAATATTTATTGATATTTAATTGTTGATTAGATTATAAAGATAACTGTTTTGAATACTGATTTAATAATTATTATTCGTGCGCACATAAAAATGATATTTGGAGCGAACAATCGCTTTGAATTCAACCTTCGGGATCAAGCTCTAGTAGTCCAATTAAATAACAAAAAAAAGCCCCTTCGAGCTTACATTAATTTGTAATTGGATGAAACAAAGTGGAACTTATGTATTTTGATGTGATCTTTCCGAAAAAAAGCAAAAAAAGATGTAGCTGTGGCGAAATTATAAATGTTAGACATATGTGCTAATGAGAGAAGTTGCGTATTTTTTTGTTGGCTCTCAAATAAAAAAAGTCCCGCGGCGAAATCTGCCATAATTTTTCGGGAATTCGCAGGAAACCGGAAGGCGTATTTTTTTTTTTAATTTTTTTTCCCATATGATTTTCTCCGGGTTTTCCGAAAACATCTAATAAAACAATATATTTGAAAAAACTAACTTCGCCATTGGAAAGAGCACAAAAAAATACACAAAAAGGTATACTTTAAAAATGTTAATTAATCCTAAGCCTGATGAGTGTAAGTTCCAACTTGGTGATAAGCTTGTTTTTTGTTCTCTAACATCTGGTTTTTAGTTATTTACAAGAAAACTTGAAATGGGAGAAGATATATATGCATGACAAAAATACGTATTTTCTAGTTATGTTCCGAATGAGACGGGTTGGGTGGCGAAATCTGCAATACTTTTTGAAAAAATTGCAAAACAATTTTTTCTTGATTTATCGTACTTTTTTCTTAAATAACTCGAAAACTAATTATCTGAATAGAAAATTGTTTCCATTAAAGGAAAGAGAAAAAAAAAAAGACACGAAAAACTGTGGCATATACATTTTTTCTAGCCTCCACTGTTTTCTGAGCGCACGTGTGCAAAGATCGGTAATTCTCGCGAGAATTGAAGCTACTTGAATTTTCTCGAGTAAAGGGGCGTTTTCTGGCAATTGGTCGAGAAAGTAAGCTTGTTTCTCATTAAACTTACTAATTCTTATATATTTTCAGTCTGTAAAGTTCCCAAATTACGGAAAAAATCGACAGTGTGCTTGTTTTTTCTCGAAAAAAAAAAAAAAAATGTTGAATTTAAGAGAAAACCACTCGTTTTACGAGCAATTTTCTAAGCACAAAAAATGCGTAGTTTTCGGTTATATTTCGAATGTCATAGGTCGCATTGCAAAACTGCAATAGTTCGCGAAAACGTGGCTGAATTTTTTTTGAAATGTTTGCCCAATTTTTTCTCTTTCTTTGAATGAATCGACAAGTCGTCCGACTCAACTAAATTTCTCACCATTTAAAAGAACACAGTAGAATAGCTGGAAAAATCTGGTCTTTATCTCAACGAGAACCTGAACATTGACTTCTGGGATGAATGTCAATAGAAACCATTCTTTATACATTTTTCTGGTATTGTTGGGCACTCAATGCGCCCAAATCGAATGCAAGATTCCGGTCTCGGTTTCTTATGAATCCCAAATGAAGAGGATTAACTGGCAGCACTGGAGGGGATTGGGGGCCGGGTTAGGATGGTTGCATTTATAACAATAGCCGAAAGCAGTTTTATTAAACATAGTTATACTCATGTATGTAAGAAAACACGATATTTTCATCAAATTAATCTATTTCCAAAATTAAACACAATACAAGTAAATTCGACATTCCGTTGAGACAGCCGAACTATAAGTGTCCCCTTATTTCTCAGGCCAGATTGCCCTAGGAACCTAATACATAATACTAAAATAACAAATATGAGTCTTAGGGTAATACATTTTAATGCCTTTGTCGTCACTCCGTTGAGAGGCAGGTACTTCGTCCGGCCCATATGTTTCGACTAAATACCATCGATTCAACGCTATCGATTTTGAAATTCTTACATGTATTTTATTTCAAAAGTCATAGTTGGCTATTACATTTATTTACAATTACAACAACTTACGTTTTGCACAAAACTCAAGAAACGTCTTATAACAAGTCAGTAAAATACAATTTTATAAATTTTAAGCCTAATAAATTTAGGTATGTAAGAAATTTAAAACTGGAAATCGCAAAAAAATCAAATTACAGAAATGCGGTGTATACACGAGTTTTGGATCCCGCGGAACGCGTATAATGGGACCTTTGTCGAGAGAATTATACAACTTAGAAGAAACATACATACTTTAAACTTTGTAGGTATACAATTCAGAAGACATGAAATTTGGGTTTGCTCAATTTTCAGAACTGAACTGTAAATCGTCAATTTTAGGCAACTTTTCTCAAAAACCGTGTTTTTTGGTCGTCACTCAATGAACAGTGGTCAAAAAAATAGATAAAATATTTTTGCAGAATTTTCCGTAATGTAATCGTATTCTAGACACAATAAAGTACTCAAAAAAAAAAAAGTTTTGAGCCATTGGGTGCATTTTTGAAATTTTTGTGCCACTTTCGAAAAAAAAATTATTTTTTTAGGGAAAAAAAATTTGTTTAATTGTTTGATATCTTGGCCAATTATAGTCCGATTTCGGTGAAATTCACACACACATAAGATTTCACATTCACGAGGAAGCTCTGTAAGTGGCATTAAAAAAATTCAAATAGTTTGGCCGTTATAGACAAACAATGAAATTAGGCCCGCGGTACACTTTGTCCTTCCGCCATATGCCCAATTTTGGAATTTCTCTTGCCCCCTTATGGGAATCAATAGTCACATCCCTTAAGTTCAAAACGCATTTTTGTTTTTTCAAATATCCTAATTTTTACCAAAGTTATGAAGAATTTAGTGTTTGAACATTTAACAAATTCAATTTTTCGACCTTCGCTGCCTCAAAATACTAAACAAATTTCAATCGTCCATACCGCGAGAACGGTGCATCGGATCAAAATTTCTCAAGATACATGAAAATTAGCATTTTTCCTAAGCTTTTAAATGTCGTAAATTGCGTTTTGAAAATGATTTATTTCCGTCATGCGCCTGCGCAAAATTGAAAAATTGACAAAATTCAAAATTTCGGCACTTTCGAAAAACAGCTACATTTTGTTTTGCCTTTTTTTCGAAAAGTTCACCTCAAAATACATAGAATCCATTTTGTTTCATCTAATTACAATTTAATGTAAGCTCAAAACCCGTAATTTTATTCGATTATAGTAGGTGGAGCGAGTATGTCGCACGTTTAATCCCTTCATACTCATTGCACAGCTCAGTACTAGTAGAAATATGGGGCGTATCGCGTGTCGAATCCCCTTGTACTAAAGGGTAGTAACTAGGCAGGGGTCACGTCGCGCGTTATATCCCTTCGTGATCACATTTCATACTCCTAGGTACTATGTCTAATAATGAAATAGACAAAACAGTAATAAGTACATTGCGTGTCTAAATCCCTTTGTATTTGGTGATTGTTCGAATAATTATTGAGATAATAAATAAGATAATAAGTAATTATTGAGAAAATAAATGTTAAGATAATAAATAATTATTGAAATAAATGTTAAGATAATAAATAATTATTGAGATATTAATAAAGATAATAAATAATTACTAAAGTAATGTTCACGGACACTCACGAATATTTTCTTCTTTATAGGAAAACCCGACTATGTGCATTAAATGGACAGCGACTCGACCATCAATCAAAACATCCTAACACTTGTCATTTTTTATTGTTTTGTAATTATATAAACATTATTTATTTCCTTTGTCTTTTGACCTTTGTTTACTAGATAAAGTTTATCTTTATCTCTCTCTATATATTTCTCTCTTCTTTCCTTTTCATCCTTTTACATTAATTGAAATTAAAAATGTTATCTTAAAACATTTTCATTATTTTGTAATTTTTTTATCTTACATAAGATTTATAATATTTTCCTGTGTCAGTAATATTTGAACGTCTCCTAAACCCTATATTTTCCTATAGTTTACAGCATAACTATTTTTTTATTAATTTAAAGAAAAATTCTTGTATATTACAGAAAAGAAATCAAAAAAATCTTACCTTCACCATGAGCTTCTTTACAATAATAAAGTCAACAGCATTTACAATTTACAACAGTAACCAAATGTGTCAGATTTTTTAAATGTCCAAGTAAGCAAAAATGTAAACAGTTCATGTTTCATCAGTGCTAGCAAAGCATTTCTCCACAATTATGTTTAAATTCAAATTCAGTTGAATTCCACATTTATATAGTGTACTTTATAGTTTTTATCCGATACAGAATTAAATGAATGGGTATTTAGGTAGATATTATTTTTAGTAAAATTCTCAAATCACTGAAAATATTGTTTGTTGAAATTTTTGTTGGTATTGAAACTATAAAATTATTCTATGCTCGCTTGTTGCTGGGAACTTTAAAGTTCCTCAAAATATTTGCTTTTAAAATTCTGAAAAATTAATAAAAAAATATGCATAAAATTCAGTGAAAACAATGTAATAACTATTTCATTTCATCTATTAAGTTCCTTAAGATGAACATTACTTTGAAAATAAACACACAAAGTGTTGATTGATTAATAACCACTTATAGGGTGTGAGAGTGTCTGGGTCCAGGAAATTTTAAAATAGTTTTAACAGAGTTACTAGAAATTCTACCTGAGTAAGAACTGCACCGTGTGACTATTTTATTTTGTGTATATTGACCATTTGATATTAGGTGAGTTTTTCACATATTGAGTTTTTCACTGATCAATTTATTACTCGATTCTATTTGAATATTCAATTACTGGATAGTAAAATACGGGGCGTAGCGTAAAAGTCTTGCAACAAAAATTTTTTTTTGAAACGAATGAATGTGTAATTATGAAATTGTAGGGTGATAAATGGGACTGTATTACATTGTTAATGTGTTCTTATCCTATATATACAGGGTAACGAAAAAGGTCTGGCAAAACTGTATTACTTTAATAGTGTGGTACTTTTTACTATTTTTGAAAAGAGGAAAAAAAATAAGCTTTTCTCTGATATATTATTCGATCTACATTTCCATTAAAAAAAATTAAAACGGCTGCGGTTCGCTAAACGCTGACGTCACATAAATTTGAAATGTCTAAAAAAATGCAGAATCAAATCCCATTAATTACCCTGTATGTATGTATGGATGATGGAGGGAGGGAGGGAGGGAGGGAGGGAGGGAGGGAGGGAGGGAGGGAGGGAGGGAGGGAGGGAGGGAGGGATGGATGGATGGATGGATGGATGGATGGATGGATGGATGGGATGGATAGATGGATGATATATGGATGAATGGATGATAGATGGATGGATGATATATGGATGGATGATACATGGATGGATGATATATGGATGGATGGATGAATTGATGGATCGATGGATGGATGATATATGGATGGATGATATATGGATAGATGGATGGATGATATATGGATGAATGAGTGGATGTTTGTTGCTCAATCACACCAGAACAACTGAACGGATCTGGATGAAATTTGGCACAGAGATAGATTATAATCTGCTACTTTTTATCCCAGAAAGTACAGTTCCCGTGGGATAAATTTGTTTTTCACAGATCGGCATGATTTTTTGCATAGTGGTAATCAAACATGAAAATTTGAAAAAGAGCTATTGAGTATAAATAAATGATGATGTGTTACAGGGTTTTTGGGATTGTAGCATTTTAAGAGGGGTAAATGGGGGGCGGGGTAAAAGTTTGTATGGGAGTATCGATTTTTTTCAAGGCAAGAAATAGAAAATTTAAATTTTAGCTACTTATCACAAATAAATAATGACGTGTTTCAGGGTTTTGGATTTTCATATTTTAAGTCGAAGGGGGGGGGGGGGGATACAAGTTTGTAAGGGAATATGAAATTGTAGCTACTCATCATAAATAAATAGACATGTTTCAGGGGTTTTAGGGGCGTGAAAGTTTGTATGAGACTTTCAGTTTTTAAAGATAGGACTTGAAAATTGGAATTCTAGTTTCTCTTCATAAGTAAATAATGACGTATTACAAGGTTTTTTAATTTTCACATTTTAAGGAGGGGGAAATGAGGAGTATCGCAAAAATAAATAAATTAAAATAAATATAAATAAAAATTAATAAAAATAAATAAGAATAACAATAAATAAAAATAAATAAAAATAAATAAAAATAATTAAGAATAAATAAATATGAACAAAAATTAACAAAAAATAATAAAAATTAATATAAATTAATAAAAATTATTAAAAATTAATAAAAATTAATAAAAATTAATAAAAATTAATAAAAATTAATAAAAATTAATAAAAATTAATAAAAATTAATAAAAGTTAATAAAAATTAATAAAAATTAATAAAAATTAAATTAATAAAACTTAATAAAACTTAATAAAAATTAATAAAAATTAATAAAAATAAATAAGAATAACAATAAATAAAAATAAATAAAAATAAATAAAAATAAATAAAAATAAATAAATATGAACAAAAATTAACAAAAAATAATAAAAATTAATATAAATTAATATAAATTAATAAAAATTATTAAAAATTAATAAAAATTAATAAAAATTAATAAAAATTAATAAAAATTAATAAAAATTAATAAAAATTAATAAAAATTAATAAAAATTAATAAAAATTAATAAAAATTAATAAAAATTAATAAAAATTAATAAAAATTAATAAAAATTAATAAAAATTAATAAAAATTAATAAAAATTAATAAAAATTAATAAAAATTAATAAAAATTAATAAAAATTAATAAAAATTAATAAAAATTAATAAAAATTAATAAAAATTAATAAAAATTAATAAAAATTAATAAAAATTAATAAAAATTAATAAAATTAATAAAAATTAATAAAAATTAATAAAAATTAATAAAAAATTAATAAAAATTAATAAAAATTAATAAAACTTAATAAAAATTAATAAAAATTAATAAAAATTAATAAAATTAATAAAAATTAATAATCAAGAATTTTTTGATATTATAAATTAAACACCACGCGTGCAATGTCACGGGAAACAGCTAGTTGATATATAATTTATATGTAAGCATTACGTAATAGTTAATAATCAAAATAAGTCTCAATTGTTAACGTCTTGATAAAGCTGATTGTGGGAAAATTCGAAACATATAAAACAATGAAAAAAAAATCATTTAAACTTGAAAATTAGTAGGACTAATGTTTGATAAATACAGAATTAAAAAATAACGGTCAGCTATACATTGACAATAGTGGATTATTTTTCAATACTCTTATAGATTGGTCAATAATGACAGATTTGATGCTACGTTTTTTTTAATGTATGCGTTTTTTAACATGTCCTAGCCAAATATCTAAGAATACTCGAATGCAGCAGCGTCACCAAGCAATTTTGAATTTGTATTGAAAGTGAATGATTCTGAACGATTAGTAAATGTATGCGAATTATTTTTTGTTAAAATATGAAAACAATTATTCCGCGGAAAATAATCTGCATACGCCTCCTTCGTGTAGGAAGTCTCGAAATTATTAATTGAACATATAAAAAAGAAGTATAACAATTATTAAACATATGCTTTTTCACAACCTCATTTTTGTTGTTAAATGGACCATGAAGAGCTACTTTGCATACACATGTGGGGAATACTTATTTTAATCTTGATGACGTGCATTGGAATTTTTTTGCCCCTGTTTAAGTATAGTTTCTAAACAACTGTTGTTTAAATACAAATAACTAATATTTCTTGTTTTTCAATCTTCTGTTTTAATTAAATTTAAATTTCAAATGTTTTCTTAGGCTTCAGGGCCTACTCAAGCAGAAGCTAGCACTTCCAGCGATGTAGCCGAACGTAGTAAAACAGAAGAAACAAACAATATGGTTAACGGTAACAGTATTAAGAAAGGAAAACCAGCCGTCAATACAAGTTCTGCAAACAAGCGTAGCAGTATTAAAGAAACACCAGTAATTAACCAACAAAACTCATCCTTTACAACCTCTGCGAACGAGTGTATCATAGTATCCGACGGAGAAGACGACGATTTTTCCTGCAGTCAGATTTTTCAAATTTCCGAAAAAATCAAAGAAGAACCGGAAGATTACGAAGAAGGTTTTAATCCGTACCACGATATCAAGGAAGAACTCGAATACTTAGATTATTGTAACGAAAGAAATGTTATATCTATCGATTTGACAGACGATGTCGACCATTTTGAGAATACCGTCGATTTACTTGACGTTTTAGTAAGTATAGAATGTTTTTAATTGATACATTGTTTTTGATAATAATATTTTATTAATCCTTTTAGATCATATACATGATACAGGATAAGTCATTTACATGTAAAGATGTATAATAGTATCTATTTACAAAACATCTAACACATTTAAATATACAATTTAACAATAAATAGACAAAAATTAAAATTAGAAATGATATGCTTGAAAACACCCATATGACATAGGCTGGCTGTACCTTGTACTAGAAAAACTACAGGACAAATTCATGAATGCTATAGGGGCATTTTTGGGATAAATAGCTTTTTAATTTGCATTTAAATGGGTTCATATTATTAATTTGTTTTAGAAAGGTAGGCAGATGATTGAATAACCTTATTCCACAGTAGTATAAATTCTTTTGAATATGGTTGAAACATGAGGGGTATGCGTAGTAAATTGCCACTACAAGTAATATAATTATGATTATCTGAGTAATGGGTAAATTTGGAGATGTTTGTTTTACTGTATATAGCACATTTGAGAATATATATTGCTGGAAGAGTCAGTATATCTTTTAAAAAGATCTCTAGTCTAGTCTTTTTTAATAAACAAAGACTCTTAACGTATCAGTCGCATTTTCCCAAAGCAATATGTTATAAGCTAAATATGAATATGCTATAACATTGTAAACTTGAAGAAGCTGTTTAGTGTCAAACATATTTTTCAATTGGAAAATTGCATAGTACATACTATTTAATTTTTTGCAAACAGTCAATATTGGAACTCCAGTTCATATCTGCATCTATAAGAACTCTCCTACAAATTTTGTTTTCATGGACAGTGGGATAAAATCATTATTTATTTGTATTAAAAAATCTGTACTTATTCTTAATCTAGTATGGAATTGAATGAGTACTGTTTTGTTGGAGTTAACAATTAATGCATTTCTTTTACACCATGCAGTAAATTCTCTAGCAACAAGAGACAATTTGGTAAGTTTGCATCGACAGCAACATTGGTATCGTCTGCATATATTGAAATGTGATCAGATGAGATGAAGTTAGGCAAGTCGTTTATCTAAAGGAGAAATATGAGTGGACCCAATACTGTGTTGTTTTAATAATTTATACAATATTTACTACTTGTTAATACTTTATTGTACAAGTAATTCTTTATTAGGTATTACACCTTACACCATGTGTTTTATATTAACCTTACTTACTAAAGAAAACAAATTGACATTCTATGTCATTATAATCAATGATGTATGGATCACTGGATTACCTATTTAACAACACTTCCCCTTAATCCAGTGATTAGTCAATACATACCAAAATTTTTAATACAAAATTGATGCTTAAAACTATTTAGACCTTTTGTCAATACATCAGCTATCATTTTGTCAGTTGGTACAAAATCAATTATAATTATGCCTTTTTCAATGACCTCCCTGACATAATGATACTTTGTATCTATATGCTTAGTTCTACTATGATATATAGGATTCTTTATGAGTTTTTGAGCACTTTGACTATCATTTAAAAGTAATAAAGGTTCAGTTTGCTCTATAAACTCATTAAGGAGACCTACAATAAAAACACTACTAGCTTCTGTCATCGCTATATATTCCGCTTCTGTACTGGAAAGCGCAACACATGATTGTTTTTTAGATTCCCAGGATACTGCAGCATTAGACATTATAAAAATGTATCCTGAGTATGATTTTCTATCATTCATATCATTAGAAAAATCAGCATCTACATAGCCAACAATATTTTTATCATTTTTAAAGAAAATTAGACTCTTATCCATAGTTCCTTTCAAATATTTTAAAATTCTTTTAGCATGTTTAAAATGTTCATGACCAAAGGAATTATTAAATTATTAGTCTACCCGACTGGAACCTACCGACTTTAGAGAAGTCTCACCCAATTCAACCATGACCTTCATCAAAAGGTGTGGCTTGTACGGTGAACTATAAGTTAGTTATGAGCCACAATAGACCCATCTGGGTCGCAGTGGAGGGCGATGAGATCATCCCACTCATTTTCAACCTAACCTATATTCGTCTAATAATTTTCCTTTCACATATTCAAGGGTTAATTCGTCATCGGGTCTGGCATCAAATGTTGTTACTAATGTAGAATACTTTTCTGGTAAACCTCCCAAGAGTAATGCTACATGAAAGTCCTTTATAGTTTCACCAACACCTCTTAACTTTTCAACCAATTCTAATGTGTCTTTAATGTAGTCAGACATAGATTTACTTTCTAGTTTGGACTGGTATAGTTTTCTTAGTAAATACAACTTATTACTGAGATTACTTCTCTCATGAATTTTCTGTAGTTCGTTCCACATTTCTTTAGCATTGTTACATTTACAAATGTGTATTATTTGATTGTCTTCAATGCTTAATGAAATGGTGGCTTGTGCCTTTTCGTCTTTACGTTTCCATTCCTCTGTTAGTGTCGAAGGTGTTGCTTCTACAATCACCGACCAATTTCCTTCTTTTATCAATATCATTTTAATTCTGAATTTCCAATTTTGGTAATTGTTATTGTCCAATCTTGAAAAACTAAACTTTACGCCTTCAGAATCCATTTTTTTTTTCACGTGGCTCGCCTTTTTAAACCTTTAATATTCTTTAATAACTTTAGTAGTATCTTTTATAACTTGGGCCCACAACCTGTTGTTTTAATAATTTATACAATATTTACTACTTGTTAATACTTTATTGTACAAGTAATTCGTTATTAGGTATTACACCTTACACCATGTGTTTTATATTAACCTTACTTCCTAAAGAAAAATAAATTGACATTCTATGTCATTATAATCAATGATGTATGGATCACTGGATTACCTATTTAACAACAGTACCTACATACCGAAATAATTCTCAATAATACGTATTCAAAAAAATATATTTTTAAATGAAGATTTTATATACCCCATAAATAATAATATACACACACACACACACACCTGAAATTTTCTGATCCGACAGATTTATTACTCCGGTTCGATTCCGATTCTACTATAAACATAGAAACCAGCCAAATTCAGATTGCACCTTCAGTTAGCTGGACAGCTGGTTTTAAATTTGTCTTGCAGTCATAGGAAAAATAATGTAGGTACATCACTTGTGCGAAAGTGATTTTGTATCTGTGGGGTTATCACACTCTGTTTATTTAATTCAACATTCAATATTAATAAATCAATCAGGCTTTGTATATTTCAGTGTTATTATTTAGCTAAACATATTTTTAAATGCGGATTTGTACATGGTTTGAAGCTTTGCACAGTTTCTCATTTAAAATACATTATCCTGTACTGAATTTTAACTCATTTGATTCTTTTGTATGGAATTACCATGGTTTGATTGGAAGTTTAGATGTTGTGACATGTGTGTACATTTTTGAGACATATTGAGTATCAAGGTTTCAAAATGTGGACATTCAAAAACTGTATGTGTCCTTCTTTTCGACTTCTTTAGCGAAGTTTATAGTTTTTCGATGTGTTGTAGGTCAAATTCTTATTTTAGTACATATTGTAGAAGATTCCGGAAGTTCTTCCTCTAACCATTCCATGTAAATGTTGACAATAACTGAGTCGAGAGACGTTAATAATTTTTTTTGTGTTGGATTTGTAGGTTTCTAACAGTTGAATCCAAACACAAATTATACGTTCGGCCTTAAGGCACGCTTACCAAGTGTACTGTCTCCTGTCGGTGCTAGCTGCAAGTATCTCCATGTGGACAACGATAATTTTCAACTTTGTACATATTTATATTATTTTATTTAACAACTACCTACATGTTTAATACTTCACATTTTGTTTTATGTACTATCTTTGTTCAAAGAACTTAAGTGATTTTTATATAACCTAAACAAATTGTCATGATGCTGGTGAGAGACGATCATTACTTCATGAATTTCTCTGACGATTTGTATTGTTTTAAGGAGACAGATAGACATATGATTACGTCATCTGTACTAGTTAGCCTTTGGTTTTTCGCGTTTTGAGTCTGTTGGCGTACATGGCTTTTGTCACGTAGACCTTGTTGTTAGCCGCCAACAAGAACACCTGGGTTCGCGAACACAGGACCGTCTTTTTTATGTTTCAAAATCATTCGTTTTGGAACAATGTTTACTGTTACAATTCTGATAGAATAAAAAGAACTTTTGTGTGCCTGCTTTTATTTATATTCTAGTTTTATTTTATTAGGAATCTACTCCGAAAAGAGGTACCCAAGAAACCCTTTATGACACCCTTGCAGATGGTATAGAAACGCCAGCTTCTGACCTACTAGATATTCCAAAAGAATTGAACGAAAATAATTCACATACAGTACAAACAGCAAAAGAATTGACAATTAAAAAAAACAATGGTGCTCAAGGTAATTCAGAAATAAAATTAGCACAATTAAGAATACCTATTAATAAAATGCCCAAATATCTTTTACCGCCAGTAGTCGAACCTCATAATGCCAGTTCAAACAAGGAGAAAGAGAAGAAGACACCAGCTAAAAGGAAATCTACAGAAGTAAAACTACCGGATTTGGGCAAAATTAAAAAAAATCGCAGGCACAGTGTAGCGTCCGACGTGTTAAACAAACCTCAAAAGAAAGAGGTGAGGGAATTAAGGAAGCAAAAATTGAAAGAATTGGTTAGCAAAAACGATGACGATAATTTTAAATCTACCAAGAAATCTCTGAATGGTAAATATATTTATTTTTCTATCTGCATTGTGAAATTCAATATTTAATCAAATACGATTAACATACTTAATTTTGTTATTAATCAATTCATTAATCTATATACCAAATTTATTCAACATAATGTCCAACAACCTATTAATTTGTCACATATTCACGCGCTCAAGAATCTCGATGTATATAAAATTATTTATAATCATGTAAACTCTTTAAATTTAAAGCTCTGACGAAAGGAATTAAAATATGTAAAAAAATAAAAAATAATATAACAAAAATAAATAGATTAAAAAAAAACAAAATTAAAACAAAAAAAAAACAAGCAAAAACAAAAAACAAAAACAAGCGAAAAAATCAAAAACAAGCAAAAAACATTAACTAGAAAAAACATTATAGGACTTACTCTTTATTAATGTATTTAGAGAAATTTGTATTATTTAAATAAAATGTGAACTGTGAAATACTGTAAGAATAGAACTTAAAATTGAATTAACACAATATAAACTTTATTAAAATTAATTAAAGATTGACTGGTCAGTTGGTTTTGAAACCAGTGCCAAACAGAAATACAAACACACACAGAATTCATTAATTTATTCACGTGAGGTTTGGCTTTACATCTATCGATTTATTCAGATGTAATAATAATATAACTAGAATGAAGATATACATGGTAGTAAAGGGGCTATGTTCATTCAAGCGCATTCCTTATGTAAATTAACATGAGAAATCGCTAAGGCTCATTCTGCTATTTTTTACGGTGACGCCACGCGTCGAGACTCTTATCAGTAACTAACTTGTCGATCCACCAACTCTCATTCCTTAACCAGCGACTACAACAAGTGGTATATATTATTATAAAATTAACTTATATCCAGGGTGTCGTTCCTGCTGCTGGTTTGGAATGAGAGATTTTTATAAAGAATATATTTTTTTTATACTGGGTGCTGTTGTTGTAGCTGCTGGAACAAAAACAATGTGTTTTTGCGACAAGCTTGAAAAGCCACAACGGCCTTAGCATGTTTCTCGGATACTACTGGTCCGATTCAAACGGGAAAAACGGCATTATGAAGAGAACTCGAAAACGTCAAACAGAAAAAACATGCGAATGCCAGAAGGGCCTAAAACTTATATCTTTATTTCTATTGGTCCGATTCAAACGGGGCAAACGTCATTTAGCGTGAACTGTCATCTAGCTGTAATTTCCAACAAAAGAATTACCATCAAAGACAAAAGGGCATTAACGGATCATTGTTGTTGATGTTTACCTTGAACTGTTATCTGGCTGAAATTATTATATCATTACTACGTGACATACTAATAATGAATTTGCCTATCGTTGTGTCGTATTGACACTTTTTGAATTAATGTCTCCAATTTCTGTAATTTTTGAGTATGTAATGTAATGCAACATGCTTTCAAGACAGTGGTATCGAAGTATTAGTTGAGAGTGAAATGTCCGATAGTGATATGGATGATATTGATGCAGAACTCGATCAATTTTTCGATAAGTGTAGGCGACAACCTTCTGAAGAACTTGACAAAATTTTACAATCCTATGAACTGGTTTATGACGATATTAAATTCTTGGTTGTAAAAAAACATGGTGTCGAATACTATTTGTGTGAAGAGGAAGTGCAGGAAATTCTTGAAACTAACAAACAATTGGTGTCCAATAGAGTGGCTACATTAGAAGAACTTAATTTCTGCTTATATTACAATAATATTATCGATTTTTGTAAAACACGTGATTACCCGTTGCAGATGTTATGCTCAATGTGCGATATACTTCCAAATGATTTGTTAAACCATGTTTTAAGGGAGTACATTTATTTTTATAAAATTTCTGTAATTAATGATTTAAATAAATGATTAATGTAAAAATTATTTTGTTTTATTTTAAAGAAAAAAGTGAAGATAGTCGAACGGTATGATAGCGGTTTTGATTTTATTTTAAATCTTATAGTTATTTACTACAATTGTCTGCGCCTTACACTATTCAGCTATCTCCACTTCTGATAAACGTTGTTTTTTCGACGTTTTTTTATCTAAAGTATGCTTGACACATGACGTTGACAATGTCATCTATCAAACATCAAAAAGCGTTGTTTTCAGTTTTTAACAGCCAAATATACAATAACCTTTAGCTGGAATCTGTTTGGAGTACCATGATAGCATATTTCAACCAAAACTACGATAACAAAAATAATTTCTTTTTATGATTAATATTTCTGCTTCTTTTTTCTTTATACTTACTCAAAATAAAAGTCAAAAATAGTTTCTACAAAATTTTATTAAATATATATAAAAATTATATATAATTAAGCAATATTTTTTCATTACAATTATACATTAAAATATTTTTTTTCTTTCCTAGCGTTCAATAATTTCGAATGATGATGCCGGATTCTTTTTTCCTATATCCACTAATCCTCTGTAGATTAAATTATATTTTTTACTTTCAAATTCCTCTATGAATGGAGCATACGTTTCCGTTACTCGCTTCGGAGACGAAGACTACTGCCTCCTCCAGATCCAGCAATACCGAGTCACCAAATTTCGTCTTTACCAGGATTCCTCTGTTATTTTATGAGGATGATTCAGCTCCAACTCCCTAATTTTTCTAATTGGTTTATTTTCTTTAATTAAAGAACATTCATTTAGTTTACTTAAGTTCATCTATAAACGAAAATTTTTAAATGTTAATAACAGGAAAATAATTTATAAAAAATCAATAAATTAAACATAGGATTTACTTAAAAAAAACTAAAAGCAAAATAATTAACTAGAGAAAAATGCGTGAAAACTGTTTGTGAAATCTATATATAATTGAAGCGTTACTTTAAAAAAGTTTTTAAAATCTACTTACTTTTAAAACGACACGTCTATTCTCTTCGCTGGACATACTCTCGATACTAAGGAAAAAATATTGAATCACCTATTTAATTTATTCAACTAAATAATAACTTATATCCCCACTTCAAGATATGCCACCATATTTGATGTATCACACGTAGTTCTAGCTCGTCATCCATTTTAAAATGACGTTTGAATGATAGATTCATTATAAGTATGTTGCATTACATTACATACTCAAAAATTACAGAAATTGGAGACATTAATTCAAAAAGTGTCAATAAGGCACAACGATTGACAAATTCATTATTAGTATGTCACGTGTCATTTCCCTTTCAAAAATCATGAGAATCGAAAATATGAAAGATGGTGGGATACCGGTGGTAATGATATAATAATTTCAGCCAGATAACAGTTCAAGGTAAACATTAATTAACAACAACGATCCGTTAATGCCCTTTTGTCTTTGATGGTAATTCTTTCGTTGGAAATTACAGCTAGATGACAGTTCACGTTGAATGTCGTTTGCCCCGTTCGAATCGGACCAATAGAAATAAAGATATAAGTTTTAGACCCTTCTGGCAATCGCATGATTTTTCTACTCGATGTTAATCGTTCTCTATGTAATTCCGTTGTTCCCGTTTGAATTGGACCAGTAATGTCCGAGAAACATGCTAAGGCCCTTGTGGCTCTTCAAGCTTGTCGCAAAAACACATTGTTTTTGTTCCAGCAGCTACAACAGCAGCACCCAGTATATAAAAAAAATATATTCTTTATAAAAAACCTCTCATGCCAAACCAGCAGCAGGAACGACACCCTGGATATAAGTTAATTTTATAATAATATATACCACTTGTTGTAGTCGCTGGTTAAATGCCGTTTCTCCCGTTTGAATCCGACCAACAATAACAAAGATATTAGTTTTAGTCCCTTTGACCTGTCACTGCGAATAATTTTTCTGTTCGACGTTAATTGGACCAGTAATGTCCGAGAAACACGCTAAGGCCCTTGTGGATTTTCGTGCAAAAACACATTGTTTTTGTTCCAGCAGCTACAACAGCAGTACCCAGTATAAAAAAATATATTCTTTAAAACCTCTCGTTCCAAACCAGCAGCAGGAACGACACCCTGGATATAAGTTAATTTTATAATAATATATACCACTTGTTGTAGTCGCTGGTTAAGGAATGAGAGTTGGTGGATCGACAAGTTAGTTACTGATAAGATTCTCGTAAAAAATAGCAGAATGAACCTTAGCGATTTACCATGTTAATTTACATAAGGAATGCGCTTGAATGAACATAGCCCCTTTACTCAGGGTATCTCGAAATTAGACGGTCATATTTTAACAGCGTAATGTACATCCTAAAATAGGAGTAAAGGTTCATATAAACATAGGTCCGAAAACGTTTCTTTTCCAAGATACAGGGTGTTAAAGGTGAAGTCCTGATGATACACTTTTGTAAATATTTTCTAAACGTTTAAAGATAACTTAGTGAAATTTGGTACAAATGTTTACCTTTTTATGCTTTATTTAATGGACTAAACCCCAGTTTTTGATCATTTTCAGAGGTGGGTAAATTAGAGGGGGCTTAGGGTAAAATTATTTTTTTTTTGTTGACAGTTTTTAACATTTTTGACTATAAAATTTGGAAAACCAATGTTTTCTTTATAATAAAGCTTTTTTTGTTGCATCTCGCTAGGACGCACCATTTTCAAGAAAAAAGCATTTGAAAATTTCATGATAAGTTGATGTTATCTTATTCGAAAGTGTAAACAATAATTAGTAGGCCTGTGGAATCAGAAATTTTATTTTTTTTTTAACTTTGGAAAACCGGTGACTAAAGAAATTTTAGAAAATATTTACAGAAATGTGCCATCATTACTTTACTTGTAACACCCTGTATCTCGAAAACGAAACGATTTCGGACCTATGTTTATATGAACTTTTACTCCTATTTTAGGATGTAGATTACGCTGTTAAAATATGACCGTCTAATTTCGGGACACCCTGTATAATGCTTGGGATTCTATATTGTACTTTTCACAGTTTAACACACCCCGCCCCCCTTAACCCCTCATTTTATTCATATTTTTTTCAGAATCAGTAGACTTCATCTCCTTGATTTTTTCTGAAAATTTCATGTTGATATCGCCTTTGGTGTTTGATTTCAATTTTTTGTTCTTTCAACTTTCCTTAAGGTGTTCTTTCAACTTTCCTTAAGGGTTAACCCTCCATTTTGTTCACCAATTTTTTTTTTAATTATAGGCTTTGTCCTCATATAGTGTTTGATTTTTGCTAAATATTTCAACCCTCCCTTGACCCCTCAATTTTATTTAGTTTTTTTTTTTTTTTCAGAATCAATAGGCTTCATCCCTTTATAAAGCTTGATTTTTGTTAAAGATTTCAATTTGATATCGTTTTTGTGTTCAAATTTTATTAGGATTTTTTTTTTTAATATTTCTATTAGTGGTGGACAAAATATTCGTTGATTCCATTATTTTCGATTACTCGACATTTTCGATTAATCGATTACTTTAGATTATTCAAATATTTTCGATTAATCTTTTATAATCGATTATTTTCAATTAATCGGTTATTTTTAATTATTCGATAATTTTTTTAAATCAATAGATTTCAATCCCCTATAATTTGATATCGTTTTTGTGTTTTTTTTTTAATGTTTCTACTAGAGGTAGGAAAAAATCGATTAATCTATTTTCGACTAATCGACTATTTTCGATTAATCGATTATTTTCGATTAATCGTTTATTTTCAACAATCAATTATTTTTGATTAATTGATTTTTTCTATTAATCGATTATTTTTAATTAGTCAATTATTCGATTATTTTCGATTAATCGATTTTTTCGTTTAGTTGATTTTTTTTCGATTAATCAATTATTTTAGATAAATTGATTATTTTAGATTAATCGATTATTTTCAAATCTATTTTCGGTTAATTGATTATTTTCTATTAATCGATAATTTTTAATTAGTCGATTCGATTAATCGAATATTTTAAAATAATCGATTATTTATTTTGATAATGGCTCAGCACTAATTTCAACCCCCTTATCCCCCAATTTTAATCAGATTTAAACAGAATAATCGATTATTTTATATATTTTTTTATTAATCAATTATTTTATATTAATCGATTATTTTTAAATAATTTATTCTTTTAGGTCAATCGGTTATTTTCGATTAATTGATTATTTTTAATTAATCTATTATTCGATTATTTTTAATTAATCCATTATTTTCTATCAATCAATTTTTTTCGATTAATCGATTATTTTAGATTAATCGATTTTTCAAATCTATTCTTCAACGTTAATTGATTATTCTCGTATAATCGATTATTTTTATTTAGTCGGCTTGATTATTTTAGTTTAATCGATTATTTTCAAATAATCTATTATCGAAAGAAAAAATCGATTATTTTAGATCAATCGATTATTTTTAGATCTATTCTTTTCGGTTAATAGATTATTTTCGATTAAACGATTATTTTTTTAATTAGTCAATTATTCGATTATTTTCGATTAATCGATTATTTTAGAATAATCGATTTTTTCGATTATTTTCAAATAGTCTATTCTTTTCGGTTAATAGATTATTTGTGAACCATCGATTATTTTTCGATCAATCGATTATTCTAGATAAATTGATAATTTTAGATTATTCGATTATTTCGATTAATCGATTATTTTCAAATCTATTCATTTCGGTTAATTGATTATTCTCGATTAATCGATTATTTTTAATTAGTCGATTAGATTATTTTATATTAATCGAATATTTTAGATTAATCGATTTTTCTATTAATCTATTCTCTTCGGTTAATATATTGTTTTCGATTAATCGATTATTTTTAATTAGTCAATTATTCGAGTATTATCGATTAATTTTTTTTTTTTTTTTCGATTAATCGATATTTCGTAACAGCCTTTATCCCCCTGTAGAGCTTAATTTTTACTAAAAATTTTAAGTTGATATTATTTTTAGTTTTTGAGTTAGGATTTTTTTTACTATTTCTACCCCACTTAACCCCTCAATTTTATTCAGATTTTTCTCAAAATCGATAGGATCCGTCCCCTTATATAGCTTGATTTTTCTTGAAATGTTCAAATTGATATCGTTTTTCGTTTTGGACTTATCTTGCAAACCAAAAACGTAACATTGAACAAAGTAAACCTATAAATACTCTTCACAGATTACTGTGTAAAAAGTATAATAATAATAATAATAAGTTTTATGTTGTATTTTTAAATCATATTTTATTTTACAACCAACAGCACCGATATTTGTTTATTTATAACTTCTTCTTTTCCAGACCAACCCAGTACTTCCTCAAATATCGACTCACCCCGTGACAATTTTAAAGCGACGAAAGCTCCAGAGAAACTTAAATTTTCAAATATAGAATATTCCTCAACGGATCAACCCAGTACCTCATCTAACACTGCTTCAGGTAGCAACAAAAATTCAAAATATACAAAAACTAAAATTTCAACTAAAACACCTCAATTAGTGATTTCAATTCAGCCTAATAGTGAAGATACCAAAGTTAAAGATTCTACCGCACCTAAAAATAAAAGGTTAGATCCGCGACTTAAAAAAGTCGATACCGTCCAAGACACCACCATTTCGAGTAGTAACTTTTTACGGTCGGCGTCTTATCAGACGCTAAACAAACCTTCAATATCGAATCCCGATTCGACCGTTAATGAAGACAGGTCGGGATTGATCTGGCAAATTGGTACAAATAAAACCATTCATCAATCAGTTTCGAATAATTTTAGAATAGATATTAACGACGAGATACATGACTTACTCTCCTGGAACGTGGGATGGTTACTGGAACAGCATAACAGCGACGTGACTGCTCCTGTCAACTTTAACAAAACTTGCGTTCCGATTCCATTGACTTTTAATGGTATAGAACATTACATGAAAGTGCTGATTCCTTTGTTGAACCTGGAACTGTGGCAGTATATCTACCAAATAACTTTCGAGAAGGAAGACAGGAAGTAAGTGTATTATTTGCGTTGAATAATTTAAAACGTGTTTTTTTGACCAATGAAATACAGATAGTATAATTGACTTAGTATCTAATATAAATCAGAACGTTAATGATTTTCCCATTATTGTTAAAAATGATAATGTAAGTCTTAAAAAGTTTAATCTTGTTAGTTTTGATACTTTAAAAGAAATTGTTTTTGATATGTCGAATAAAGGAAGTCCTGATGAAATTAATGTACTGTTTTTAAAATACTGTTTCGAAAATATTACTAAGCCATTGATAAATATAATAAATTCCTCGTTAGAGACTAATACTGTTCCAGACGATCTAAAAATTTCATTAATAACACCAATAGCTAAGGTTGAGAATTCAAATAGGGCAGTGGACTTACGTCCTATTAATATGTTATGTACAGTAGAAAAATTTTTAGAGAAAGTAGTATATAATCAACTTATTGAATATTTGGAAGAAAATAATATGTTTAATAGTAATCAATCAGGATTTCGGGGTAAACACAGCTGCGAGACTGCACTACAATATGTATTAAATGACTGGAAACAGAATCTTGACAACAAGTTAATTACAGGTGCTCTTTTTTTAGACCTACAAAGAGCATTTGAAACGGTAAATCGATCTCTACTGATTAAAAAGTTAAAAAGTTTTGGTATTATTGAAAATTCACTAGAATGGCTTATAAATTACCTGGACAATAGAAAACAAAAATTAAGGTTTAAAAACATTTTATCAAAAGAACAAAAAAATGAATTAGGCGTACCACAGGGGAGTGTATTGGGCCCACTATTGTTCCTTCTATATATTGATGATATTTCTCAAGTTGCAGGTGGTTGCTCCATACATATGTTTGCAGATGATACTCTGCTGTATTATTCTGCTAATAATTTGCAGGAAGTAACCGCTACTATAAATACCACATTAAAGCAAATATATTATTGGTGTTGTTTTAATTCGTTAAAAGTAAATATTAACAAAACTAAATTTATGATTATCGGGAATGTTAGGTATTACAATGAATTTACTGAAAATAATATGAAAATTAGTATTGAAAATGATGTCATTGAAGTCGTAAAAAAAATTAAATATCTGGGAGTAATAGTAGACCATATGTTGTTTTTTAAAGATCATGCAAACTATATCATTAAAACAGTAGCGTTTAAAGTCAACTACTTATACCGGTGCTCAAAATATATTAATAAATGGTCATTGATTCTTTTATATAACAGTATAGTTTTGCCTCATTTCACTTATTGTGCCACCATTATGTATTTACTTAATCAGAATGAAACCAACAGACTTCAGAAATTACAAAATAGAGCAATGAGGATATTATTGTCATGTGATAGAAGGACCAATATATTAGGTATGTTACAAAATTTGAAATGGCTTTCTGTTAAAAACTATTTTCTGTACTTAACTTTAATATTCATTTATAAAATTAAACATGGACAGGTCCCCTCTTATTTACTTGATAAAATCAATTACAACTTTGACTATCATAACTATAACACAAGAAATAGATCTAATTTTCATATTCCACAAGTTGCACGTAAACAGTCCCAAAATTCAATATTTTTTAAGGGACTTCAAGCTTTTAATGAGATACCCTTAGAACTCCGAAATGTCGCCTCATTTAATACCTTTAAATATAAACTAAGAGATTATATGTTGACGAGCCAGCATCTGTGATATTTTAGTGTTATATTTTAGATATAGATAAATATTTTTTGTAATTTTATTTATTTGTAATGTACTATTAGCTTTGCTAAATAAACGAGATATATATACATGTAGATATTAAAACACGATTCATATTTAGGCTCTCCCAGAATGTAATTACAAAATTTAGATCTAGAAGTCTTCATCTAAGGCCATCAATCCCGAATAACAGTAACAGACTGTCTGAAATTTTAATCTCGATATTTCTAGTTCAGAACTACCTAATAACCTATCTTTCGGTGTAGGAACGACTGCTGAAAAATTTATTAATTTTCACAAAAAGTAATATAATAATAATAATAATAATAAAATGACTTTATTGCTTTCATAAATACAAGTTAACAATAATGTAATTACACAAAAAAAATATGTATTAGGTACCTGAAAGCTAGAGGCGGCGTTCGCACTCAAACATTATCCCTATAGGGATTAATGATTGAGCAGCGCTCTTCCACGCAACCTTGGACAATAAATAAATGTATATTACTGTAAACGTATAAACCATGAAATGCAATACCCGCCAAATTTACTTGATTAACTAAATTATTAAACTAATCTAGCCACAAAATTACCCTAAATTTAATGAACTAAAATTTATATACTATTTACATTAATGTTTTTGGTAGATCTGTGTTGTGAAGGTAATTTAAATTTTATTTTTTGTTTTGTTTATTTTTTTGTTTGTCCATTAAATATGTGTAGTCTGACGATTTTCTTGAAACGGGAAAGTGGCGAGGTATTGAACAATTGAGGAGCCATATTGTGAAGTTTAGCTATATTATAAGAGAAGCACGATTTGAATAAAGAAGTATTGTGTTTAGGGATTATTAGATTATTTTTGAATCGCACATTAATGTTGTGGACCTCTGATCATTTTTTTATTTTTTCATGAAGGTAGTTTGGTTTTTTCGTTAGTAAAATTTTTTGAAACTGAACAAAAGTATGTAGCAGTCTTCTGTTGTTTAGATTCAGCCAGCCTAAATCGATCATATAATTAGAAGTTGGAGTACGGCGCCGAATAAAACAAATTAACCTTATGCAGGCATTTTGAATACGCTGTAATCGATTTCTATTAAATTGGGTTATAGTCTATTTTTATGTATGAGAGAGTAATAAAACAGCATTTCTAATGCAAAACTTAGTACGGTCATTTTAAATATTTTTACAGAATAATCTAAATATTTTCTAAAATTGTAATAAATGTACCTGAGCTATTACAAGTTTTGGGTCTTTTATTGGTCCTTTATAAACATAAGCTGTACAGAACAATAGAAAATGGTTTGGACAGGCCAAAAGCCCTGTGTATTAAAGATTACATAGCCGTATCTTAAGATTATTTTCAATAAGTACCTATTTGCCAATTTTGTTTTATTTTAATTCCAAGAAATTCTTACAGTAATCGAATTATAAGTAGATAAATACCTTCCCAACAAATTTCACCGAAAATGCGATTATAGGTTTTCTATTTAGTAAGGAGGTCCAAGTTGTGTATTCTTGACAGTTTACTAAATGTCGTTTAGTTGCAACTTGCAAGGTGCAGTGTGAATTCTAGTGTGATCATGGAAAATTTGGAAAGGCCACGTAAACGACAAAAAATCGGTCCTTTAACAGTTAATGAAAAAACATTAATATTTAATTGTTTTAAATCATTTACAGACAAACATTTATGTAAAAGTGTTGATGACACAGTGGAATTAGTTAGTAGTACGCTTGGTGTTGGGAAATCTACGATTTACAGAGTTGTTAAAGAAGAGAAATGTGGCGAGTTTCAAACAGCACGTAAAGCTCCAAGAAAACCAAAATTTCAATTAGAAAATCTTTTGAAAGAAAGACTTCGAAGGAAAGTGCATGCGTTCTTGTTTAGAAAAGAATTTCCGACAGTAGACAAAGTTCTTGCCACGGTTCGAGATGATAAGGATTACCCTGAAATGAGTCGAAGCACACTATGGAAACTTTTAAAAGAAATAGGTTTTCTATGGAAAAAGCATTCCAGAAAGTCTATTTTAATAAAAAGAAGCGATATTGTAGTATGGAGAAAAAATTACCTAAGGACTATAAAAGAAATGAGAAACCAAAGAAGAAATATATTTTATTTAGATGAAACATGGATCAACGAGGGACATAAACCAAATAAATTTTGGCAAGATGAAACTGTTACAAGTCGAAGACAGGCTTTTTTAAATAATTTATCTACTGGTTTAAATCCACCATCAGGAAAGGGGCGCAGACTAATAATAGTACTCATCGGTAGTTCAAACGGTTTTGTTAAAGGTGGTTTATTGACTTTTGAATCTACTCGTACCGGTGACTACCATGAGGACATGAATGCTGATGTCTTTAAAGAGTGGTTCGAACAAATTATAGATCTTCTTCCTCAGAACTGTATAATAGTAATGGATAATGCAAGTTATCACTCGAGACTTATAGAAAAAATGTCCACAACCAAGTGGTTAAAAAAAGATTTACAGAATTGGCTAAATTCAAAGAATATTAAGTTCCATCCCGGTTCTGTGAGAAAAGAACTGTATCCTTTGTGTTCCCTTCATAAAGAGAAATTCAAAAAATATGAAATTGATGAAATTGCAAAAAATCGTGGGATGGCGGTGGTTAGATCACCACCATATCATTGCGAAGTAAACCCGATTGAACTGATATGGGCACAGATAAAGGGAGAAGTTTCAAGAAAAAATAATTCTTTTAAAATGAGTGATGTTAAACAGTTGTTTTTGGAGGCTGTAAATAATGTGAAGCCTGAAAACTGGGAAAAGGCAGTAAATCATACGATTAAAGAAGAGAAAATGTGAAAGTTGGACAATATTACTGATGAAATGATCGAGCCACTCATTGTAAATATTGGTTGCGACAGTTCATCTTCTGATTTCGATTCTGATTTGGATTTGTAGGTAAGAAGTAGTTTTTTATATTAAAATTATTATTTATGAACGTAACGTTGTTTAAAAGTCAAAGTTTAAACCCTTATACCTACATAACCCGTTTGACACAATGTTCCTAACATACCTTGTGGAAAAATAAAACATTTTAGAAAAAATTGCACTTTTTTACCTTCAGCTGTTTAGAAGTTATAAGCAGGTTAATTAGGTGAAAATATAAGTGTATACTCGAGGAATAACTTCAAAAAATATTTTAATTGTCTACTAAAAGAAGTGCTACGCCTATGGATTACGAACGCTTTATTATTTTAATACTCTCTCATACATAAAAATAGATTATAGTCTGTACCTCCGCCGCTATAGAGGTGGGATTAACAAACTATTCGCTCCACCAGTTAAAAATAAGTTATTTTGATTTTCTAAGTAATTACATTTAGAATTAGCATGGTTTGTTGATTCTGAAGAGCTTCAATTAAATTTTGCGAAACCTTCAGAAACAATGAGCTCTTTTTGCAACATTGGTAATACATGTTTTCAAGGTTATCTCTCTCTAAGAAGTCTTGATTAAAGGTACCATTTTCGTCGGTTGAGCCCAACTCAATGGCGAATTGTAATTTATTAAATTCTTCAAGAAAGTTTTGAATATTATTGTAGCGTAACTCAAACTCGGTTATATCCTGAGATTCAATTGAAAAACAATCTACCTAATTTTTAAAGCGAGTTATGTTAGATTTTATTACTTCTCGTTTAATATTTAAAACTGAAATGTATTCAATAAGAATTTTGGAGGTATGAGACATTTTTCAAAATGAGATATAAATGTTCAAAAGTATTAAAAAAGATTTTAAGTCAAACAACAGCAGTATAGGGTACTATACATTCTATATTTAGAAAAAAAAATGTGTTATGTGTTGCTGAGAAAAGGTTTATATGCCTAGCAAAGTATGAAAATGAGCCTAAATTCGTTTTATAAGAATTATTTAGTGTTGCCGCTAGCAGCTAAAAACACGTTTAAAGCATATAAGAAATATAATCAATAAAATTGACTAAAAAAGAATAAAAAATTAAAGGTATTTTGGAACGGACAGAAAATAAATGGAACGCACCCACCTCTAACGTCTGAGAATGTCTGTTTCCGGCTTGAAGGACCATGAAATAGATTGTTGACAGTGTATTTTTATTATT
The DNA here is from genome assembly GCA_927349885.1 of Psylliodes chrysocephalus. Taxonomy (NCBI): domain Eukaryota; kingdom Metazoa; phylum Arthropoda; class Insecta; order Coleoptera; family Chrysomelidae; genus Psylliodes; species Psylliodes chrysocephalus. The sequence goes on along the minus strand of OV651816.1, from coordinate 95,401,385 downwards.
AAATAAACATTACATTATTCTTAGTTGATAAACTGTAAACGTGAAAAATTGTTGTGAATCTCTTCGGTGTGGATGAGAGAATAGAGAATTGTGAGTTCTGTTGATTGCGCACATCAAGCTGTCAATAGTTGTCGGCGTTGCCAGATCTGGTCCAAATATGTGAAGATAGGTATTAGTGATTAAACAAAGAATATAACAGAGAGATGGAAAATAATATTAATGCTAATCCTAAATATTTTTGGAGTTACATAAATAACAAAAGAATATGTCATAATCTTCCAAAAAATCATGACCTATAACACAAGCCAACAGTCATTTTGGTGCCTGCGATTTTTTTAACTTTTCCTAGGTAATTTTTGGGTGCAGAATTCAAAATAGCCATCAGATTTTTTTTTTTTTTTTAAACGATATTTCCATATAAATTTTAGTCTTTTCACAAACGGTCAAAAAAATTCATATGTAAAAGACACCTTATATTTAAATTTTATTGAACTACCTTATGTTATGTTGATAATGGGGTGTTAATACACTGCGACCACTGATCTATATTATTTTACTGGATAGGATATAGCCCCCTAAAAAACGTTCCGAAAAATTGGCCGATTTGGGCAAATAATATGGCGGACCGGATGTTATTGAACGTAACCTCTATTTCCATTTGTCATCATATTTGTCATTTAATTGTGTCAACAAGCTACGATGAGATGTTTTTATTGTGGAAAACAAAGTAAAAAGAGTATGAAATAAACAATAAACGTTCATTCCTGAAGACACAATATGCTTCACGTTTCAATTTTTATATTTTCTTTCATAAAAAATCAAATCATGGGTGAAATTTCCCGAAGGACATCGCCCGCAAAAGGAATAGAAGAAGAATAAGAAGAAAAACTAATCAAATTATAGGTTAGGTATGTCAAATTATCACAAATTTCAGTTCTGTGAACCCACCATAATTTGCCCAAATCGGCCAGCATTGTTGCACTTCCGGTCTCCTTGGTGGAACGATTTTTTAGTATGTTAAATATAGCCTATATCCTATCCAGTAAAATAATACAGATCAGTGACTGCGACCTAAAAGATCTATTATGCCCCCTTCTGTCGCCACTGCACTAAGGAAATGTCTCAATGCCTATAGCGACCCTTCCAATCCTATTTTCTCAAGGAAGTGTAGGATTTGAAGTGGCTTCAAATTAGGTAAGTCTCCCTCTTCTATTTGATATCCTCCTAGATATAGTGCCCTTGGATTCTGGAGTGCTACACATTCAGTTAGGATGTGAATGGAGGTTTCGTCCTCCTCCTCACAGAATCTGCACTCACTATCCTCTACTACTCTCAGTTTACTTAGGTGTCCTTTTAGTCGGCAGTGCCCGGTAAGGATCCCTGTTACAATACGTAGCCTGTTCTTGCTCAGGCAAATGCAGGCTTCCGATCTTTTTTGGTTATATTCACCCAGAAGTATCTTGGCCTGTCTCAGCCCCAAGAGATTGTTCCAATTATCGGTTCTTCTACTACCCAATTCTTTTTTAATCTCTTCTAATATTATGTTACTGCTGATACCGCAGAACGGCTCAGGTCCTACAAAGGGTGTTTGAGCCCCTTTCCTTGCAAGACTATCTGCAATCTCGTTACCCTGTACCGCGTTATGTCCCGGGACCCAAGTGAGAGTAACTCTATTTTTCTCGCCTAGCTCATTCAATTGTTCTAGGCATCTCCATACCATTTTTGAGCTGATTACGTAAGAACTCAGCGCTTTGATGGCTGCTTGACTATCGGACATGATGATTGAACTACCTTAAATATCAATTCATTGCATTTTGATATTTACTAATATAAAGCCAGGATTTCAATGTTTTCAAGAAATCAAACTATTCTATAGCACTCTCCATTTACTCTGAAGCACCAGATCTTTACTAAAGTAAGAATTACCCCGCTCATGCGACAAGCTTTGAAAGCTAATGAAAGTATCTAATATTTTTAAAAATATAATGAAGAAACTGAGTAAAAATATAACTTTCTGTCATAAATTTGATTTCAGTACATCCAGTTAGTAATTAATATTTTTGTAGGATACCCTTAACAGTCCGTTTAGAACATGAGAGGAAGGCCGGAAGAATTATGTATTTGGATTGTGAATGTAAGTTGAAAAAAACTAGTGTTGAGTTGACTATTATTTTCTCTTAATTTTAAGTCTCATTTGCTATAAAATTGTCGGTTACGATTATTATTAACATAAAGAAACATTTATTTTTAGATATTCCTGCCCAAAATATGCCAATGCCTTTCAGATCCGAAGATTTTTGTGTATTAGAAATGAAATTGACTGACTCAAAAAATTATTATAAATACACATGTTTCGGATATATTAAGTCCATTAGCTATCGTAATAGGCAAAATGGCGGTAAGTTAAACAAATACTGAAATACATGTCTTAGTTTGCATTGTACATACTACCATCTCATATTATTTTTTTTTTAAATTAATGTGTCCTAAAAATTAACCTGTTTTTGGGAAATATGGTATACTATTTATATTTTAGACCGGTTTCGTAATAAAAATTAAAATGTCCATTAACTAACAGATCTTCTATATAAGATCTTATGGACTTAATTGTCCCATTAGTTAATGGACCTTTTAATTTTCATTATGAAATCGGTCCTTAATATTTTTGCTCTTGGTATTTTTGCTTTAAGAACAATTTGTCCTAAAGTCATATGAGCAGTTTGAACTTTTATAAAATAATTGTTGATTTTTATTCCTTTATAAACTCTTAATGAAAGGCTAATAAAATTTAGTTCTCTTAAAAATATTACTTGGTATCGGATATGACTCCTAGATACATTTAGAAATGTTCTATAAAGTTAGTTTGGTGTTTTAAGGGTACCTTAGTTTTCTTGTTATACAGGGTGTCTGTAAAAGGTCTTTACAAAAACATACCACATATTCCTTAGACCAAAATAAGTCGATTTAAGTAAAATTACCTTAGTACAAAGTTGCTTCGTTTGGGCTCCAGAGGGCCTTGAAGTTACAATTTTTAAATCGTTTTTCCCATATAAATTTAAAACGGCATATGCGATTTTGCTGAAATTTGGTATATTGGTAGACTTTTATGTGACAAAAAAAGTGGTATTAAAATTTTGTCCGATAATAATACATAGGCGTAGAATTTGATTTTTTAAATAATTGCACCTTTAAAAATTCTACGCCAATCGAAGAAAAGGAGTTTGAGTTTGAAATTTAGATTGCGCAACTCATTTACTTTAAAAAAGATACTCTTGATAAGACTCGATTACTCACATGGTTTTCGCTAAATTTCTGTTTTAATAATTTAGAGTGTATAGGTTTCACAAAAATATTTATTTACAACATATTCAAAATAGAGATTTTACAAAAATTGTTCAAAATGTTTACCATTTTCACGCATACAAAGATTTATACGTCGAAGAAAATTAAAATGTATCCTTTCCATAACTACTTCTTCATCACCTCTAAGATTGTTTATTGCATCTTGAATACGTTGCCAGAGTTGTTCCTCATTTTCTACAGGTTCCCTGTAAACTGTGGATTTCAGATGTCCCCATAAAAAGTAATCCATCGGCGTTAGGTCTGGGGAACGTGGTGGCCAATTTACAGGTGCGTCATTACCTCTGCCTATCCATTTGTGTGGATATTGTTCATTCAAGTGGTTTCTAACGTTTAAAGAAAAATGTGGTGGAGCTCCATCTTGCATAAACCACATATCTCTCCGAAGTTGGAGATGTAAATCTTCTAACAATTCTGGCAACGTATTTTGTAGAAAATCCAAATAATTTTCTCCAGTTAATCTTCGTGGAAGTATGACAGGACCAACAATGAAATTACCAATTATTCCAGCCCACACATTAAATTAAAATTGAATTCGTGCTGAAAATGGATTACCTTTATTTCGTGCGGATTTTCAATGGCATAAACATGTTCATTATGGGTATTAGTTATACCTCTTCTTGTAAAACTCGCTTCATCGGTAAAGAGAACCTTCTTGACAAAGTTTGGATCTCTTTCTCTTTGCATATTAACAAATCGACAAAAACCCAAACGAATTTGAGGATCATGGACTAATAATTCTTGTACTGGCTTCTTATGGTATGGATATAGCAATTGTTCTCTAAGCACTTTATGAACGACATCTTTACTTACTCCTAGTTCCCTTCCAATTCGTCTGGTGCTTAATTCTGGATCTTCTTCAACACGTTCTAAAATGTCTTCTTCAACTTCAGGAATCGTTACAAAACGTTCTCTTCCATTATCAACAATGTTGGGAGCAAAGGAACCGGTCTCCCGAAGACGTCTCTCAACAGCAGCAAAAGTTGGGTGGCTAGGTACACGACGATTTGGAAACCTTTCAGAGTACACCCTGACGCTCTCTCGAGCATTTCCTTCACAAAATCCTAATGTCAGTAACATATCGGTATATTCTGCATTGGTATATTGTACAGCCATATTAATAAACCACGCATTTGTTTTTTTAATTATTGAGTCAGATAGAACACTTTCAATCGTTAACAAGAGATTAGGTGTTAAAACTTGACAATATTTTTATTTAGATGAAACTATGGAAACCAACAATGTTTTTGTATACGTATTGCAGGCAAATAATTAATATTCCCCAAAAAATCGTACATGGCAAGAATCGAGTATTTTTGTTAAAAGTCTCGATTAGAGGTGTTGAAGAAGATATGAAAAAAGTACATTTTATGTTTTTCATCGTATAAAATTTTGTCCGATAATAATACATAGGCGTAGAACTTGATTTTTTAAATAATTGCACCTTTAAAAATTCTACGCCAATAGCAGAAAAGGGGTTTGTGTATGAAATTTGGATTGGGTACTCATTTACTACAAAAAAGTACCCTTGATAACACTCGATTTACTCTCATGGTTTTGACAAAGTTTGTATTTTAATAATTATTGTTTATGTTCTAAAATTACTAAAATGCAAATTTCGTCAAAACCATGAGAATAATCGAGTCTTATCAAGAGTACCTTTTTTAAAGTAAATGAGTTGCGCAATCTAAATTTAATATTTAAACTTCTTTTCTTCCATTGGCGTAGAATTTTTAAAGGTGCAATTATTTAAAAAATCAAGTTCTACGACTATGTATTATTATCGGACAAAATTTTAATACCATTTTTTTGCCACATAAAACTCTACCAATATTATAAATTTCAGCAAAATCGCATATGCCGTTTTAAATTTATATGGGAAAAACGATTTAAAAATTGTAACTTCAAGACTCTCTGGAGCCCAAACGAAGCAACTTTGTACTAAGGTAATTTTACTTAAATCGACTTATTTTGGTCTAAGGAATATGTGGTAGGTATGTTTTTGTAAAAACCTTTTACAGTCACCCTGTATTTTTTCTACCAGTTCTTTTGCACAATTCCCTGACTTACTCTAAATCAAATATTAATGTTTTTTTTTTTCATATTTCTACTATAATATTAATTTAGATATATTTTCAGGTGGAATGGTAACTGTGATAATTAAGAATCTTGAAAAGAAAATAAGTAGTAAATCTTTTATAATTAGAATATGTGCCAATATCGGAAACAATACACGACTTCTTAAAACAATCAAACATTTGAAATATTCACCGCTGTGCCAACAGGTTTTGAATCCGCTTAATCTGAAATTAACAAAGCAAAACATAAAAAATGTGAGCATTAGGGAAACTGTAAGTGTATAATGTTTTTTAAATATAATTATTATATCTTAGTTTATAGAAATTTACGAACGTTGATCCCGATTCTCTCCGCCCCTGAACTATTTATAATAAAAATAATATTTCACGTATTACATTACTAGCTGTTGCCCGCGGCTTCGCACGCGTGGAGTCGTGTTCTTAGTGTAAAAAAAAAATTCTAAAAAAAGACGCGATAATATGTTGTTTTACTGTTCACGGTATGTTTGTGATAGTATTATAGATTAATGTTAATTAGACTATTCTAATATTTAAATATATTAATCTAATTGACAATCTCATTATATATCACATTTCTGGTACTGCTCTCATCTGCTAATATCACCAGATTGCACGCAGCACTTATTTATTTTTATTCCCCCCCCCCCCCCCCCCTTAAAATGTGAAAATTCAAAAACCATGAAACAAATCATTATTTATTTAAGATGAGAACCTACAATTCCAATTTTCAAGTTCCTACCTTTAAAAAAAATCGATACTTTCAAATAAATTTTTATCCCTGGTCCCCCCCCTTAAAATGTGAAAATCTAAAAACCCTGAAATGTGTCATTATTAATTTGTACTCAGTAGCTGCAATTCCAATTTTCATGTTTCTAACTTCAATAAGAACAAAAAAAATTGATAGTCTCATACAAACTTTTACCCCGTGTTTTTCCCCCTTAAAATGTGAAAATCCAAAAACCCTGAAACGCGTCATTATTTATTTATACTTAGTTGCTGTAATTTAAATTTTCATGTTTCTAACTTTAAAGGACAAAGAGTTTTATTAAACGCCCCCTCCCCACATTTCTTCCCATTTCCGTTCTTTAAAGTTAAAATTTCCAAAAATCCTTTCTTAGTGGATGCTTACGTTATAAAATAAACCTATGTTCCAAATTTCATCTTTCTAGGCTCAGTAGTTTCGGCTGTACCTTGATAGGTCAGTTAGTCAGTCAGTCAGGACAAACAATTTTATATATATATATAGATAACTCCAATTTTTAAGTTCCTACCCTTTAAAAAACCCTACTCTCATACAAACTTTCACCCCCCATTCCCCCCGCCCCTAAAATGTGAAAATCCAAAAACTCTGAAATGCGTCATTATTTATTTATGATCAGTAACTACAATTTCAAGTTTCTACCTTTTAAAATAAATTGATATACCCATACAAACTTTTACCCTCCCCCCTCCTATTTCTTCCCTTAAACTGTGAAAATACAAAAACTCTGAAATATGTCATTATTTACGATCAGTAGTTACAATTCCAATTTTCAAGTTCCTACCTTTAAAAAAAATCGATATCCCCTGCAAACTTTCACCCCCCCGTTTCCCCCCTTAAAATGTGATTTGAATAAAATCCTTAGTGGGCGTCTACGTCGAGAAAGGAGTAACTATGCCATATTTCAAGTCAATCGGCCTTAGAGTTTTGGAGTCAGTCAGTCAATGGTATTTCGCTTTTATATATATAGATAGGTATTTTCTAATATTCAGCAAAATGATGTACTGATAATGGATCACGTGACCAATAAATGACCCACTGTTGCAATCCTGATTTTTATCTGATTTAACTTATTTAAGAACGACTGACATTTGTGATATTGTAATATTAACTGTCAAATTGTCGTTATTTAATGAAAACATAAAAACTAAAGACAAGTAGTATGGGCAATACAATAATTGAAAAAATATGTACTTGTCTTCATTTGCTTGTTGTATATTTAATGCTGATAATCTTATTTTAAAAGTTAGCCCACTTAGAGGTTGGTTTAATAAAACCCAGTGAGTTTCTTCATTCATATTATTAAGAATTTTTAGCGAACTTTTCCTATTTCCTTATCTGTTTAATATAAATCAATAATTTAAGGTTATGTCACGTGGTCCATTAGTCAACATAATCGAGTCGATGGATTTGGTCACAACCATCTGAAAATTGTAAAGTTTATATAACTAAGGATTTAGGTTTATTTATATAATGAGTATTGTTATACTTTAATAATTGTAGTTTAATGTTGAATTAACATGTGTTTCAGTCGCTTGCGCAGAAGTGTCTGCTCAAGTGTGACATTTGACATACCGCCGGAACTGTATTAGTGACAAGGGACATTTAACAAAAATTAGGTTGGATATAAGAATTTGATGTACAACTCATTTAAAAAAATTTGATGGATAAAAGAACAGTTTTGATGAATGCGAGATGGCATCGATGAATATTAGAAAACGCCTTATTTTACGACATATCGTCGTTGATGCGGTGAAACCTCCTATGTACATTTCATCAAAATTTTCAGTAGATATAAAAACGTAACAATTTTGTTCTGATGCCTTATACGTATTACGCACAAGGGAGGTCTAAAATCACAATATTTTAAAAGAAAATTACATGGGAGGTTCCGCTAAACTGTACAGAATGTTGGTTTCTATAAACTGGTACAAAAATCTAAAAATGTGATAAAATATCACATAGGAGGTTTCACCGCGGCAACGACGATATGCAGTCGAATTTTGGCAAACCACAGTTATAGAGTTAAAAAGAGACGCGTCAATGTGCAGCAAGCACATCATGACGTTTCTTTTTACCCTATAAGAAACTGGTTTACAAAAATGTGACTACATAATGCAAACGACAACAACCGCACATTAAGGGCCGTTTATTTCCGCCCTTAATTCTAATGCACTGTCCCAGCGATGCTAAAACATTTCAAGAGCGTCACAACACAATCATGATTGTCATTTAATTTTTTTTTTTCTACTCAAACGCTCTTTCTTTGCGTGAACACTGTAGTCGCTAGGTGCCAAATCTGGATCCTGCGTAATTTCCTGTAATAGAATAGTTTATTCAAAACAAAAACTGATCAATAACATACCAACAAATGAAATAATGGGAATTGACAGACAGTATAAACAGGTCAGGGGTGTAACATGGACATCAACGTTCGTATTTATCGTTTTATAATCCCTAGATAGACTCAGATTGTTTCTTGTTCAAATATTTTCGTACCATTTTTAAATTTCTGTAAATCTTGATTTTTTTCAGCCAAATTTAAATCCTATACAAAAAGAAATAAGTTCTGAGGCCTCTGAAATGGCATTAGGAAAGTCTCCAGGTTTTTATTTAATCAAAGGCCCCCCGGGTACTGGTAAATCGTCTGTGATAGTAAGCATCGTATTGGAAATACTATATAAATGTAGAGCAAGGCGAATACAGCCGCGTATACTTTTAACAGCACCTTCAAATACCGCTATAGATGGTTTAATTTTAAAATTATATAAAGCTAGAATGGAGTTACCAGGTTAGTATTAATTAGTAATGTAATACATTGAATTCTGCTTAATCGGGACATGTTGCCCTATTAGTACTACTTCTAGCCATTATTTAGAGAAGTGTCTCTTACCAAACTATCCACACACTAGGCTCAATTCAGGTTGATTCTTGTGATGAGTAAGTTTTCTCTTTAAGGGGTTGTTTGGTAACAGAAACAATATTATTAATTTTACTATTTTAATAATTGCATTTAATTTTATTTCACAAAGTAATGTAATGTTATGCCGCAGCCGAAGTCAGTAAGGAACTCGATTTTAGTTTCTTCCCGGTCTACCTGCAGTACCCTCGAAACTAGCCAGCCTTACCCGGGAAAAACCCCCTTTGGGCCAGTATTATAATAAATTATGGTATTTGAATTGCTATTTGATTGGTACTTAAATAATAAAACTTTACAAGCACCTATCATTTCGGAAATCCCTAGGTAAGCTGACTAGTTTGAATATAACCTACAGGATGATGTTTTCTTGATTGCCACACTCTTCATTAGTATGTTCCTGTCATAACGTACCCACTACAAGTCTATAGTAATGAATTTCTAAACCTATCCAGATTATCAAGTTAATATTCCTCTTGCATAATCCTAAACAGACTACTGCCACATTAGAACACGATTCTATGTATGCTTCTTCGAACTGGAGTTTTCAACCAAACTCTATGGTACTTCTTCCAAGAAATAATTCCCGATAGTGAGGTTGTTATCCATTAGGGTCTGACCAAACCTAACTGCACATTATACCCAAACTATTTTGCATCCTGTGAAGAGTAAGGCTGATTCACTACTAACTAACTAAGTTAATATCCGTTTTCTATAATACTAGACGATTTCTACCACTTATATGGTCCTTCAAACTCGCAATTTAGTTATTTTATTTATTTTAATGTTTCGAATTTTCTTGCTGCTTCTAAATAACCCAAAATAAATAGCATTACAGTGTAAATACCAAAATAATTTACATTTTTTTAAGATTTGGCTCAAATATGCGACTGTCCTGATTAAGCTGATTCAACTAGACCACTTGTCATTGAACTATTAATAATTTTTGTAGCACCCGATCAAAAGATGGTAAAAATCGTAAGGATAGGTCCGGATTCGAGTATAAATGAACTTGTGAACAAATTTACGCTCAAATTTCAAGCCAAAAAGAATATATTGATTGATAAAAAGTTAAATCATCATCCGGATTTTAAAAAAGTATGCGATAATTTATTGGATAGCGAAGAGTTTCTAAAAGGATATCTGGGTAATCAGTATGCATACGAGTATCGAGTTGCTGAAGATAAGATACTACTCGGTGCGAATTTGATTTGTACGACGTTGAGTAGTTGTTTGAGCTTTATTCTCAATCAGCACACAAGAAAGTAAGTTAATGTATTTATTTGAATATACATAGATCTACGTATCAACAAATATAAATAGCAAAGAATAAAACTATTAAAACCATTACTGGCCAAGCAATAACTAATAGACATTATTCTATTTTATAACAAACTTCCTAGTGTTTGAACTATGAAGACCAATCAATAAAACTAACCATTAATACATCTAATAAATACTTTTTTCAGCTAAAGTCATTAATGTCCTTTAAGATCTGATTATTATTACTTTGTACCAGCAAATTTTAGAATTCCTTTTGTAGTATTATTTTAAATGAAATAAATTAACTATAATGACAGGTAATATCTATCCATACCATCGTAACGTTACATTGCAAAGTTGTTCAAGATGAGATTAACCTTTATACTGCTATACGCACTGGGCTCTGCTTTTTTATACAATATACAACATTATTATACACAAGATCAAATGGTTTGGTCCCCTCAATATTCTGACGTGATGCTGAAGAACTTTTCATATACATATTAACAGATGAGATATAATAAAAATGGTCTAAACTGCTTTTTCAATGGTTTAATTCACGGATCAAGTATTTTCAATTACAATGTTGATGTGGCATTGCTACTGTCTATTCACGTACTGCCTACTGCGCTGGTCTTTCTTCTCCCGCTCGTCCATCCTGACACGCATGTCTATGGACTTCAAGAATGTGTGGTTTTTAGTGTTGAAAACGGCAAAAACTACCTAACTTAATAAATATTATATTGGTATCAGAAGTAGGTGAAAATGTTTAAAAAATTCTTATTATTAAAGTTGCTTTATATTATTATATTTTTATGTTAGAATTTAATGTAGGCGAATGTAAAAATCTTTAAATTTTTTATGTAATCACTATTTGACTAATAATAATAATAATACTTTCCTTAATTCACCCCCTTACGAGTGAATTTCAACCCCTGAAGCCAAGCTGGTATGAGAAAAGGATGACTATTATTATTTGTTGAGGTGCTTTGAGGTGCCTTAAAGATGATTGAAGGTTCCATTTGACTTACAAGTGAGGAAAACCCGCCATTATCGAGACGGTAACGCATGGCGATTTATAATCTGGATGTCATATTGCCGCGTTTAGGGTTTTTAAGGTTCCCTAAACGAGCTGAGGGGTTAATTATAGCTAGATGGTAGAACTTTAATAAACCATAATGTTAATTGAAATTATTTATTTACTAAGTAAAGGGGTTATGATGGACAAGAAATGTTATTTTTAACAGACACGTTATTTGTTGCCGAAGTGTGTTCTATGGTTTGTGACTCAGGGAAATGAACCCTAAAGAGTTATCTTTGTTAAAAATGGGAAACTTGGTAGGTTTTAAAATAATACCAAGCATTTCTTCTTTGGCAACGACTATATTACGACTCGCACATGGAGGATCTATTTCGTTCTATATAAACATGACATATTTAAAGTAAGCAATAGAGGGCGCTAGGTGCATTATAAGAATGAGGGTATTTCAAACTTTACAACAATCTTATCGTTTCATTCACTTGTATACTTTCCTAATTCGTTTTTAAGAGAGTTTAATTGTTTTGTTTGTCTTTTGAAAGGATTTTCTAGAGTCTGGCACATTCTTCAGTGCTTTCTATCTCCTCACAGTGCCAATTCCAGGAATCTCTCTTTACTTTCCTTAAGGCTTTTTGGTAACTGGTCCGTATGGTACTTTATTCTTCTGGAATTTAATTTTTTTCCTTGTTTCCTTAGCTTTGCAAGGTCATTCCTTGCTATTAAAGGACGAGTGTCATTGAACGCATTGATGACTGTGTCGTTAAAGTCCTTCATAGCCATTTTAAGTTTCTTATTGTATCTTCATTCTCATCTTTGGAATATTATATTCCAGGGAGACATTGTTTGCATCCTAGTCTGTTTTTCTAATATTCTGATCAGTTTCTTTGACAATACAGTAGAACTCCAATTATCCGAATTAATGGGGACCAGGACCCATTCGGATAATCAAATATTCGGATAATCGGATTTTTTTTAAAAAAATTGCCATTGGAGAGAATAAAAGCTACGTTTTGATATTGCACTATTTTTTTATTGAATTAAATGAAAGAAACATGAAATTTTCACATGTTTTAAATATAAATAAAATGTACTTATGTACAAGTTTAGTGTAGGCACAACGGCAAGTTAAGACAAGTCAAGTCAAGACTTGACGCGCATTTGTGATTCGGATAATCGGCGATTCGGATAGTCGGAGTTCGGATAATTGGAGTTCTACTGTATTACCTTTTATTTTAAAATTTGTGTCTGTGATCTGAACAATTTTCCTCATCAGACACATAGTTACTCAAATAAGTTGAGGCTAATGTTAAAAATCGAGTGCCTCCCTTCTTTTATTTGTAATGAAGGTAGGTTTATTGCCTACATTCATTATGTCTAAATTATTTGCCATGATAATAATAATAATCTTTATTTCCAAAAATAATGTTGACAATGTATAAAGATAAATAACATTATAGTGAAAAGACGTCACTTTACTATCTAATGATGACTTAATTAAAGTTATAATTTAGGTATTCTGACATGCTATAAGGTTCCATGCCAATCAATAATTCTCGTATGCGTTTTTTGAAACGTTTAATACTGTTAATGGTTTTTGTGTTTATAATAATAAAAAATCTAAAATATACAAGTATTATTTGTAATTTAATTACATATAAAGCATTATACAATTTATGCACATGTAATGAGAGTTTTTCTCTGTTAACGTGAGTCGGTGATATGGATACATGAGTTCCCTGCTTCTTGTATTGTAAACTGGTATTAATTCACTGATAAATTTGTATTTATTTTTCATTACGAACAATAGACATTCATATACAGACTGGCCCAAAAGTCTGGAAACGGCCAATTATCTCGTAAATTGCTAGTTCTAATTGTAAAAAATTTGGGGTACACCTATTTTGGGATACGGTGATTTCAGATGTGATATTTGCAATGTTGCCAGATTTGCCGTTTCTCTTAAATTATTAGTCACTTTGGTTTTTCAAATTCACCACCCTGTATATTCAGTCATTATTGGAATGTCCTATAAATAATAAATAAATAATAAAGTAAATCTGGCAATGCCTAATTGTCTCAATGAATTTTTTAATACAAACTATTTTCAACTACATTAGACGTAACAGTTGAAAGATTACAACATTTTTAGCATAATGGTTACTTTATCAAGTGTTCAAATTGTGCTCCATTTGTGAGTTGACAGTACCCTAATCGATGGTAGAATGCGTCTACCACATTTCTCCACAATTGTTTTATTTATTTGAGACCTTCCAGACTACATAAAATCATAAGTGTTACATATGGTTGAACTCGTATTGAATAGGAGATTTCAATAATGACTGAATATACAGGGTGATAAATTTGAAAAACCAAAGTGACTAATAATATAAGAGAAACGGCAAATCTGGCAACATTTATAATATTAGTTGTGAATTCAAATATTGCTGTTTGTGTAGATCTCCCTGAAATATACCCATGGTGGAAATTATTAAATAACTTTTCTTCCTTCATGAAAATTGTGATTTTTGACACCATTACTAATTTAAAAACTTTAGAGAAAGCGGGTAGCAAACTAATGGGTCTGTAATTTTCAAGTAACTCTGGATCACCTTTATTTTTAAAAATAGGGATTACCATTGATGTCTTTAATTGTTTGGGGAAAATACCCGATTTTAAGGAATTATTAATTATAAGTGTCAAAATATCTTTTAAACTACGTTACATTATATTTGCTGGGATTCCATCATCCCCACTAATGAGTTTATTTTTATTTTGGTTGAAAGTTCCATTTCTGATGGTGTAATTGGTTTTAAGAAAATTGACTTATTATTTTCTGGTATGCTACATATGTACGGAACCTCTGGAAGTTTATCTAAGAGTTCTGGAACTATTTTTGATAAAAAATTATTGTAATTGTTTGGGATCTCCATGTATCACAATATTTTCTTTGTCATTCTTTCCAGTAATTTCTTTACATATGCCCCATAAACATTTAGTTTTATTGTCAGATAATCGTATTCTTTTATCGTAACCATCTTTTTTATTCATCTGTAGTAATTCATTATTGTAATAAAGACTTCTTTCATTGGTGTTGCTGTTCCCCAGATCTTGTGGTCTGCATTCACATCGCAGTCTGCAGAATCTCACCAACTCCTCAACTTCTGGTATTTGTTGCTTCAGGATCAGCTAAAGGGAAATATGACGATCCGGTTATAATGTCCTTCGGCCCCACTCCCTTCATTGATCTTGATTCTCGCCGCCGTTAAATCCCTAAAACAAAAATTCATTAACGGCAGTATTTTGATGGCTTGACAATTATGCAGGTTCTGGGGGTGTATGTGAATCTGTTGTATATAAACTCTTCACCCACATCTCCTAACCCTTTTATTTCACTGTGTTTAATTCACGATTCCTGTATCAATGCTACTTCAAACCTCCATAGTATCTGAAAGTACTGCCGAAGCAGTGCTGGAAGTTGATCTGTAGCATCCTGAACTTCTTTGTCAGGTCGCCTTAAGACTAAAGGTCACCCTTCCCAGCTTTTAATAGGCTCGGAATTGTGACTTTTCTAGAGCCTTGTAGGATGCTTCATCGATTGAAAAGGCCTGGAGTTGTCCTTCCTTTTCAGTCTTATGGCTCATCAGCAGCTAATCCTTCGTCTTCAGCTTTTGAAGTACATACCGACAGAAAATAATGAAGGCACCAATGAGCCCTAAAAAAACGGATTGGTTTATTATTTGATGAAAAATTGAATAAAAGCATGTTCATAAAATGCAAAAAATCAATAACCTATAAATATTAGGCATTCCAACGACCTGTCAAACAATAGGTGCCAGTTGGAAGTTCTTGTATATCTAAGGAGGTAGCGACATAGTTTTGCATCTTGGACGCTATTTTTACTTGAAATAGTAGTCGCCAAACCTGCCAATTTATGAAGAAATGTGTAAGCGGGTTTTTTAAATATTTTTATTGTGTTTAACATAATAGATTTAAATGTAATCCATTATTCATGATTTTATGTATAGTAGATAGAATGTATCGTATGTCGCAACCCTTAGATATACCAAACCTTTCCACTGGCAATTCATTTGTTTGGAATGCCTAATTAGGCATTCCAACGACCTGTCAAACAATAGGTGCCAGTGGGAAATTCTTGTATATCTAAGGGGGTAGCGACATAGTCTTGCAACTTGGACGATATTTTAATTCGAAGTAGTACTCGCCAAGCCTGCCAATTTATGAAGAAATGTATAGGTGGGTTTTTTAAATATTATTTTTATTGTGTTTGACATAAAATATTTAAATGTAATCCATTATTCATGGTTTTACGTAAAGTAGATAGAATACACCATATGTCGCCACCCTTAGATATACCAAACCTGCCCACTGGTAATTCATTTGTTTGGAATGCCTAATACCCCCAATGCGCTAGTTCATTGTGATGTCATTTTGGTTCCACTGACATTTAATTCTAACCAAACTTTTAACATAAACATCAAAAAATTTGACGTATACGTTTTTACTGTTTTTAGTTTATTTTTAAATATTGTTTACAGGTCATAAAAAATAGTTTAAAGGTATGTAATTGGTAACAACTATTGAATATTTGATTCATGTTATCTACTTACTTTAGGAATACATTTATAAAAGTGAAGAAACGAAATAATTTAGGTAAACAAAACGAACAAAACGCACTCAAAAAATCTACTGTCACTTTAATTGTCAGTGGAACCATAAATACATCATCACTGAACTAGCGCATGAATGCTAATGATATTTATGACAGTATTGACAACGACAGTTGACATATAAGCAGCCAAATCAGGCCCTTTTGCTGGGTTTTTGATGTTACCAAATCACGTGGGTTCCGGGTATTGTTGAAGACCTGGTGTAATCTCTATATTTGTCATTGGAACATAAATCACTAACAAAGCGTATATCATTATTGATAGTATACCACGGCTCATTAACTGACTTGATTTTGCAACGTCTTCTTTTGGGCTATGTGTTTTAATTTGATTTTAGTATGTATCAAAGTTATAAGATTCGATACCATCCAAAATCAGTATTTTAATATGCACTGACATGTGTAGAGTTGAGCTATATTTACTGATTCGTTTACACTCTTATTTTTACTCTTCTCAAATACACATCGTATACATTTTTTCTTGTTAATTTTATCAATGAATTTTTTTAGAATACAAATAAACTTTCCTGTAATGTTATATACATTTTTATTGTATTTTTTTAGATCGCAAATGAAATACACCTGCTGTATTATCGATGAAGCTACTCAGTGCAATGAAATAGAGTGCTTATCGCCAATTCAACTGCAAATCGATAAATTTATACTCGTGGGGGATCCACAGCAACTGGCAGCAGTTGTTTGTAACAAAGTAAGCCAATTTTTACTCCGTTATCTCTAATGATCCATTGAACAATCATTTATATTTATTTTTTCTTCGATTATGCAGTTATTCACGAGTTTTAAATTCTTCGTGGATTATAGTTCAGTTTTCCGAAGATAGTGTATTTCTGTAGAAACATTTATTATTTTTCTTTTAGGAAGCTCAACAGCTGGGCTTTGGCAAATCTTTATTTTCAAGAATAGCCGAAAATTTTCCCAACCGTCGAATCTATCAATTTCCGATCAAAATGCTTTACGATCAGTACAGAATGAAGCCGGAAATTTGCGACTATCCCAACAGGGCTTTCTACGGCGGCACACTAAACTCTTTTCCGAAATGTTACAACCCCATAGAGCCGCCATTGAAGCCTTACGTATTATTTAATTTGAAAGGAAGCGATAGTCCCTCTGGAGATTATACGAATACGGATGAAGTGACCTTGATTTCTAACTTGTTGGACACTTTGAGGTGTTATATTAAGCCCACGTGTGTGTACAACATTGGAATTATTACGCCATATAAAGCGCAGAAAGAATTGATTCTGAAACATGTGGCAACTATCAAGTAAGAATTTTTTTTTTACAAAGAGTTTCAAAATATATGAAATTTTCTTCTGAATAATATTCTAATACAGCAAAAACAAAAACTTAAAAAAGGAGACAGATTCATGTGCAATAGAGTAAATTTTAACTTTCTTATGATGAGTGGTATTTTATATATATTATTGAATTGTTACCAACCAAAAAATGGCAAAATCCATTCTTACCCTTTATCAACCTATATGAGAGGTGTGGCAATTAAATAACTGAACTGGTGGTACAAAACATTTTATTCATCACTAATTACATTAGAAAGTTTATCGCATTCAATATACTCTCCTTGTCATTCCGTACAACGCTCCACACGGTTTTTCATTGCCGATAGTTGTTTGGGAAAGAGCGTTTAGTTTAATCATTTAGTTAATATTTAGGGTATGGTGAAATATTTTGATTTGATTTGCAGATTTAATTCTTTTCATTTGAATAAAATCGGCTTAACACATGCTTAAATTTGAAGGATTTTTAGAAAGGAATCATAACTGTTCTAGTTATCGGATGTTATTGAAAAAATATACAGGGTGGAGCAAACTTGTGGAAAAGTTCGATATCTTCCTTGTTGAAAGAGATATTAAAAAAGTGTATTAAGAAAATTATGGACAGGTTTGAGGTTAACATTTTAAAATTATTGGGAGGTATACAGGGTGTTGCATAGCTCGTGTACGAACCAAACATGTTTTTTTTAATGATAACCCCAGTGTATTATTTTAGATTCTGTTTTCTCATCTTTTTCCATTCTTCTAATATATGGTTTGTCTATGTTATATAAGGTACTTTTCAATGAATTGACATTTTTGTGGGAGAATCGTACATAATTCAACGTCCAGCAGCCAATTACACACTGTAGAAAAAAAAAATTTTACCCACACGAATTTTATAATATGATGTACGAGGCACGTCCAGAAAGTAAGTTCCGTTTGGTAATAAAATTAAATTGTGTACAGATACAGAAAAATTATTTATTGCACAAAATTCTACAACTCTTAAACTACTTTTCCACATAACTGCCGAAATTTTGCAGGCATTTGTCATAGCGTGGCACAAGTTTTTGTATACCTTCTTCATAGAAGTTTGCCGCCTGTGTCTTCAACCAGTTGGAAACAGTTTCTTTCAGCTCGTCGTCATTGTTGAAGTGTTGACCGCCAAGGAAAGACTTGAGATGTAAGAACAGATGAAAGTCGCTAGGAGCGAGGTCTGGGCTGTACGGAGGATGGCCAAACACGTCCCAGCCAAATCCCTGTAGGAGGTTTTTCGTCACATTTGCAGCGTGTGGTCGTGCGTTGTCGTGAAGAAAAACAACACCTTTTGACAGCAATCCTCGGCGCTTATTCTGTATTGCGCGGCGCAATTTCCCAAGTGTCTCGCAATAAGCATCTGCTGTGATTGTTTGACCACGCGGTAAGAAATCAATGAGTAAGATGCCTTTCCAGTCCCAGAACACTGTGCACATCATTTTTCGAGGTGTCAAGATTTGCTTCGGCTTAACCTTTGCTGGGGATGAAGTGTGCCTCCATTCCATTGATTGCCGCTTACTTTCAGGGGTGTCGTAAGAAACCCAAGTTTCATCTCCTGTGACTCTATCTGTGTCAGAAATTCTTCGCCACCTTCATCATAACGGGTCAAAAACTGAAGTGCACTACCCATCCGTTTTGTTTTGTGTTGCTCAGTAAGAATCTTTGGTACCCAACGTGAGCAAAGTTTACGAAATTTCAGTTTTTCGGTAACAATTTCATGAATTAGTGATCGTGAGATTTGGGGAAATTCCATAGCGAGAGCACTAATTGTAAACCTGCGGTTTTCCTGGATCTTTTCATCAATCGCGTGAACCAGTTCTTCTGTAACCAAAGATGGACGCCCACTTCGTTCTTCATCGTGCACGTCACTACGTCCTTCATTGAACTGTCGGACCTATCTTCTCACCATTGAATCACTCATCGCATTTTGTCCGTAAACATCGCAAATTTGCCGATAAATTTCAATTGGTTTCACTTTCCTCGCATTCAGAAAACGAATCACAGATCTGATTTCACAAGCGGCGGGATTTTCAATCAACATTAAACTAAGTTTTCATAAAATACTCTTTATAAATAATAATAAATAATATGAGTGAATACAAAAAAACTCAAAAACAAACAAAACATAATTATAAAAGTTGTTCAAAGTGACCTCCCATAATATCTTAAATTCATTACATCAAAAGAAAATTAACATTAAAAATAATAAAATATAAAAAAATCAAACGAAACCATGCAACCGTCCGTCTAATCCCTATTACCGGGGAATCTAAACTCAGCGTATAATGTCAAATTTTCCGATATTCTTAAACAATAGCTGGTTCATTTAAAAAACAACTTATTTACCTAACCTGTGCAGCCTGTGGCCTTCGAAGCTTGTTTTACAAATAAAAAATAAAAATAAATTAACTAATTTACCTAATCTGTGCGACCTGGAGCCACTTAAATTTTACTGATTGCTCTCAGGTAGGTTGGGTAAATTAATTATTTCCTTCCAAATAAACAAAAAATTAGCTACGCTCGAGAATGTCGAGATGACGTTTTTTTTACAACTTTGCTGCCCTCCCCTTTCTTTACGTCACTCTCAAATTGTCAGATTAGTGGAATATACATTTTTTAGCATGTAATTAACTCACCCTACCTTAATCTGACGCGCTCGAGAATTTCTGATAATCAATTTTTTTTACTAATCTAATCCTTTATCCTTCACGGGCGGCCTTACATATGGGGCTCATATTTGGTGGAGGTACTTAACTGGGTACAAGGTATCCCCCTGTATATTAATCTGCTGCCCTTTAGTAAATCCCGAAATCCCCGCTTGGGCTCCCCTATTATAATACGGAGAGTTTTGACCCACTGTTAATCTTGAGACGGGTGTATGAAGTTCGCCACCTCTTCGAGTAGGATAGGGGTGTATCATATTAGTTGTTTGATGTGAAAGATTTTTTTTAATATATAACACCGATAGATAAATAAACAAGCATGAAACAGTTAATATTGATAACTTGATAAAATGTTGCTGACAATGTTTCAAAGGATAGGCTCCTATCATGCATCTAATAATTCTTTTTTGCAAGAGAAAGACTTTATTCATGTGGGCCGAACTTCCCCAGAAAATCAAGCCATATGAAAGTACCGAATGCACTAGTCCCTAGTAGGTTAGTTTTAGTACATCCACAGTCACAGTTGGTTTAAGTTGTCTGATGGCAAAGCAAATGCTACATAGCTTAGATGCGAGATTATCTATGTGGCTTTCCCATGTGAGCTTGTCATTGATTGTTAGACCTAAAAACTTCACCTCCCTTACCTGCTGTAGAGATTTATGTTCAATTTTTATTAATTGACTTTCGTCGAGGCTTGAATTTTTTGGTTGGAAAAGCATAAATACTGTTTTATTAGAATTAAGCAATAGGCCATTATTTGAGTACCAATGTTGGAATTCATTTGCGCTTAATATTTGAGACAGAAATTGTTCATTAGTATCATCAGCATAACCAACGGTAGTTATTCTAGGTGTTGGACATGAGTATTCTAAGTCGCTCATAAACAAGATGAAAAAATAGTGTGGCTAAAACTGAGCCCTGGGGAACTCCTTCTGTTGTTAGTCCGGGAGTGGATGTAGCATCTTCTATAGCTACAATCTGAGATCTTCCCCGCTGATAGGAAGCAGCCCAGACATTCGTGACACCTCGAACGCCTATGCGATACAGCTTTTCTAAGAGAAGATCATGATCTACAGTGTCAAATGTTCTACTAAGATCGAAATAAAGAGCTAGTGGATATTTTTTATCATTTAGGTGATTATAGACATTATTGCAGAGTTCACTTATTGCAGTTTCTGTTGACCTTTTTTGTTTAAAGCCATGTTGCCAGTTAGGTATTAGTCCCTTCTGTTCTAAAAAGTTGGTTAATCTCATATTGTAGCTATAGTCAATGATTTTAGCAAATTGCGACTGTAGACTAATATTTCTGTAGTTGCTAACCTCGTTTACGGACCCTTTATTCTTAAATATGGGTATTGACTGATATTTTCAGTAAATTCGGATAGATGCCCATATTATGTTATGTTGAGAATGGGGTGTTAATACACTGCGACCTAAAAGATCTATTGTGCCCCCTTGTCGCCACTGCACTAAGGAAATGTCTCAATGTCTATAGCGACCCTTCCAATCCTATTTTCTCAAGGAAGTGTAGGATTTGAAGTGGCTTCAAGTTAGGTAAATCTCCCTCTTCTATTTGATATCCTCCTAGATATAGTGCCCTTGGATTCTGGAGTGCTACACATTCAGTTAGGATGTGAATGGAGGTTTCATCCTCCTCCTCACAGAATCTGCACTCACTATCCTCTACTACTCTCAGTTTACTTAGGTGTCCTTTTAGTAGGCAATGTCCGGTAAGGATCCCTGTTACAATACGTAGCCTGTTCTTGCTTAGGCAGATGCAAGCTTCCGATCTTTTCTGGTTATATTCACCCAGAAGTATCTTGGTCTGTCTCAGCCCCAAGAGATTGTTCAAATTATCGGTTCTTCTACTACCCAATTCTTTTTTAATCTCTCCTAATATTATGTTACTGCTGATACAGCAGAACGGCTCAGGTCCTACAAAGGGTGTTTGAGCCCCTTTCCTTGCAAGACTATCTGCAATCTCGTTACCCTGTACCCCGTTATGTCCCGGAACCCAAGTGAGAGTAACTCTATTTTTCTCGCCTAGCTCATTCAATTGTTCTAGGCATCTCCAGACCATTTTTGAGCTGATTACGTAAGAACTCAGCGCTTTGATGGCTGCTTGATTATCGGACATGATGATAATCTCTTGTCTATGATAGTTTCTCTCGATGTTAAACTGGATACACTTCTCGATGGCGTGAATTTCCGCCTGGAAGATGCTTGGGTATTTTCCCAAGCTTTCGGAGTGCTTGGTTCTCGGCCCATACACTCCTATTCCAGTTCCTTCTATGGTTTTGGAACTGTCCGTATACCACTGAATAACACGTCTTTCGGTTGCAAGCGCGATGTATTCTTGGCTCCATTCTTTCTTGCAGCCCAGGTCTGTGGTTTTGAAGTTTTTCACAAAACTACTTCTTTTGCATTTCATCCTGGGGCATGTCCCAGGTATCTTTAGTCCTGAAGCAAGTAGACTTTCGTCTGATTACTCCGTTCCTGATCATTCTGCCCATACAAAAAGACTTATTAATTATGTGTGAAAGTGGATATGATATAATGTCACTTACTGCTTTTAGAGCTTTCCCATGAACTCCATCATTCCCTGGTGTTGTTTTTTTAGTTGTTTTAGATATGATTTCCTATATCTCATAAGGTGTGGTTGGAGTAATAGACCAGTTAATTGCAGCATATCAACAAGCGACGTTCATATGTGAATAACGAATTTGTCAACTTTTGATCTATTCAACTAAAATATATCTTCACGTCGGTTTCACTGCGTAACATGTTACCAAATGAAAATTAGAAATGTACCGTCTAGAAAAAAGTAAGAATCCCCTTAACATGGCATGATCTTCTGTAGCAGTTTTCTACGGTTTCACAAGACGAGATGCTAGCGCAAGAATATGAATCGGGCGATTGCTATAGTAAGACACTGATGTGCAACCATGTCTATCAAGCTCAGGGTGGGGGAAAGATCAGTAAGAAAAGACATCTTCAAAATATTTATCGGTATTAGTATCGATATTTAATTGCCACACCTCAAATATTTTTTCTTGGAAATTCAATTTAACCAACGATTAACAACTACTAGACCAACCGCCAACGAAATTGCAAGCATTTACAGTTTTATTTGCGTAGTTGCCAAATTATTACTATAATATAGTCCATATACAAACAAGGATTGTTTATGGTTATAATTCAAAATTTAGTAAACATAAGGCTTTCAAACGCACAAAAGGCTTTCAAAATTACACTAAGGAAGTTTTTTTACAATCTCAATGTCAGCTTTTTTCAGTTAAATGACCTTTTCTGGTTGTAACTATTATTGTAGCTGAAGGTGATTTATAGGAAAGTACATCATTTATTTTGCAAATATCGTAGTTATATGAGCTAGTTCATTCATAAAATGTATGTTCACACAAACCATCCCCACTGAATTTAGTAGGTGTCTCGCTCTTTCTAATTCCGCAGCCAAGCTGACAGATCTGTCTACTTAAGATAAAACAAGACCTGAATACTTTCAATTATATATAACTGGATTGGTCTATACTCTGTTTTTAAACTAGGAGGAGCGAATTGAAAAGACGCATTTACACAGGGAAAAGTAACTAGATTTGTTACTAAGAGCGAGTTTCGAAATATAGTCGTGTTCAAAATTTATGAAATAATTATCTTTATCGGCCTTAGTTGGTGAACGGCCAATGAGCGGTTAAGAAACTAATAAATGTCATAGAAGTAATTTTTTAATTGGTCCCAGACAACGGTCGCAAATTTCACATTATTGTGATCTGAAATGTGTCTAAAACGAAATGTCACTGTCAAATTAAAGTCAATATGGTTGTTGATTGATGTCAGAAATACTTTTTTCTAGCTTTTGAAATCGACTTTTTGAGAATAACTATGATCTTTTTAAAATGGATATTAAATATTTAAGAAAATTGTTAATGGAATATCCAGATGTAGCCAGGTTAGCGTAAAATATAAAGATCTGTTTACATTTTTAAGGATATATTTGTTATAGGTATAAACAGTAAAAGTTAAATCAGTGAATGACAAGTGGATCACACAGTAACTGGTATCTCTTCTATGAGTAATGTGGATGTTATGGCTTATTTAGTGTTAACCCATGGTTAATACGCTAGAGGGCAAATAAGGGCATTCAAAAGTTTACAGGCCTATGAATTTATTTTGAAAACTGAAACCAACATTTTCATAACACTACATGTCAACATATATTTTTTAAAGTGAACTATTCATACATACCTATGTATTAATTTGAAGTATTTTTAAAATATTTTTTGTGAAAATAATGTTAACTTATTGTGCCGAATTAAGATTATTCCTAAAGTAGTAGATGGTGTTTTAAATGTTATAACAATTTTGTAAATAGTTTTATTCTATTCTAATAAATAAAATTTGCTTAAATATTTAGTTACATTTTAATCATTTTGGTTAGAAATTCATCAATTTTTAGTTTTAAAAAATCAGTAATAAAATTATTTTTTTCTAAAATACTTCGGAATTCATCTCTTCATGGTAATCTCCCATCTTTTTACCTTCAAAAACCAATAATGCATTTCCTACAAAACCTTCAGAATCAGTATGTAAAATAATAAGGTGTCTTCCCTTTCTTGTAAGGCTTTTCAGGAATTGCTACCTTTAATAGTACTCAGTGTAGAAGGATCCATAATTGTAGATTTTCAATACAATTGCTTACTGAAGAACTATTATTTACGAAATAAAGTAAAAAACTAAGTAATGGATGAGATATCAAATTATAAAATGTCAGAACTGTCAACAATATCAATTATTAGCTGATGTTCATGCTAAAAAGTAATGTGTGAAACTGACTGTAATCTGACCAATCAGAAGGCTACAGAATTGCCAACTTAAATTCAAATCGCTCCTCTTAGTTTAAAAACAGAGTATAGTAGTTTTTCGTCATTGATTAAAACATTTATAAACGTAAAACTAATATTGAATATGTTTACAGGTTTAACCAAAATGTTAAAATTACGGTAAATACAGTCGATAGCTTCCAAGGAATGGAGAATGATGTCGTCATTATTTCTTGTGTCAGATATAGTACAAACTATTTTCTGGCCAATAAACAACGCCTCAATGTCGCGCTTACTAGAGCAAAACAGGCTCTATATGTTATAGGAAATTATACTCTTTTTACGGTAATATATATTGTTAGATTTATTGTTTAACTAACCCTTAAATTCGTAATGTTACATATCTGCTACTATTCAATAATAATTATAGTTGACTAATTCTTTCACTTTCCAGTATATTAAGTATGTATGTTTTTGGAGATTCTTTGATCTGAAACTATTTGATTTAGGCAAAAAATTAATTGATAATTAATTTGGATGTATCAATAATAATAATTATTGGCACATCCATAATTATTATCACTTTATTTGTTTCGAAGTATAGTAAGCTATAAAAATGTCTGAAAAAAATATGTTTTCGCAAGAAATTATCTGAATTATGTTTCATAGATTGATAGAATTAGCTTATCAGATCTGTTACATTTTGGTTCTTTAATGCCGTTGCAAATCTACTACAATTCGGCCAATAGATATTTTTGTGGATTATGAGATACAAAATATCCATTGTTTGTTTTTGTTTTAAAAGAATAAAGACTCCATAATCCTTGTTGTGTTCAACTAAAAAAAGACGAACAATCTTGTAAAAAAACAAAATGTTCTTATTTTTGATGCACCTTAATATACTGCCGTTCAAAATTATCGCTTCATTCCGAAGACATGGTTTATTTATATTATTTCATGATAGTCGATTTTGGAATAGGACGGTCATTGGTTCTAAACGTGGGATCCACAGAGAGTCTATAAAGTAATCCATGGAAAAAATCAGACATGTACAATTCTTCTTTTTTAAACAACAATTTGGTTTTATTTTGGGGCGTGTGTAGTTGTGGCGCGCCGGATTTATATCTCGTTGTATTGTGGACCACTTTTAAGATTTATGATTTTCTTATGGCAAACTTAGTTTTGTTGTACTTTCAGAGTGATGTGATAGTTTTGAGTAGTCCATTTTTTATTTTTTCTATTAAGGAGTTAACTAGCTAATTTTTCTTTTCAGCAATGTCCACCACTGTACAACTTACGGGAGGATGCAAAAAAACGTAAACTCTTAATTGACATTAAAACTGATTCAAGACGATGTTTGTTGGATAAATATATTTTAAGTTGAAGAGAGACGTGGAGTTTTTTTACTTTGATTTTTTTTAGGATGATCCGTTATTTTCAAACTCATTTATCCATTAAATACCAGTTGTTTTATAATATTTATTTTCTACTTATTTAAATATTATATATTTATAAATGCTAATAAAATATCTGTTTGATTACCTAGCTGAAAATAATAACATTTTTTCTACGCCCATGTCGGTAAACGTTAAAAATCGCACTGTCAACATTCCTTGTAAATGACATTTAACAATAACATGCATGGAATGAGATAGCATATACGTCCGTTTTGATAAGAAAACTTAAATTTCTTGGTTTAATCAAATTTTTATTTACGTACAACTTTATTTGGTCTATTTACATAAATTTTAGTCCATTGAAAAACATAAAAACTTTTAGCATTAGCGAGATACATTTTGGACCAAAAAAGTGATGCCCCTAAATGTCGGCAACACATATACAATTTTTCAAAAAATAAGTCTCGTTTTCTTATGAAAATAAACGTCTTGTCATTTATATTGTCAATTTTTGTAACAAAATATTATTGTATTCAAACATTTTCTCAACTTTACCTATCAATATGTCTGTTAGTAGTGAAAGTAATGAAATTATTTTATTTTTTATTTTTTTTTATTTACGGAAAATCTCCTTTTACAAAATAATTATTATCAGTAGATATTTTAAACCTAACCTAAAGTATCACACAAAAAAACAAAAAAAAACTTAAATATCACAAAAAACTTAGAGCTAAAGCTAACTCGATAAGTACTACCTCAGCTGATTTTTAAACCTAAACCGACTAACTCCCAAAAGATCAGTGTGTCTGTTAATTTCATTTCCTTGCCTTTGAAATCTGGTTAAAGGACTGTTGAGTCCGTAGTTCGTATGATGGAAGCTAATTGAAAATAATGGTTTCTCTCTAATATTTATGTTGTTTAATCTAAAGTTTATTAGCTCCAACATATCCGGACAAGCTATATTCCCTTCTAGGAGGTTATAAAGAAATAAAATATCATTACTAATTAACGTTTTCTCAACTGACAATAAGTTTAAATGGTTATTAAGCTCCTTCTTAGAAAGATAAGGCATATGTAACCTCCACTGATAAGTTCTTAGAAACCTATTTTGAACCGCTTTTAAATTTAAAATATGAGTCCGGTAATGAAGTGACCAGACTGGTGAAGCATATAAAAGGATGCTGTGCACTAGTGTTAAGTAAAGGGTTCGGAATGCAGGCATAGAGAATTCCCTAGAGAACCTGGTCACAAATCCCAATGTTTTCAGAGATCTATTATTGATGGGACAAATGTCAAAGAACTATCGAAGATCACACCTAGATCATGGCCGTCTGTATCTACAGGCCGGAGAGTGGTCAAACTGGCAACGCCGCGTGTGGTCCGATGTCCGATCGAGGGTAGGTAGGCAGCTTGAGCGACATCCACATCATTGTTAGTTGTACTGCCATTTTAGTTTATTGTTGTTAGTGTTTGTGTTTATGTGTTTAATATCTTTGTAATTTTATTTATAATAATTGAGAAGTGTTCACGTTATATTCTGCATTGGTAAGTAGGCTACTTTAAATAGCAAAAACAAAATATGTGAGGGAAAATAATCAGAAAATAATTCTTACTTTACTTTCTCATTTATAGAGAGAAATGCCACCCAAATGTTGCGTTCCTGGCTGTACCAGCAATTATGCTTCATCCCAAGACGGTTATGTAACCGTTTTTAGATTTCCTGTGGATGTGGATAAACGACAGTTATGGCTGAAAAATATTCCAAGAAAAGATTGGAGTCCCACAAAAACATCTGTTGTGTGTATCAAACATTTTAAAGAAAACGATGTTTCAAGATTTGAAACATACAAAGATGTCTCAGGTGAATGGAAAGAGTATCCTCGTAGCAGAACAGTTTTGTTACCTGAAGCAGTACCTACCATATTTCCGAATGTGCCAAAATATTTAAATGTTACGGAAAATATTCCAAGGAGAAATCCAGAAGAGCGTAAGCAAGAACTATTTAACAGGGCTGAAAGACAAAGAGAGGAGTGGTTAGATGCAAATCTAATTCCTAGTTAAGAGAATTTTGTTTCTAGTTTACGAAACAAAGTGTTCAATGAATGGACTTTGTACATTAATCCGTGTAAAGTGGTGTTTTATAAGTGTGATTTTGAAGATGTGCCAGTCATCACAGTTTGTTTAAAAATATCTCTGGACATGGTTTGTCAACTGTCTGCAAACCAAAATTTAATAACAAGTGAACAATTAAGTTGGATCTTGCCAAACAATTTAAAATTAAGTAGATGGTCTCAATTGGAAAACATTTTAATAAGGTATAAAGATGTAAAAAGAGAAGATTTGTTGCTTTCAAAAGATTCCTTGATAGCATGTATTAAAAAGAAAATGTGTCATCTGAAAGAAATGGTTGTAAGTGAGAATTCCCAAAGTAATGATGAAAAACAATTAAAGTTTGTAATAGAGCAATTTAATTCAATTTTTTCGAAAAGTAGAAAATATTCATCAGAAATGATTTTATGGTCTTTTATGGTTTACTTACAGTCGTCTACTTCATATGTTTCTATAAGAGAAACTTCTTGTCTAATTTTACCACATGTAAAACATTTACAGCAAATATCATCATCTTTTATTCTTTCGCCTGAATCAGAACAAGGAAA
Organism: Psylliodes chrysocephalus; assembly: GCA_927349885.1. Lineage (NCBI taxonomy): Eukaryota > Metazoa > Arthropoda > Insecta > Coleoptera > Chrysomelidae > Psylliodes > Psylliodes chrysocephalus. The sequence continues at coordinate 95,372,374 of OV651816.1, read as the reverse complement.
CAATCATTTTTTAGAAGTTTTAAGTAAAAAGACAAATAATATTGAAAGATTTGTTATTTTACAATTAGTCGAAATTTATGTAAATTCCAAACTAGATTTCAAAAATGGAAAGTTGTATGGAAGTTTTGAAAATGATCCTGAAACTTTGGCTAAAACAGTTCAAGCTTTTATGATATCATCTGCATTTGGTCATATGAAAGAAGTAGTTAGTTTGCATCCCGTAAAAAGTCTGACAGGAGTCAATCTGTATGAGTTAACCAAAAAGGTTTTTAATTTAGTAGTAAAATCAGGTTTTCATATAATAGCTATTATATCAGATAATAACAAAGTTAATGATACAATGTTTCATCTATACTTATCTGAATATTCAAAAAATCAATTGCCCACATCACATTTTCAAATACATATACCAAATTCTTTTCATAGTACTTTTTTGACCTTTGATTCGGTTCATGTTTTTAAGAATATTAGAAATAATTGGATAAATAAAAAGGATGTTGAAAAATCATTTGTATTTCCTCCTTTTGACAATATCGATGGAACACCACTACTTGAAAAATTTTTAGATATTAGAAATTTTTATCGAATTAAATGTTCAAATCAACTTTTAAGGACTGGTTATAAACTCAATTTTAAATCTGTTTATCCAAATAGCTTCGAAAGGCAAAAGGTTCAACTAGTTTGTAATATATTTGATGAATCCACATATTGTGCACTGAAATCAGCTGACCCAAATATAATAACAAGTCCTGGCACTTACGAATTTATTAAAGTTATTAGCGATTGGTAGACTATAGTAAATGTTAAATCCAAATTTAAAGGGGAATTTAAAAAAAAAATGAATTGGCTAGACCATTCACGGATATTTCTGACAGCCGCTTAACTTATTTACAACATTTTTTAAAGTGGCTTGATAAATGGACTTTATTAGGTATTAGCGGTTTGACCAAAGAAACACATTCAGCTTTATATCAGTGCACATATGTTCTAGTAGAACATATAAAATATAGTTTGGTAACTCTGAAAGTTGATTATGTTTGATTATGTTCAGACAGGAAAAATGCAAACTGACAATCTTGAAAAAAAAATTAGTGCTTACAGACAACTTTCAGGAGGCAATTATAGGCCGATATCTGTTATGTGTGCTCCTTCAAAGCTCTTTGAACAAATTATTTATAGTAAACTGTATGCATTTGTCAAAAATACCATTGTAGAACAACAACACGGGTTTGTATCAAAAAAATCTGTGAATTAAAATCTGTTAATATACATCAACGAAGCAAATGACTCATTAGAAAATAAGACTCAACTAGACACAATATTTACAGATTTTAGCAAGGCCTTTGATAAAGTGGATCATGGCGTCTTACTACAAAAGATTTATCGTTTTGGACTATCTGAAAATATTATGAATCTTTTTAAAAGTTATTTACAAAATCGATTTTTTGTAGTAAAACACGATGGAAACACTTCAGGTAAATTTCACGCTTCATCGGAGGTTCCACAGGGATCTAACTTGGGTCCCTTGTTTTTCCTCTTATTTATTAATGATTTGCCAGATGTTATTAGATATTCCAAATGTTTACTTTTTGCTGATGATGTAAAAATATTTTAGCCTATACAAACCGTTAGAGATTGTTCAGCTTTGCAAAAAGATATAAACAGTGTATTGGAATGGAGTGCTCAATGTAAATTAGACTTTAATATTAAAAAATGCAATGTAATGTCAATTACTCGACAAAAGGATCCAATTATTTTTGATTACTGTATGGATAATGAGTCACTAAAATGGGTATACGAATTCAAAGACTTAGGAATTACGTATGACTATAAACTATCTTTTAAAAAACACATTGAAAATGTAGTAAAATCTGCAAATCGCGCTCTTGGATTTACGATACGACAGACGTCTCTTTTTGTCAAAATCGATTCTATAAAATTGATATATGTTACGTTAGTAAGATCTAAACTTGAATATGGCTCTGTAATATGGAATCGAGAATACCAAACCATTTTGCAGGAATTAGAAAGAATACAAAACAAATTTTTAAGATACCTTTACTTTAAAAAATACTTTATTAGACCAGATTATAATAGTGTCAGAACAACACAATTACGAAGTGAATTTAAAATACCTTCTTTAGACTGTAGGAGAAAAATGTTTGCTATACTTTTTTTGTATAAAATCATAAATAACCATATAAATTCCGCAGAAATATTGTCAGTTTTGCCATTTAATGTACCTCCTAGACCTACGCGTTCCGCGATTATGTTTAATATTCCCTTTGTAAGTAGCACTCTTCGATCACCTCTCCTAACCATGCTCCGTTTAGCAAATACTATTACTTGCTTGCACGAAGTAGATTGGCATATGCCTCTAATAACATTCAGACACCTAATTTATAGGTATATTGTGAACTTGTCTGTTTAATTATTTTAGTTTTTCCATTTCTTTTATTATATGATTTGCTTTTTATTTTTTAGAAATTTTTTTTCTCAATATGAGTTTGTATTTAATCCCCCTATATCTATATATCTATTTATTTAATATGTATATTAATACGTTTTGATCGATTGTGTAAATAATAAATATTGTAAAGTCTATCCTTGTAATTTAGGCCAGTAAGCCTGTTAGGATGGAACAAATAAATAAATAAATAACATATCTGTTACCCAAATATATGAGACTGAAAGAAAGCTTAGAACTAAATGTATTCTTTTCTCTTTTCTCAAAACGAATTCAAAAATGCTGATACTTTACTGGTAACTTTATTTGATGAAATTGATGTTTCTGAATTCAGCAGTATTTTTGATAAAGATATAACTTTCTCAGTAGATGAATCTTCGTTGTTATATATATATCTGGCTATGTAGCATTTAAAATGTCTAATAAACTTCATTGCTCAATTTGTAAATCGTTAATCATTTCTGATGTAAAGACGGATGATAAATATTTTGAAGAATTAAACAGGGGCGGTTTAACTATACCTTCAAATATTGTTTTAGATGTAGGGAAACATGTATTTTTTATAGTCAATACATTAATCTCAACAGATTACGAAATTATATTTTTAAGACACAACTATCAAAAACAATTAGTGATTTCATTGACAAAAACCAGTAATATCATTTGATATAAAACTTAATACAAACATGCAGGAAATTTGTCATTGTGGTACAGAATACCAAAAAATATTAAATTCTATGTTGTCAAATTTTTGTAACATTTTATTGAACAATTATACAAAATTAAGAAATGACAAGGAATTGTTAGGTAATCAGTCAAAAAAATACCAAAAAGAAAATAAAAGACGAATCCAAACCGAGTCGGTATTGGCAATTAAAAATCGAAAACTGTCTACGTTAGTAAAAAAATAAGAGTATTTAATAAAAATTGTTTTTTGTGTAAGAGTGTTTTATTCAAATCCTTATTTATTCACCCTACTGTATTTTTTATCTCTTTATTAGCTTGTAAACTATTTTTCAGTAAATAAATATCTAAATACAGTGGTAAGTAACAGGTAGATTATAAATCCATTTAAATTTCGAACCAATTCATAGGCCCACTAATTGACAAGCAAGCAGCGTTGCCACATCTAATGCTCCGGCCTGGAGATATAGACGGCCATGCCTAGATCCTTGATTTCACTTTCTCCAAAACAGTAGTATTGATATTATAAAGAAAATTTATAGGGTTTTTTTGATCTTGTGAAGGTGATTAAAAAACATTTACGTGAATTTAAAGACATGGCATTATTTAAAGCCCAATTAATAAAATAGTTTAAATCATCCTGTAACTTCAAACGGTCAGATAAGTTTAAGATTTCCATGAATAATTTCAGGTCATCGGCAAATAGTAGGAACTTACAGTATTTAAATCCTGAAGCAACAACGTTAATAAACATATTAAATATTAATGGTCCCAAATGAGATCCCTGGGGGACACTTGGACTTACATTTATTGGAATCGAAGTAAAACTTTTAACTTTGACATATTGAACCCTGGATTGCAGGTAACTTTCTAACCATTTCACTAAGTAGTTTGGAAACCCGAATTTCACTAGTTTCCTTAAAAGCAAATCATGGTTCACCGTGTCAAAGCCTTCGAGTCAGTGTAAATTGAGTCAACCTGACACTCCCTCTCAAGGGAAGAAATGATATAATGTTCGTAGAGCAGTAAATTTGTATTAGTAGACTTACCTCCCATAAACCCATGTTGTTGTTTAATCAAAATGTTTTTGCAATGCCATGCCAAAGGTTTATACAGGGTTGTCTGTAAAAGGTCTTTACAAAAACATACCACATATTCCTTAGACCAAAATAAGTCGATTTAAGTAAAATTATCTTAGTACAAAGTTGCTTCGTTTGGGCTCCAGAGGGCCTTGAAGTTACAATTTTTAAATCGTTTTTCCCATATAAATTTAAAACGGCATATTTTTTAAAAACTACTACCATTTTTCCATAAAAAAGGTACTCTTATTGCAAGTCGCTTAAAGCAATGGTTTTCGAGAAAATTGAAGGTAAACATTTTATTGAACCCGTATTTGAAAAACAAATATGTATTTATTTTTTGATGGGTTACTCACAGGTTAATCAACATAAATTTATGAAAATTATGGCGTGGTTATTTCAATTTAGAATTACCAAATCGCCCTGTTAATCAAGAGAAGCGCCGAAATTATTTTAAATAATAAAAGAGTGAGAAATTAAAGTGAAAAATATTTAATTACTATTATGGAAAGTACCGTATTTTTTTATCATTTCAATCTGACTCTTTTATTTAAAGTAAATGTTCAATGTGGCCACCATTCATTTCAATACAGACACCTGCTCTTCTCCTACAGGATCTGCGTACCCTATCGAAAATCCTTGGCGTTGTACGAATTTGATTGGATTCAATTATCCGTTGTCGTAGTTGCTCTTCAGTATTAATCGGCACTGAGTAAACCAAAGCTTTTAAGTGACCCCATAAGTAGAAATCAAGTGGATTAAGATCTGGTGATCTGGCTGGCCAAGCTTGTGGACCACCACGTCCTATCCAACGCCTCTAGAAAACTTGATTTAAATGATTTCTCACGGCTAATGGAAAATGAGGTGGTGCACCATCGTGCATAAAATACATAATCTGCCTCTGTGCTATTGGAACTTCCTCCAAAAGTATTGGTAAATGGTTTACCAAAAAATGAAGGTAATTTTGTCCATTAGGCCTAAAAGAATAATAATAATAATAATTAGGAATTGGTGACGTTTGAACAGTTTTAAAATTTACCAATTGGGTAGAAAGAATGGTCCAATAAGTCTATCTCCAAGAATTCCCGCCCAAACGTTTACTGAGAATCGAACTTGGTGTCGGTTTTCTATGACAGCATGAGGATTTTGATCGAACCAGTAATGGGTGTTGTGGTAATTAACAATCCCATTTTTGGTAAACCCTGCTTCATCAGTGCATAAAATGTTTGACAGAAAAAAGGGATCTTCTACCAGTTTTCTTAATAACCAACGACAGAAAGTGGGATAGTCTGGAGGATTAAGGGCTTGTACCCTTTGGATGTGGTATGGATATAGCAGTTGAGTATGAAGAGTCATCCACACAGTATGGGGACTCACGTTTTCTCGCGTTGCAATTCTCCTTACAGATAACCCTGGATCTTCCTCTACACTTCTTAAAATTCGCTCTTTAATTGCTGGTGTACGCACTGTAACATTACGGCCGCGATCATGGTGCCTGTTACTAAATGAACCTTCGTCTCTCAGGCGCTGATGGACTCTGGCAAATATCCTATGAGAGGGTGCTCTGCGATTTGGATATTTTTGAATATACAAACGTTTAGCTAAGACCGTTTCCGTTCGCTCTTCCATAAATAAAATGCATATCTGTCAGTTCCAGTACAGTGTATTCCATAATTTCTGGTATATTACGCTCACGTACACTTCAACAACAAGAAACTGTCAGAAATACTTAAAAACCAGAATAATTTTAGGCAAAATTATTTACAATATCTTTTTGCTAAATTAAAAAAAATTGTGATAAGGCCATGTACATAGCTATTGTCCTAATTTGATTATTCCAAAAATTTTTCTGGGGTTTGGGTTGCCACTTACCTTCCGGTTGTAAAGTTAAGAGAAAAAAATTGACCCACATACAAAACATAATTTTTCATAATAAAATTTCTTCGACATTACCTGAAAATATTTTTTTTCTTTAGTGTTTGAGTTTTTTGGGAGGTTGATTAGTTTAACACGTCACAATTTTCATAAATTTATGTTTATTAATCTGCGAGATACCCATCAAAAAATAAGTAATTTTACTTTTCGTTTTTCAACTACAGGTTTACCAAACTCTTTGCCTTCAATTTTCTCGAAAATAAGAGTAACTTTTTTATGGAAAAAAGGTAGTTGTTTTTAAAAAATAGACCCACGTTGTAAAAAAGTTAACGCCTAAAAAGTTAATCATAAATCGACCCCTTACCCTTACAATAACTACCCTTTCTGATTAAATAAGTAATTTTTCGATATTACCTTTGGATTCAGCAGTAAATTTTATGTCAATAGGGATTTTTTTCGAAGTTTTATCGTGTTTTTTAAGCTTAAATTTCAAAAAAACCACTTTCCAAGTTTGCCCTTTTGACGCCCCTAAATCCCTTAATATGTACGACCCATAGTTATAGGAACTTTTTTTACTAGTTTTAGGAGTACTATCACCTCCCGAATTTTTTTACACTATTTCAATGACACCTTGTATATATATATTGTTTTTTGTACGATGTCTTGTGGCGTTGGACATATTGCAGGGCTGGTGCTTTGATCAGTCCCTACTGTTCACCAGTCCTTTTTGCAGCCTTCTTTGGCACGTTTTCTTTTTCTCATGTTTTATATCTGTATAAAAAAAATTGAAATTGCAAATAGTTTATTATTATTATTTAACTTACACCAAATTAGTATTTAATGCAAATTAATAATCCTTTTTGCACAAAAATCGAGGAGTTGTGATTTTATCATATTAAAAAGATACGTCACTGGTATCGATAGACTTTACTTGCATGTAACAGCAGCGTTGTCAGACGAGATCTAGGATTACAGTTTGTCTTCTTTCAATCCGTATAAAATATATTTTCTCTTTTCCAATTATTGAAACCAAACAAATGAATCGGTTATTGTATAAAGGGAACAAGTCCACATTTCTTCAAAATTAAACTGAGATATACATTTTGTAAAATCGAAGTCAACGGACCTGTGGGTCTATAAAAGAAACTTATACCGCTCGCCTGTTTCGAAATATCATGGGCAGAAATTTATTGTTGAGTCTATAAAGGGAACTATTCAAGGACTTGTTACCTTTATAAAATAATTTTCGTGGCGCTAGCGTCGCTACTTGTGTTTTGTTTACAGTATATTACTTTATTACTTCATGTAAAGAAAATACATGCATGTGCCTGGTTCGGCAATTATTGCAATATCATTTTTTGTGAATATAAACAACATTATTTATTAGAATTATGTCTGATATCTCTGATACAAGTAGTGAGTTACAACCGAAACGGAAAAAGTGTGTGCGAAACTGTGAAAAATATGAAAATAATGTACGAATTAAATCCCGATTACTTGGAAAAAACTATGTTAGTCAAAAAGGCGTTGCAAAACCAGCTCGACAAACTGGGCCAGACTGCAGGTATGTACTTGTACAGGGTGTTAGACTAATCATAGGATCTCGCCTTCTTTTTATGTATTTATGGGGTTTTTAGTCAGTTTAAAGACTATATTTTTTGCAGGTGTAAATTTAAATCACAGAGAAGATCTCTGATGAGCAGAAGAAGACAATTTTTAAATCGCTGTATTCTGGGAAGCCAAAGAATGAACAAGACACTTTTTTAATGGGTCTTCTTGATGCTAAAGAAATTAAGAGCCTAAGCAAGAGCGCCGAAGCAATTTTGTGTTTCACGTATTAAACGGAAAAGAGCGTGTCCAAGTATGCAAAAAAGCATTTTTTAGTCTGTATGCCTTGTCAGTAAAGGCAGTTTTCCATTTAACTTCACTTCTGTTAAATGGCGATAGGCCAACTGACAGGCGAGGTCAACACCTTAAACGTGGTAATGCTTTACCTGATTGTGCTATTTTAAAAATAAATGAGCATATCAGAAAATTTCCAAAAAAAGAGACTCATTATGGAAGCAAACCGCTTAACTATCTTGATTCTTCGTTGACCGTAAAAAAGATGTTCGAGATGTTTTGCTGGGAAAATGCAGATTTGGTGAACATTGTTAAGTATGAGTACTATTTAAAACATTCTAATGAAAATTTTGGATACAGATTTGGTAGACCACAGGTAGACGTATGCCAGAAGTGCGAGGAATTAGGGGTGAAATTAAAATCGTCGGTATTAAACGATACTGCAAAACGAGTAGCAGCTGCGGAATTAGTTGTGCATAAAAGAAGGGCTGCTAAGTTCTACAATAAAATTAAATCTGTAAAAGATTTGTGCAATAACAACGAAAATGTAGCAGCAATCGTTATCGATTACATGCAGAATTTGCCATTACCTTTTATGCCAGTGAATGACATGTTTTACCTACGAAAAGTATGGCAATACGTTTTTGGGATCCATGATATAAAAACTAATGGTGCAACATTTTATACATACCATGAAGGCACAGCTAAACGCGGAGCGAACGAAGTAACTTCTTTCCTACAGGACTACATTAAGCAAATTCCAGAAACTGTCACCGAATTATACGTGTTCGATTTTTCCTGAATCTTACCCTAAATAGAAGATTTAAAGTGATTCACCAACATTTTCCTATTCGAGGGCATTCATTTCTGCCATGCGACAGAGATTTCGGAATAATCAAAAGAGCTATTAGGCGCCATAATAGGATATATACACCATTGCATTATGTGTCAATAATAGCAAAAGCTAAAACATCCAAGCCGAACTTTACTATAAAAGTGATAGATACACATGAGGTGTTAAACTTTAAAGCATAATGGCCAGCTTATTTTAAAAAGACTACGAAGGAAATAGTTACAGATAAAGAGACAATAAAAGAAAGTTTTAGCATAGCAAAATATAAACACTTGACTTATGAAAGTGAACATCCCAGTTTCATAGTAACACGGGAATTTATAGACGGCATTACGACATCCAAGTTTCGTTTATCAAAAAATAATGTTACAGCTCCTCCTTTTCCAAATGAAAGGGCTTATAACGGAAAAGTACCAATCAAGGCTAAAAAGCTGGAGGATCTCATGAAGGTTTTAACCTACATTCCTGAGGAAGATCAAGAATTTTTTGAACAGTTCAAGGAATGGCCAACAACCGACAGAGAATATGAGTCTGACTAATAATTGTTTAAAGTTTTAGAATGCAGATTTGGTTTTTTATATCATTTAATCCCTTTTTTATAAATAAAATAATTAACAGTAAAGCATCAGTAATATTGTTCTATGTTTTTTTCATTTATTATATGAAGGAAACAAGTCCAAGGGTTAAAAATCGCCCTTATGATCTTAATACTTTTCAAAATCCAAATAGCTTTATCGCATATCATTCTGCTACTCAATTAATACATTTCATCCATAGAACATAACTTAATAGGTATTCAAATTTCGAAGCTAGTTGGTTTTTTCATTTTTCTCAAAAGTAGTTATCATGGACTTGTTCCCGTTATACAATAACCGATTCAAATGATATGAATGTAATGCTTCACCTGTTGTTTCTTTTATCTAAGTAAATACCTAACCTTTATTTTTATATGTCAACTTACTGTCAATTGAACACAAATTACGTCATCACTAATAGCCCTCTATGGAGTCTGACAAAGCTGTTAATTAATAAATCTACTTTGCCCACAAACAATCAAAATAAAAACACATTGATGGATAAATAACTTTATTCAGATCTGTTAAACAAGAATTATTCCAAACAAAAGTTTAATTTCACAATATTTACAAGACAGTTTTAGTAACATTTTTTTTATCACTAGAAAAACAAAAAGAAAACCATCATAATCTTATGATTTAAATAAACGAGTACATCGAGTTTGTATCATTTAAAAATGATAAAAGAATTGCTTACTGTCATATTAATTACTTTTAGTGTCAATAAATGCAAAAAAACTACAAATTACTAGTCGTACAATCACAGTTATTGATTGAAACACTTATTTAATTAAAAACCTAATTTGTTGGTCAAATAAAAATTATCTTAATTTTTTGGTGCACAACCTATAAAACAGCTATAACCTAATTTCTTTCAGAGTTTTAAATAAAAAAATACAATCCTATCTAATACTTCATTACGAGATCTCTACAAACACCATTCATCAAATATTTACTATAATCCCCTCGACTATTTCCTTTTATCAATTTACCTTGGTGCGGGAGGGGGAGGAGCGTATTGAAAGTACACTCCCGTCATCCTCTGAGCGGGCGGTGGTGGTGGCGGAGTATTGAAAAACAACGCGCTCGCGTTCGGCAAGGGATACCCCCCAAAGGGTTGCGCCGGCGGAAGATTATGTGTCAAATTTTGATACGCCAAAACGGGCTGTCCTTGTTGGTGCATCGGTCTTTGTTGTGGCGGAGGTGGTTGTTGTAGGGTCAATCCTTGCGGAGGTGGCGGTTGATGTAAGGGCGGCCCTTGCGGCAAAGGAGGTTGCTGTTGATGCTGGGGAGGCGGCGGTGGGGGTTGTTGCAAATTTTGCATATGTATGGGAGGAGGACCTTGGTGCGGCGGCCTATGCTGCATTATAGGCGAATGTCTCTGTTGAGGAGGCGGAGTTTGCATTGAAGGCGGACCTTGAACCATTGGCGGTCTTTGTTGCATACCCATAACGGGTAAAGGTGGCTGTTGTTGTCTGAGAGAAAGAGGAGGAGCTTGAGATCTTTGCTGTACGGGTGGTGCTTGGTGGAAATTGGGGGGTTGCATTGTTCTAGGCGGCAGCTGCATAGGTATCGACGATGCGGGATGCTGTAGCAACTGGGGTGGAGGATGATGCATATTTTGAGGACTTGGAGGGCGATTGTGCATTGGTGGTGGGGCTGACATATTATGTCTAGCGTTATTCAACAGTGGCGGTGACTGAGATCTCGGCGAAATCGAACCGTTTGATCTCGCTTTTATAGGACTTCTTGATCGATCTCGGCTAAAGGAGCGCTTCCGTCTTCTGTCTCTGGAACGTGTTCGCTCACGTCTTGAACGCTTGGGAGAACGCGATCTTGTCCTTGATCTAGATCTAGAGATAGACCTTCGTCCTCTAGGGTTTCGAGTCCATCTGCTTCTTCCTAAAAAAAATAAAAAATTTGTTAAAGATAAGATTCTTTTAAATATAAATTACTTTTGATAACAAACTGTTAATGTGTATAAAAAAAAACATTGTGGCAACCCGATTGAAAAAAATTTACTCCAGATAAGACCAAAAATTAAAGTGGATAACGATTTTTATAACTGGGGATCCTGAACTTACTTTTGAGATATGAAACATTTTAGGTTTTATATTAGTAAAACGAATTTAAAACATTATTAATTATAAAAGTATTTTTTAACAGAATGCAAAATGTTTTTAAATTTGTTTCGTAGTAATATAGAACCTAAAATATTCCACATCTCAAAAGTTCATGGTACATAGACTACTCTTATTCCAGGGTCCTCAACTAAGTATTTATTTGGATATTTATTTATTTACGGGCAAGCAAGCCCATTTGAGAAATAAATTACAATTTTAAAATTATAATTAAAATGTAGTAAAATATATATGGTGCTGAAATACAATTGTGGTATAATTCATAAAATAGGTTAAGAATTTAAAAGATTTAAAAGACAATAAGGTTGAATAAAATATTTACATTAAACATTAAAATTAAAGATTAAAAATTAAAACTCAGTATTAAGTAATTGCTTTATAAATTTATGAAAGGGGGTGTTAAATATTATAAATTCGACGAACAAACTAGACCAATTTTGTTTACAAAAATCAAATTGTAAGCATACATGGTGTTATCCACATAGTTGTCAAATTATTATGGAAGCGCATAGAAGAATCTTATTACAAAGATTTTATGTGCTTATAATTCGGAATTAACTTAATTCAAGGTTTTAAAACACATAATTACATTACGGAAGAACATTTGCATTCTTAATGTCAGTTATCTGTTTAATGTCTTTTTCTTCTGGTTGCAACTATTATTGTAGCTAGAGGTGATTACAGGAAAGTACACTATTTAGTTTAGTGCGGTAACCGTGTAAGACAGTTTGTACAATTATTCTTAAAAACGCGCCGTAACCCCTCAGATAAACAAACTCGCAAAAACTATCCCCACTCAATTTAACAGGTGTCTCGCTTTTTCTAATGTAGCAGCTGTTTTGGCTGTTCTGTATGCTTATCATAAAACAGAATCTGAATACTTGCGATAAGGGCTTAATTATGAGTGAATGGTTTAGTCTAGTAGTTTTTTGTCGTTGGTTATTTGTTCTATTGGAAGAAATCTTATATTAAACATTCACTTCCTATGAGTATAGCAAAATAGGAGACGCATAAGTATTTGAAAAAAAAAAAAAAAAAAAAAATTACCTCCTCTTCCTGTATTATTGGAGCTGTATCCTCTATCAGCCATATCTTGCAATTTGGGATTGATGACCTGTTTAGCTTCTTTGAGTACCGCAACCAAATCTGCTGCCTTATTGAAGTTGCTGGGCGTGAAAAACGTGTAAGCTGTTCCTGTTTTTTGCGAACGACCTGTTCTGCCAATACGATGGACATAATCTTCGGAATTCGAAGGGTAATCAAAATTTATAACGAATTTTACATCTTCGACATCTGTAAAGTTGCTATGAGTTAACTTCTTTACTTACTTTGGTCTGTTTAATCATAAAGTGTGACAAAACACAAGCATATTTTAAAAATTGGGTTAAGATCGAAATGCATAAAATCATTAAATACAAATTTTCTTTTATAACATGGAAGATTACTAATTTAACAGAAAATACTGTTAATAAATTATTATTATTATTTATTCAGAACGAAACAAATTTCTCTTTCATTTTTGCACTGTGTCTCAGATTGATGCTGCATGTATTGCTATCTTGGTTATTATAAGAGCTACAGAATCGTTTAAATGGGCAACATTTCTCAGTATTCTATGACCATTTCAGAATTGCTATTACATTTCATCAGTTGAAGCCCTTGGTGTAAAAAGGATACAAGCCACAAGTTGTCATGAAGTGACAACTAAAAAACAAACTAAAAACTTTCAGGAAGGTGAAAAAAGAAGCCTCTAAAAATTTGAGCTCTTAGTATTATCATTTAGTGGTACCTGTTCGTAACTTTCCATTTTCCATCTAAATAACATGGATAATTTTTTTTCTTTTTTCTTATTTTTGTAGCTTGACCTTTGAGCATTGTAAAAATAAAGTGAAACATTATTTTGGTAGGAAATTGAACGCTCTACAAAAGTTCTAATATATTTTTTTCATAGAGTGAGCCGTTCTGAAGATATTCAAACTTAAAGTTGCAAATGTATGAAATTAGGACTTTTATTTTATTAAGGTAGTTCACTCGTAAAACGGCTTTTCTTAAGAATTCAATAAAATTTAAATATATGGTTTATGAAAGTGTCGTTTACGTAACTAAAAAAAATTAAATTTTTTGACCATCTGTGAAACGAGATATTAACAATCAAAATGTGCATAATTAACACTCTTGAAGCCTATCATGTACACAAGCAATGCATTTATTTCAAGATATCTCGAAAACGGTTCTTACTATATTTTTTAAAAACTAATGTTAAATAAATCAAGAAATTATCAAATTTTATAAATAATCGCTGAATTTATTGACCTACTTAGTAAAAAGATATAGATTTTTAAAATAAAAATATGTTTAAAGCAGTTGACGAGTAGTTTCGTAAAATTATTACAACTTGGCAACATTGTAGCCACTTCACGTATCAAAGTAACACTCGATCAGCTAAGAGGTTGTTATAAACTCGCGACGTGTTCTTGAAAAATTAATTCGTCCACTGTGTTTGAGAACTGGAATCAGCGGTTCTGTTTGAACCAAAACAAACCCTTAAAATTAGTATGAGGAAGTCACAAATTTCTATACCATATCGTTTAAATATTTGCGAGTTTGCCGGATGAAATTGAATAAAATTATAACTTGTCCATATGTGTTTATATACATACATATGTTTTGTACAGTCTCTTACAAAAATAAAATTGATTAGCATTGAGAATCTCGAACTTTTGGTATTCACCATTACGCAATATTTTTATGTACGACTGTCGCGAGTGAACTACCTTAAACTAATACTGATGACTTTTTTTTGTCTTAAAAATTATTTTTAATCAGAAAACTGGTTTTTGTGCGCTAATCATTTTAGAAAGCTAAAATAAAAAAAAAATACATCTTAGATATTTCATTAACTGTTAAACAATAGTAATTATGAATTAGGTTCAGTAAAATTATTATTTTATAGATTAAAAAACACTTTTTAACAATTAGCATACTAAAATTTTAAAACTAATAGATATTTTAATGTCTTATCAGAATTAAATGATGTAACTAACTATATTTGTTGAAGTTTTTTTATTACAATTTGGATATTTTCGTCGATGCTCCTCCTTTACCACCTGTAATAAATATTAAAATTGTTCCTCATCTTTAGTTAGGCATCTATTATAATCTTCTACTAATGCGACGCCATGTCCTGCAACGTCATTGACAACTTTCAATTTTTCGAAAAACTCCAAATTCTCTTGATAACTTTCATTATCTGGCCAAATTAGGACATCTGCAGAAAGTCGTACGGCAAATCAAATTTGTCAAAAAGTTTTAATGATTGTTTTGAAACAAAGTCACTCATATTTTTGTTTAAAAATATTTCTGGTGAATTTTTGTCTTCTGTGCGTCGTTATTTTCCTTCTATATGAAAATAATGTTTTCTTGAAAATAATTTTTAAGACATAAAAAAGTCATCAGTTTAATAAAATAAAAGTCCTAATTTCATACATTTGCAACTTTAAGTTTGAATATCTTCAGAACGGCTCACCCTATGAAAAAAATATATTAGAACTTTTTGTAGAGCGTTCAATTTCCTACCAAAATAATGTTTTACTTTATTTTTACAATGCTCAAATATCAAGCTACAAAAATAAGAAAAAAGAAAAAAAAAATGTCCATGTTATTTAGATGGAAAATGAAAAGTTAAGAACAGGCCCCACTAAATGATAATATTAAGAGCTCAAATTTTTAGAGGCTTCTTTTTTCACCTTCCTAAAAGTTTTTTGTTTGTTTTTTAATTGAAAAAAAAAAAAAGTTGCTTAAAAATGATACACCCACATATAAATTATTTTACCTCTATTTTGGATTAGAGGCACTATTTTTAGTGATACCGTATGTTATCAAAAAGGCACCATTTTGGTTTTTCGCGATTATTTCAAAAACCAAAAACAACTGATAAAATGTCCCCATTTAACCGATTGTGTAGCTTTTATAATTAGAGAGAGAGCAATACGTGCAGCAACAATCTGTGACAGTGTATCCACGGATGTACCTATCTATACTTTAAAAACAAAAGAATTTCTTCATTTCTTTTGCTTGTTAAATAAATAGGATTCTTGTTAAACTTTTTTTGTTGTGCATGATGTGCAATAAAAAATACAATTATTGCGGATTTGCAAAAATAAAATTTTGTAAGTGATCAAATGAAGAGCTTGTAAAGATAAATCAAAAATCCCAATGAAGTTTTTTTTATTAGAGCTTCCAAAAAAATTTAATTTCGCAAATCTACAATTGTTGTATTTTTGCGCATCCTATACTTGAATTGTATAACAAGCAAAATAAATTATGAATTACTTTTAATTAAAAAAAAAATTCATCTGTGGACACACTATAATTATATTCTTTGACTTAATTTTTATCAATTTAAATTTCTATCTCATAAACAGAAACCAAAAAACATGCGTCGTAGTCATATAACTCATGTTCTATTTGAAAGTGAAAAATCTCTAATTCTCAAGTAGATATAATATCTTTATATATATAAAAATTTCGTGTCGCGATGTATGTTCGCGATAAACTCCGAAACTACTGAACGGATTTTGATAAAATTTGGTAACTATCTGTAATTTGGTCCAATTTAAAAGATAGGATAGTTTTTATTTCAATTATTGACCTCATATTTGTTATTGCAAATTAAATGTTCATTATACGACAATAATAATTAGGCATTCCAATGACCTGTCAATCAATAGCTGACAGCGGGCAGAGTTAGTTTAAAAGGGTTGCGACATAGCCTTCCATCTTGGACGCTATTTATAGAAAATGTATAAGCGGTTTTTTTAAAATAATATTTTCATTGTGTTCAACAAAAAATATTTAAATTTTATCCATTATTTATGATTTCATATAATGCAGATAGACTACATCGTATGTGGCAACCCTTTAAATTTACCAAACCTTAGCACCGCGTATGGAATGCCTAAATATTGTGTATTTATTGGTTAGTTCTATGAATTCCTAATTAGGCATTCCAAACTGAATGGCTACCAGTGGGTTATGATATGGCAACCCTGTAGGCCTGGTGATTTGACAAGGTCAATGAAATAGATAGTTACATAGATTGATCATCCATATTTTTTTAAATAAACATAAGCTTATGCCTTGAAGTAAAAATGTAAGCAATTATTTTTTTTAAATATCTAAAGGCTAATAATTGGTTTTAAAACACATTTTTGCTAAACCGATTCAAATTAATAAATATTTGCCAGGCAATATGGCCGCTCGTAAACGACCAGCTTTGAGCAATCTATATAACTATATATGTATCTTGACCCTGTTAATGACAACTTGACAACAGGGTTGCCATATCTAAACTGTCATTACCCACTGGTAGCCATTTGGACAGGTCGTTGGAATGCCTAATAGATGACGGTGTAAGGTGAAGACTTTCGCCTTTTTAAATATAGGAACTTGAAAATTGGAAGTGCAGCTGCTCATAAACGTAAATAATGACGTATTTCAAGGTTTTTGGATTTTCGCATTTGAAGGAGGGGGGCATGGGAAGTATCATAAAAACCCTACTACTACATAAATGCGAAAGTTTGGAGAAAGGGGAAAATAGGGAAAGTTAACAAATAGGGGGAAGAGGGATGAAAGTATCGATTTTTTAAAGGTGGGAACATGAAAGTTGGAATTGTAGCTACTCATATAATGACGTATTTAAAGGTTTTTGGATTTTCACATTTTAAGGAGGGGAGAATAAACAAATAAAAATAAATAAAAAATAATACTACATAAATGCGAAAGTTTGGAGAAAGGTGGAAATAGCGGAAAAGTGGGAAAGTGAAAAAATAGGGAGAAGGAGGAAGAGGGATGAAAGTATCGATTTTTTAAAGGTGGGAACATGAAAGTTGGAATTGTAGCTACTCATATAATGACGTATTTAAAGGTTTTTCGATTTTCACATTTTAAGAAGGGGGGAATAAATAAATAAAAATAAACAAATAAAAAATTAAATAAATATAAATAATAAATAAAATTAATAAAAACAATAAAAAATAATAAAAATCAATAAAAATTAATAAAAATTATTAAATAATATTAAAAATTAATAAAACTAACAAAAACGAATAAAAATTAAATTAGTAATTTTAAATTAGTAAGTATTGCATGAAAAAAACTGTTATTCACTTTTAATAATGGAGATTTGAGAAATTCCAACAAAACGGGATCGGGTCAGCTGGTAATATATAAATACTTATTTGTTAAAACATAATATAATAAGATTACCATGTTAAATAAACCCCCTAACTTAATCATCATAATTTTATCAAATTAAAAATTGGACTACAAAAGAAAAGTGCATATTTTAGAACTCATTTTATGTTGATTTGATATGAATCACTTGATCCAAAAATACTTGTTATAGGAGCAAGATCTTCTTAAAAATGGCGCCCTAATATTGGATTCTTTCAAATATCTCTAAAACGTTAACATTCTGCAGAATAGCTTTATTTTGTGGAATATGCCCTGTGGATTATTAGTACAGAACAGGCCCACCTGGACATTTACTATCGGGGTTGTGGAAGCCCACCAAATGGCCAAGTTATAAAAATGTATTTCTCCAATTGGCGTCAAAAGTTGAAAAACTATTTTCGGAAAATATACAATAAACTTAAGTTCAAAAAAATGTTAAATCGTCTAATTTATTACTGATCTTTGAGTAACAATTCTATATTTTATAGAAAAATAGTTATATGACTAAGACGATGATTTGTAGGGCTATGTCCATTTATATCTGCCATAATAAAAGTATTTACCTTTTGTAAAAAAAAAACAGGCCAATCAACCATGAATATTCTTAAATAATTAAAAATTACTCTAATCAATAATATGTGACCTGATAAATCAATACTTAATTTTATTTATTTGTATGTCACAATAAATTAGAACAAATGTTAACTCCAAAAAATGTATATTAAAACATCAAAGATCGACCTACCTATCCGATCTTTCACAAAATCATTATTTAAAAAAATATAATTATCTATACATATTTGTAAGTTTAAAAAATATCTATATGTCCGAATTGAGTATCGATTTTATATCACAAAAGACTGACTCAGGAATGTAAAGAATCAAATCTATATGTAGATGTAAAAAAAGAATGATGGATTGATTATAGGTTTTATAACGCAATGAAGCCACTCATGAAAAGTAGTTGATCATTTACAAATTTAATAGATGTATAATTAAATAATTCACTGAGGAGTGATATTCCTAATTTAAAAGGGGGACGATTAATAATTAGTCTACCAGTAATACAATTAAATATTTTAATATACCTCGCCTACATCTATTATATTTTCTATCGATCAACTGATTTTCATACATGCATCAATGCATTTTAAAACCAATAATCTGCACCTCCCGGAATGTGTTTATCTTAAAAATGGCAATAAAAAGTCTGGTTTCCTAAACTGCATCATTTCTGAAAGAAACTTATTCTAAGAAAATCGTATTATACATTTAAAAATAATATACCATCTAAAAACTATGAATGCAATATGTACAGTTAACACTGATGGAAAATGGTTTTTTTTTAATACTGGTTTTTCTGGTACTATTTATATAATTTTACGTTTTTTATTAATCGAATCAAAAAGCAGAATTCTCTGTAAGAATTAACATTTTCCATCGATGATAACTGTTCAGATAACTTTATAAACATTTATGTCAGCTTTGAATCAGACATTATAGTTTTCATATACAGATCAAAAAGATGTCTCGAATAACAAATACTGCCTTAAATGTTTATACCGATGTTACCCTCAACCAATACCAAAAAACAAAACAAAAATAAAACGCAAAAAGAAGAACTCGCTCTGGCTACACGTCATGTAATATTTTTTTTTCAATCAAAATTCTGTTTTCAAGATATAAACTACTACAAAAAAATTAGGTAACTTTTATTTATATGCAAGGTCACCTTTAAATGTTTATTCTTGACAAACTACAAAGAAAAACGCATAAAATAATGAGAGGGCAAGCGTAAATTAAAGTTTAAATTCAAAATAATATTTTAGGGTTATCAAAAAACACTTTTGGAATTATTCTTAAACAGGAAATAATTAAATAAAACAATATCTTAAAAACAGTAGATTTTGGGTCGAAAAACTGTCACTTCAATAATAGAATTTGTTATCCAAATATATTTTAGATACTTAGATAATAGTCACAAATAAATTAAAATTAAATGTAACCGAGTAAAAAAAGGTATGTGTACGTCATTATGAAATTATCAACAGGAAATCTTAACAATATAGAGAAATATGTTGATAACATACGCTTTTAAATGACTATTAAAATGATGAACAATGTACTTTGGATGTAAACTGTTTAAAAACAGGAACAAAATATTCACCAAACAACTTGATAAATAACCGATTGACAGAAACTCCTGAAAAATTTGTTTTGTGACTGACTCATAGTGAACACAAATTTAAATTAAAAAAAAAAAAAAAATCTTCTGTTGTTTGTTCAATCTACATGATGTAAATTTTATTTTAGACAATAGTTATTTCTGAAATATTTCTCAACATTAATAAAATAACCTATATGACCAATCGGATTAAAAATAAAAGTAAATAAAAAACGACATAATTTTGATAAAAAATTTACGAATCATATTTTTTAGATATTTTTTGTGTACCAGAATATTTAATTGGTAAAAAAAATATTCAATCAATATAAACATGTACACAACATGGCAACACTTTCTCCAGTTAAAATTAGGTACTATTGCACTCGATTTCCCAGAAAACATAATATGATAGAATGAGAGTTCACAGATCAAAATATAATACAATGCTCTTCAAGTTTATTAGACAAAATCAAAATATAAAGATAAGTTGATATATTTTTGTTACAATAAAAATAAATATTTGAGGATATTAGAGCACAAGATTAACTGTTCATTATTGCATCAATACGATTATAATGCGAGAGAATAATAAATTATAAAAGTAAACATATGAATATTTTTATTATTCTAAAAATTCGTTGTTCCTTTAGATAAACTTAACTCATATGATCCACGAATTAAGGATTTAGTCCTGCATTATAAATATACTAAATATAAGTATATCCTTAAAATCCCATATGAAAACAAAAGACGATATGGCACCAAACACAACGTAGTTCCAAAAAATCCACCAAAGGTTGTTAGAAGGTGAGGTACACGTTTGACCATTATAACAACTAGATAAAGTATATTTTAACATCCAACTTCAAGATATGGCCATCAAATGATTGGTCAATCATTTGACAGGTTATTATACTAATGTTCATGGAGCATGACATAATCTATATACATATACAGGGTGTATCTAAATAACACCGAAAAAAAATTAAAGGGGTGATTCTGTGATAAAAATTAATGTGAGTGTTTGGTATAAAATTTTTTGAAAAAACCCTCCCCGGAAAAGTTACATCCCTTCGAAAATAAAAAAAAATAATGGTTTTTCTTTTTTATTTTCCCTGTATATTAAGCTAAAGACACGAAACTTGGTAAACATTATCTGTCAATAAAAGTACACTTTTTGAAATTTTTCCAACCCTGAAGTATGCTTAGAAGGGGTTGAAATAATCAACCCCTAAGATATTTTTTCTTACAACTTTTTTTTAGATGAAAATTTTTTCTTTAAAAAAGTATGACTGAAAAGCCTAATTCATTGACTAACTTTTTTAACTCTACAAATTTTTTCTAAAACTTGAGCATTTACAAGAAAAAAAATTTAATGCAATGCATTTTCAAAAAGATGAGCTAACGCGAGTGTATTTTGCGGCAAGCCTAGTGGCCTGTGCTTTGCATAAAAACATTAATACTGATACCAGGATTGTGTAGTGTCATTTTCTGTTACCCATCTTATTGTTTCACAAGTTTTATGATTGTGTATTGTAGGAAATATTAGTTGATTGAAAATATGAATGCATATTCGAATTTGGAAATGGCAGATATGCATTTTACATACGGTCGTGCTAACGGTAATTCATTGCAAGTACCAGGAGAATAGCTCGTGTCCTACATGTAAGCCATTCCGTTGTTTTTAGAATTTTAAAAGAACAAATGTATCCCTATCATCTTCAACGGGTGCAGGAGTTAATGATTCGAGATTTTTTACCCCGTGTGATTTTTTGTCAGTGGCTTATTAATATGATGGGCCAAGCACCACAGTTCTTAGGTAATATTTTATTTACTGACGAGGCGAGTTTCTCAAGAGACTGTATTAGAAATTTTCACAACAATCACCTTTGGGCTGACGGAAATCCTCATGGCTTTTTTGAAGGAAATCATCAGTATCAATTTTCATTAAACGTGTGGCTCGGAATTATTGATAATCATTTAATTGGTCCCCATTTTCTTCCGCTACGATTAAATGGTGAAGCATATTGTCATCTCCTTGAAGAATTACCTGTTCTTCTTGAAGAGGTTCCCATTCAAATTAGGCAACATTTATGGTTTATGCACCAGCTCATTTTAGTATACGTGCAAGAACTCACCTGGATGAGATGTATGCCAGTCAATGGATAGGTCGAGGAGGACCTGTAAACTGGCCAGCCCGCTCCCCTGACCTTAATCCTTTGGATTTTTGCATATGGGGATATCTGAAATCTTTGATATACACAAACCCAGTTGAAAATATCGATGATATGCGAAACCGCATTGTAGCAGGGTGTGAAACTATAAGAAATTCTCCAGGAATATTTCATCGTATACGCAATTCTATGAGGAAAAGGGTAGATGCTTGTATTGAAGCTGAAGGCGATCATTTTCAACATTTATTATAATTGTATTGTCGATATTCGACAGGTTTTTGTTCATTGTTTGTTCACTTTTGTTTTTAGTTGTAGAAGTCTTAAGAATCATAATTTGGTTGGCTGTTGTTTAATAAAATGCTATTTTACATGAGCTTATTTATTTTTTTCTCATAAATGCTTAAGTTTTCGAAAAAAACTTGTAGAGATAAAAAAGTTAGTCAATGAATTGGGCTTTTCAGTCATACTTTTTTAAAGAAAAAATTTTCATCTAAAAAAAAGTTGTAAGAAAAAATATCTTAGGGGTTGATTATTTCAACCCCTTCTAAGCATACTTCAGGGTTGAAAAAATTTCAAAAAGTGTACTTTTATTGACAGATGATGTTTACCAAATTTCGTGTCTTTAGCTTGATATACAGGGAAAATAAAAAAGAAAAACCATTTTTTTTTTTAATTTTCGAAGGGGTGTAACTTTTCCGGGAAGGGTTTTTTCAAAAAATTTTATACCAAACACTCACATTAATTTTCATCACAGAATCACCCCTTTAATTTTTTCGGTGTTATTTAGATGTATAAAATTGTTTGTCCTGACTGAGCCTAGAAAGCTGAAATTTGGAACATAGGTTTATTTTATAACGTAAGCATTCTCTAAGAAAGGATTTTTGGAAATTTTAACTTTAAAGGGGGGAAATGGGGGGAGGGAGCTTTTAATGAAACTCTTTGTTCTTTAAAGTTAGAAACATAAAAATTTAAATTACAGCTACTGAGCATAAATAAATAATGACGTGTTTCAGGGTTTTTGGATTTTTTACATTTTAAGGGGGGAAAACGGGGGGGTAAAAGTTTGTAAGGGACTCTCGATTTTTTTTGTTCTCTATGAAGTTAGAAACATAAAAATTGGAATTGCAGCTACTGACTGCAAATTATTAATGACGTGTTTGAGGGTTTTTGGATATTCACGTTTTGAGGGGGGAAATGGGGGGTGAAAATTTATTTGGGAGTATCCATGTTTTTGGTTCTCTTTAAAGTTAAAAACATGAAAATTGGAATTGCAGCTACTGAGTACAAATTAATAATAATGTGTTTTAGGGTTTTTATATCTTGAGGGGGGCAAACGGGGGTAAAAGTTTGTATGGGAGTATAACTTTTTTTTTGTTCTCTTTGAAGTTAGAAACATGAAAATTTGAATTGCAGCTAATGAGTACAAATTAATAATGACGTGTTTTAGGGTTTTTGGATTTTCACATTTTAAGGGGGGGAAACGGGGGATGAAAGTTTATTTGGAAATATCGATTTTTTTAAAGGTAGGAACTTGAAAATTGGAATTGTAGGTTCTCATCATAAATAAATAATGAAGTGTTTCATAGTTTTTGAATTTTCACATTTTAAGGGGGGAAAACGGGAGTAAAAATTAATGAAAATTAATAAAAATTAATGAAAATTACTAAATATAATAAAAATTATTCATTTTTTAAACTATAAACATGACACCACGCGTGCAAAAGCTAGTAAATATATAAATGCGAAAGTTTGGATGGATGTATGGATGTTTGTTGCTCAATCACGTAAGAACGGCCGAACGGATCTGGATGAAATTTGGCACAAATATAGATTATAGCCTGGAATAGCACATAAGCTACTTTTTATCCCGAAAAACTGTACGGTGACTGTGGGATCGATTTGTTTTTGTTTTTCACAGAGCAAGTGATCGGACATAATTTTTTTCATAGTGGTAGTGAAACATTAAAATTTGAAATACTGCTACTGTGCATAAATAAATGATCACGTGTTTCAGGGTTTTTGGTTTTTCACATTTTAAGGGGGGGAAACGGGGATTTGCATGGAAACTTCAACTTTTTTATCGGAAGGAACTTGAAAATTGGAATTATAGGTACTCATCACAAATAAATAATGGAGTGTTTCAGGTTTTTAGATTTTCATATTTTAAGAGGGGAAAGAGAGAAAATGGGGGCAAGGGGGGAAATGATGGAAAAAAGGAAAATGGGACAAATTGGGGAAATGTGTGTGGAGTGAACATTTATATGGTAGGAACTTGAAAAATGGAATTGTAGGTACCTATGTAAAATTGTTTAGGACTGGTAACAAAATAAGCATGTATCTTTGAAATGTGTTTATTAATTATTATCTAAACTTCTAAAATGTGGCAGTTATAATTTAATACCTACTCTTCTGTAAACAACATCAAAATGGCACTTAACACTATTTTTTCAAAATCTGTTTCAACAATATTTACAATTTTGTAAGAAAGAATACACACTATTTTCCTTATTTAATTATTGTTGTCTTGTACACTAAAAATGATGAAAAATAGTAATGTTCTCACTTTGTTTTCATGAAATATATGGTTGGTTATTATTATAAGTATGTGGTATAGTATTTTTCTTCTCGTTTTCACTTTTCATTTCGTTTATTACATAGAGTACATAATAATAAATTATCATTATTAAAAAAAAAAAAAAAAATGGATACAGACGCATTTTTACTCAATAAAGATAAAATTAACTCAATTTTTCTGACAGTTCACAGTCATTATTTGTTTTCATTTGAGGTACTTCACCTTCTACCGATATCTGGTGGTTTTTTTTACATACTATGCAGTTTTTGTTGCCATATTTTAAAAAGAGTGGAAACACCTGTAAAATGTCATTTACCAGGTACTATAACAAAATGTATTTGCAGGTTAGCCCTAGTAATGAGAAGAAATGTCAGTTAATTAAATAAATAAATAAAATTATATTTTGCGATTGCTTAATATTTATAAATAAAATAAATTTGAGATCGTAATCGATCAATCACATCATAATGTAATATTGAGAAAGTTTTAAAATTATTGACAATTTGCATCTGTAAACTCTCATACCTTTCGATAAGTGACGCCTGAGCTGGTGTTAAAATAAATTCATACCAAAAAAAGGGGCCGGGGCGAGGCCCACAGAGTTCAGTAATGAGCGGGCACTGGGCCAGCCGTCTTTGAGTTGGTCCAGAAATTTTTGAGACCATCACGGTACACAAGCGGACGTGGCAAGGCGGGGCTACGCGCAGGCGCTGAGCCACAGCCCAACCAGCACAATATCGGGAGAGTTGCCAGCGCGGCGGGCAGCTCTTTGGCACATTTCATTAAGGCCACTTTTACTGAGAGCGCCAGCCACCGGCAGACGACGTCCATTTAGAAGAGAGAGGCACAGCCACAATGACAAAACTTTCTTTTTCGGTCTGTCATTAACTCGCTAGTGCCTCTGGAAAAGAGAGTAGTGACTATTTTACTATTTGTTTTTTCGGAAAACCATTTCGGTTTTGTTATATTTATTATTTTCTTAATGTGTTACAAATCAAATAAAAAAAAAACTAATGTACTGCTTTCTTCTGAAAACTTTCATATGTATGAGAATTTGTGGTAATAAATAATTATATACATTTTAAAAATGTAGTTTTACAACACACTAGCATCATCTCAATGTATAAAATCCAATCTAAACAGCAATAATGATGCAAGTTGAATACTATACTTTATCTACAACTGTTCCCTACTAAAATTAAAATGTAGTTAATTTAAAAATAATACAAAATTGGCATTTCAAAACAACAAATCATGTGTTCTGTCACATTTTTTTTTTAAATTTGATATTCTGTATTGAATTTCATCAAAGAATATAATTTGCCCCTTTATATCATGGTGTAATCATTCAGTACAATGCCATTCCTTACTCATTTGGCAAACAAAAAAGTTCCTATAGAGAATAGAGGGCGTTGAAAAACTGGAGGTCGGAAATTAGCAACAAGTTGAAACTTGGTCGACATTTTTATTGAATAAAGAGAACTACCTTAAACAAGAAAGATTTTTCTGGATTTACCAGTAGCGTGCGAAGTGAAAACTATTTAGATGTAATTAAAGAAAAATAAAACCTACATTTATATGATTTTGTTGTCCCCCATAAAAGTCGTATCTGACAATAGGATAAATAATGCTAAATATTTCTGAAGAGATGACAATGTTAAACATGTATTTCTGCTACATTTTAAAAAGATGACATACTAGAGTCAAACATTTACAAAAAAGATATCTCCAATGTAGCCAAAAATACAGATACGATAATTATGCTTAAAAGGGTAGAATACTTAAAAAAAGTTATTGAAAACCTAATAGATTTGGAGAAACAATGGGAACCAATGAAAATATGACCTTCAAATAAAGAATACCAAACTAATTTAAGAGCACACGAATCATCGATTTGTGTCAATTTTAAATTTTAACATATATTTTATAAACTTGGTATATAAGTAACATTTGCTTTTTGATAACATTTTATCACGTTCCATATTGGACGGCAAAATTTATTTTCCTTACATTTATGATGTTTAAATATGAAAAACAAATGGTTAATTATTCAACAAAATTAATACCTACTAAAAATAATATTTATATGTTTTCTCTTTCAAAAATTACATAGATACGAAAATTTTCGGACTTGTAAGCAAGTTTTTATAAAAAAAAATAAGTAATAACTTCAGATCAGCAGGCTAATACTGATTCAGCACCAATTTAAAATAACAATTAATAGAAAACAAAAATAAAAACTAAAGAACGCTAGGTATTAGCCTGCTAACTAAGAATGAATGGAATTTACTATCAATTTATTGTTCACTAGAAAATTCCAAAAAACTTACCTAAACCTCTTGCAGCTACATCAGTTGCTACCAAAATAGGTGCTTTTCCAGTTCTAAAATCTAAAAAAAAAAAAAAAAAAAATTAAGGTCAAACAAGTATTAAAAGTAATTTTAAAAAACCGACTTCAAAATTGTGCAGATTCCCTCACCACATCTTGACCAACGCTTGGGGTAACCCTTTACTAACAAAAAAAAAATATATCATACAAATCGAACAAGATAATAAAGAATTATCGATAAACATACATAAAAAATTAAGAATTTGAGGATTTTCTCATGTACCCAATCATTTGACCAAATTTATATGGGACCACCCCTGAAGTACCCCCTTTCTAACAAAAAAAGAATCATTGAAATTAGATACCGTGTTAAAGAATTATTGCTGAATATACATAAAAACTGAAGAGTTTGAGGATTTTCTCATAGATCCAATTATTAGATTTTAACCAAATTTGTATGGGACCATCCCTGCAATACCCCCCTTTCTAACAAAAAAGAATCATTGAAATCGGATACCATGTTAAAGAATTATCGTTTAACATACATAAAAAATGAAGAGTTTGAGGATTTTCTCGTGGACCCAATTATTAGATTTTAACCAAATTTATATGGGACCATCCTTGAAGTACCCCCTTTCAAACAAAAAAAGAAACATTGAAATCATACACCATGTTAAAGAATTATCGCTGAACATACATAAAAAATGAAGAGTTTGAAGATTTTCTCGTGGACCCAATTATTAGATTTTAACCAAATTTATATAGGACCACCCCTGAAGTACCATCTTTCTAACAAAAAAGATTCATTGAAATCGGACACCGTGTTAAAGAATTATCGCTGAATATACATAAAAAATGAAGTTTGAGGATTTTCTTATGGAACCAATTATTAGATTTTGACCAAATTTATATGGGACCATCCCTGAAGTACACCCTTTCCAACAAAAAATAAATCATTGAAATCGGATACCGTGTTATAGAATTATAAAGATAGTGCTCAAATTGAGTAATTAAATAATGAGAATTTTCGGCAAGCCCTGAACCCCGAACAAATAACATAATTAATGTCTCTAAAACAAATACATTTAAAATTATTTATGTTAATGCTCAATCTATGAATAACAAAACAAATCATTTAGAAATTAATTTTAGAATTTGAAAGTCCAGAAATACTTTGTGTATCAGAAACGTGGTGTAGTGAAGAATCAATAAAGAATATAGATTTTTAAAGATTTTATTATAGCTGATGGATATGGGGTCTCTAAAACGTATTTGTAATCAAAGAAGCTACCTAAATGCTGATACTAAAAAAACCTTGTGTGAAATCCTAATTTTATCTCATTTTAACCACTGTGACGTAGTATTCGCCCCTTGCTTGGATAATTGTGATATGCGCTGTTACAGCCCTTTGTATATTACAAGTTTGTATTCTATACTTATGTATTCTGGGCTAGCTATTTGTTACGAGAGCGAAAAGGGGTTCATGCACCCAATTAAAACAAAACTTGCGGTGCATACATTTATTGGATAGACAATCTGTCTGGTTAGTTTCTAGCTTATCGTGATATTTGGTGACATTAATTTTATATACAAGGGATACCCAGTACCGAGGGTTGCCCCAATTGGACCAATTGGTTCACACAGAACCGTAAGTTAATATATTTACACTACATAAATTTTAGGTACAATTATTATCACACAAACAGTTTAATTATGAATTATTTTCGTTTCAGCTCAACCACCAGTAACAAAGATACAATAAAACTGGAAAATTCTTACTTGCAATCAATTTCCAGGCTCAAGATGCAGGCACTAAACAGCAGGCAGGCTATAGCGAACGAAACAGAGCTGGTAAAATAGGACGAATAGCAAATAAGCAACATGCAGGAAATAGCATCAACAGCGCTGGAGGGCTGCGGCAAGCAACAAGCAGCATGCATTAAGATCTTGAATTCTATGTGATGTGCCAGCAACGTCACCTTGAGTGTTACTTATAATCAGTTAAGTAGTTTTTTCCAATATAAGTACGTCTAAGAAAATAGAACGAAGAGTAAAAGCGTAGAATAAGAGTAGGAGAAAAAGAAAAAGGCCTAAAAATAAAGAAACAGAATGTAAAATAGGTATAGGGTATTGTACATTTCACGTGGTACTTACCGAAGTTGGGGATCGGCCTTGGGAAATTCAAAGGTTTAAATTGAATTACGGGAAATCCACTTATAGTGCAAATTTTCAACAGAAAACTAGTAATTCAAATTTAACCAGTTTATTTTTGTTTCAGAGTATAAAATCCGTAAAACGATAACTGCAACCAGCACAAGATATACCCAAAAAAAAACAATTTCCACAAAAAAATAGAGGAAAAAAATCAAGCTTCTAGAAGTTCCTCTCCCAGACCAAAAGCTTATACCATTTAAGACAATTAGTCACCTTCCAATAAGTGAAATTACTTAAGATACCCAAGGACTAAAATAAAAGAAGAAGTACTTAGGTTGACATAGCAGATTGGAACTACCTAACCTATATAACAATGTACAAACAATTTTTGTAAACAAATCAATTATCTACTTATTTATATCAGGAACTGAGAGTATGGGATGACTGAAGTTGTAAATAAAGTTTGTAAATATGGTTTGCTTTTTAATTTAAGTAAGTTACTTATTTATTTTAATTAGACTTTCTGATTTGAAAATATTGTTGCGGTAAAACCGTAACAGCGCCGTATTCAAAAGTGTCAAAGTTCTTGTCTACGGATGATTTACAATGTCAAAATATAGAACCGACCAGAGTGTCACTTGACAAAAATAGGAAAATTTATAAATCAAAAATAGATTATTTTCCAACAAATTGTAGTTACGATTACAAAGAAATAGTACAAGACTTTTATTTAGGTGATCACTATGAGCTTACTATAACGCTATTTAATAAAAAATAAGTTTTATCCATTAAACAGATGGGTGAAGGTCGACCCTACTTACGGATCCTGGACTAATAGTGTATTTGCAATATTATATTTTTCATATATAATTATCATGTTGTTTATTAATTTTTTGGTAAAATTAATATGTAAATTAATTGAAAATATAACATTTCTGTAACGTTTTCTTGCTATATTATTAATTTTCTTAAGGTACAAAATTATTTTTAAAATGTTACATTGTTTATCATACTATTTATAAATTATTTAAACATCGTTATTCTTAGCTTTTGAATAATACATCATTGTGTAAATAAATATTTTATAAATAAAAATTTTAATTGAATTCTTTTATTTCTGTACCATTTTCCTGTTAATTATACGCCCATGGCAATAATATCAGTAATGTAAACAACGACGCCATTTTCAACCTTATCTGACGTTTAATGTTGGCGTGTAAACAAACAATATTTATGAACGGGTTGTGGTAAATGATCTTCCTCAACATGTGTCTGCAGATTATACCATACTCTATGCCGACGATACAACTTTAGCATCTCATGCAACTTCTCCAGATGAACTGCAGCAGAAGCTTCACTTAGTAGTTTCAGATTTTTCAACTTTGTGCAATAAAAATACCTTAATCTTAAATTCTGATAAAATAGTTGCTCTTCAGTTTTTTCAAGGAATAAAATTTATGATAATATATATGTAAAGGTAAATTACAATGATGTCTACTTGTCGCAGAAAACAAAATTTCTGAGGGTACTGCTAGATAGTGATATGAACTGGGACTCAAATATTAATTAGATCTGTAAAAAGGTTAATAGTTAATATTAAGGATTATTACTAGGTAACGTAATATATATGTATGTGTGTATGTATATACAGTATGGTTCAAATGAAAGGAATAAATTCATTATAATGGAAGTAGTTGGTTTTTCGAAAAAATGCTCGGACAGGTCAATTTTGTTTATTTAAAGCGCAGTTTTTTAAATAAAATTCAATTTTCCCCCACTTCCCATTTTTGGGCAGTGACGTCATTGACAATTTTTTTAAATAGCAACTCCAATTTTTTTTCTTGATTTTGATAGATCTTGCAATTTCCTACTCGGAAACATAATATTTGAAATATCTGACATAACAATTTTTTTTGAAAAAAAGTAATTTAAAGATCAAATACATAAATTTTATTTTATTTTGAAACACAATAAATCAATAAAAGATAATTATTTGTAATTAAGTGCTTAATCTAAAAAAAAAATAATAATAAAAAGAATTTAATGACAATTTTACAAATTCTTTTTATTATTATTATTATTTTTATTATTATTTTGTTAGATTAAGCATTTAATTACAAATAATTATCTTTTATTCATTTATTGTGTTCTCAAAATAAA
This sequence comes from Psylliodes chrysocephalus, assembly GCA_927349885.1. Classification (NCBI taxonomy): domain Eukaryota; kingdom Metazoa; phylum Arthropoda; class Insecta; order Coleoptera; family Chrysomelidae; genus Psylliodes; species Psylliodes chrysocephalus. The sequence continues at coordinate 95,341,065 of OV651816.1, read as the reverse complement.
ATTTATGTGTCTGATCTTTAAATGTCTTCTATTCAAAAAAAATTGTTACGTAAGATATTTCAAATATTATGTTTCCGAGTAGGAAATTGCAAGATCTATCAAAATCAAGAAAAAAAATTGAGGTTAATATTTAAAAAAATTGTCAATGACGTCACTGCCCAAAAATGGGAAGTGGGGGAAAATTGAATTCTATTTAAAAAATTGCGCTTTGAGTAAACAAAATTGACCTGTCCGAGCATTTTTTCGAAAAACCAGCTACTTCCATTATAATGAATTTATTCCTTTCATTTGAACCATACTGTATGTATATTTAATGTAGATTTTAAATTGTGTTTTGTTCACTACATGCATCTTAACATATCCTACATCTTTGTATAGTGATCAAAAAGAACCTATAAAGATTTATTATTATTATTATTGCTGAACATACATAAGAAAAAAATATTAGGACGAATTGAGAACCTCCTCCTTTTTTTGAAGTCGGTCAATCATTTGAAACAATGTTAAAATGAGTAATTATGTAGTTACCTTGTAGTACCCAATCTCTCTCTTGTTGAGACTTATCTCCATGGATACATACAGCTGGCCATCTAAAATAATTAAAAGCATACTGATGTTTTAGAAATCAATAATACAACAAAAACAAGTAGAAATTAAAAAATTATATATTTACCCATCTCTCTTCATCTTTCTTGTAATATCGTCCACTTTCTTCTTAGTTTCTATGAATATAATAGTCTTATTTTCCTTTTCAGCCATAATTTCTTTAAGCAATGTACTCAATTTGCTCTCCTTCTCATGCTCTTGACAAACGTCGATAATCTGAAGAATATTATGATTTGCAGATAACTGCAATGATCCTACGTTGATCTGAATATAATCCTTTAAAAATTCCTGCGCCAGATTTTGCACTTCCTTTGGCCAAGTGGCGGACCACATCAAAGTTTGTCTATCTGGACGAATTTGTTCAATGACTTTCCTGATCTGCGGTTCAAATCCCATATCTAACATTCTATCTGCCTCATCTAAAATGTTAACAAAATAAAACTTAAGGTTTTTTAAACATTTATAAAATATTACCCAGAACCAGATAAGTGCATCTTTTGAGATTAGTCCTGCTGCTTTCTAGGAAATCTATAAGTCGCCCTGGAGTAGCTATAATTATTTCAACTCCATCCTTTAGATCGTTTACCTGAGGTCCTTTTGGAGCTCCCCCAAAAACGCAGGTATTTCTGATTCTTGAACTTTGTCCAAAATCAGTAGCCACCTAGTGAATATTATTTGTATTATGCAATGAAGGAATATGAAATAAATACATAACAAATTATTAGAAAATACTTATCAATACCTGTTGAATCTGTTGTGCTAGCTCTCTAGTAGGAGCCAATATTAAAGCTATAGGCCCATCTCCTCTCATCAGTCTAGATTGGTGATTTATATGAACTATCGCTGGTAGAATGTAACTTAAAGTCTTTCCTGATCCAGTTGATGCAATACCAACCATATCTCTGCCAGACAAAGCAATAGGCCACCCCTGTGCCTACAATTAAAATAGAATTGGTATTAAGGACTTAAATCAAATACAATTATTCATTTAATGCTATCTACCTGAATAGCAGTTGGATTCTTAAAATTCATCTTTTTCAATTCGTCCATCACATAATCAGGAAATCCAGCTTCCTCAAAATTCATCACAGGATTAGGAATAGTCTTTCCTTTCAGAGATATTTCCCATTTTCTTCTCCAGTCTTCTATTTCCTGAGAAGTCCGATCCTGCACAGATGCCAATGGTACATAAAAATCTTTTTTGAATGGTTCCAAGCGGCTTAAATCCCATCTTGGTTTGCGAAGATTTGAACCAGCTGCATTGCGTCTTCCTCCGCCTCCTCCGCCACCACCACGGCCGTCGCCGCCACCACCTCCATATCCATATCCACGATCGCGGCTACGAGATCGTCGACGTTCTCTACTTCTTGATCTGAAATTCAATTTGTATTTAAAATATTTTATAAATATTACAATAACTTAATAAAAACATCTAGAACTATTAAAACAAGTTTTTATTTATTTGTTACACCACCCAACAGTAATCACCATTTACTAGGTGGGAAATACAAAACATTAGAATAAAAACACAAATACAAAATAGTTAAAAAGAATACAATGTAAACATCCAGGAAAAAAACTGACGGAACACAGGATACAATACAATATCTTTATTTACCTGAGAAAATATTACATTTTATGGCTCGTCAAATTACAATTAAAACTAAATATATATAATAAAATTTACCTAAATATAATAATATAAAATTGAAATTTACAAACATTTACAACATAGTTCACTGAATCACTCAGAGGCCACAGTGACAGCCTCCATCTGTATTGATTTAAATTCCTCTAAGCTATATAGGCAATTATTGGATAACATTTGTTTTAATACATGTTTAAATTTATCTATAGGCTGATTTCTAAAATTAAGTGGTAGTATATTGTATAGGGACTAAGTTATCTTTGTGCCTTGTATTATAGTTATGGATATCTGAGTGGGGAAAAAAATGTATTATTATTATTATTATTTTTTTTTTGAGTGAGGGTAGCCATATGTGAGTAGTAGGGATTAAGTATAAAGCTAACCCATAAATATATTTAAAAAAATACTATTGTAGGTATTACATGACTTTTCTGACTTTTTTTAACTCGTTTTGTTAAACTTTATACAGCATTTCCTTTATGGAAATAGTCAAGGTGAGTCAAGGTCATTGTTTAATTTTTTTTTTCTGTTACTTTGTATATGTTAATGTCCGTTCATACTTTTATAATTGTTTTATTACTACTGACTCCTTGACATTCCATTTAGGTGTGCCTGATGATGAAGCAATAGCTTCGAAACTGGTCGCCAATTAAAATTGACGTGTGAGAAATAAAGGACCTTTTCTTAACCCCTTATACTTAATTAATATTATTTCTTACAAATAGGTTTTGATAGATTATTACTGCATAGAGTGTCATAATTTTAAGTTCTGGGAATACTGGTCTACAACTGGCTTGCCAAGAAGCACGTGTTATGGCTCTTATGGCTTATTTTTGCAAAATAAAGACTCTTGATATATGTGTGTCAGCAGCATTGCCCCAACATATTGTCCCGTATGTCAAATGACTATGAAATAGAGCATAGTAAGCAGTAATTGCTGCATCTTGACCACATATTTGGCATATTTTCCTGATAGCAAAAACTGCTCATGATAATTTGGAACAAAGTGCTTCAATATGATCTGTCCATATGAGATGTGGATCAATTTGAATGTCAAGTGTTTTAACAGAATTGTTATTAACTTGTTCACTATTTACTGTAAATAATTGGGAGATAATTTTTGTGTCATTTAAAAACAGGTAATTTACAGAAAACCACCTCTTTGCCTGAATCATGACATCAGAGTAAACTTGATCATGATCTGTTCCTCTTTTAGTATTAATACAAAAAGAAGTATCATCAGCAAATATACATGTGATAAGGTTTTCAAAATGCATATGGCCAGGAAGATCATTAATGTATATCAAAAAGAGTAATGGACTTAAAATTGAGCCCTGAGGGATACCTCTCCTGATATGGACCAATGAACTTTTGCAATTTTCGATGATGACTGTTTGACATCTGTCAGTTAAATAAGATTCAAAAAGCTGTAAATAAATCCCTCGTACTCCATACCTCTCCAGTTTTGATAATAGAATTGAATGATCCACACACTCAAAAGCAAAGCTTAGATCTGAAAATTCACCCAAACAGCTTTTTCAAAACAATTTTCTATATATTGTCCTAGAGATAATACTGCATCTATTGTAGATCACTCCCTTCTAAAACCATACTGGAATGGCATGAGTATGTTGGAAAAATTTAAATATGATATTAGATTATTATACATAATTTTTTCCAAGATTTTGGAGAATATGGGAAGTATTGCAATTAGTCTGAAGTTGCAAGGCTGAAAAGGGTCCCCTTTTTTAAATAGAGGACAGACCTTAGCAATTTTCATGCTATCAGGAAATATTCCTTCAGTTAGACAAGCATTTATAATTATAGTTAAAGGTTTAGACAAAAAATAAATACATTTTTTCATTATAAATACATTAAATCCATCAATATCCTCTGTTCTTTTATTTTTTAAATCTTTTACACTATATCGGTTTGAGTAACTGGCTGAAAAACATTGAATTTTTTAATTGTGGTATATTTATGAAGGAAGTAGCAGGTATATCCGGTTTCTTTAGATTCTGAATTGTTTTCCGCATTATTAATAAAAAAATTATTAAGATCTTCAGGAATTAAATTTTCTGGCTTTGTTTTTGTTATATTTCGACCAATTTCTTTGTTAATAATATTCCACAAAGTCTTTGCCTTATTATCAGAATTTAATATATAATTATTACAAAAATCATGTTTCACTGCTACCAAACTTTTTAAATATGTTAATTTATAATCTTTATTATATAATTGAATATTTTGAGTACTAGGATGCTGTTTTTGCCATTCATGCAAAAACAGCAGTCTATTTTTGCCTCAGTAATTGTGGGAGAAACCCAATAAGAGCCCTGCCTTTTATTCTGCATTTGAGGTTTGGATTTAAAACATATGTTGTAATATGAACCGAAGATTGTAATAAAAGCATTACATTTATCTTTCACCAAATATGCATCATAAACTTCTAGCCATTTTTCAGAATTTAAATAGTTCAATATTGTTGTGTGAATAATAATTTCTAATACAAGTTGTTTTTTATTTCAGAGGTTTCTTGAGTTTCTACTAACTGTCCCCTATGATCCAAGACACCCATTTCAATTACAGACACAGTTATGTCAAAATTTATAAAAAAATTATCTTAAACATTTATTGTATCTAGTATTTTGGTGAACTGCTTAATGCAGATTGTAGCATAAAAAATGGTTGTCTACATTGCATTACATGCTTTACATAATTTTTTTTACATTTTTAAAGAAAAAAAAATTTAATCATATATTTGTTACTTGCAAAAATATCCAAGCTGTTTTGAATATCATGATATTTCTGAATAGTTTGGTACATTGGAGATGAGTTCAAAACATTAGTTCTAGAAGATGGCATGTAGAAACTCAAGTAAACTCTTAAACCAGCATAGGGGATTTTTAGATTAACATAATTTAACAAATCAATACTGTTGACTGAACCATTTAAAAGATTATAGAGCAGGAGTACCTGTTGGAAATTTCTGCATACCATGAGCTCAGAAATATTGAATCTAGTAAATCATGGGATATCCCCTTTTAGGGTATATATCATCTAAAATGTAGGAAGCCAATTTCTTCAATTTTCTTTGAACTTTTTCAAGTAAGTCAGTGTAAATGTTATGCATGGGATTCAAACAACATAACAGTATTCAAGTTTTGACCGTACAAAGCTAATAATATATAGAATTTTTAAGGTGAATTATTAATAAAGAAGATAAACAAAGTAAGTAAATGCAAGTCTTGTGGTACACCTGAAATGAAAAAGTACTGTCATGGACCTGCAGATGCCTGAAGAATGTTAACCACACTGTAACTTAAATCAAATTTTGCACAAAGTTTTCCAAGAAATAATGTTTTAATACATTTTTTAAAATGTTTTTAATACGACCACAGTCAAATACCACTTTTTGCCAAAAAAAAAAAAGGTTCAACAGTGTCTGGCAATTTATCCAGGGTGATATTGATATTTATTTACTGAGATACAGGGGAAGGCATCAGCAAATTGTGAATCCACTAGTATATATAATAAATAAGTCTTTTCGATTTGGGATGTTTCCTGATCAATTAAAAATAGCCTGAATAGTACCTGTTTTCAAAAAAGGTGATGTAAAAAAGGTGGAGAACTACAGACCAATTAGTCTTTTAAATTCTTTCTCAAACATTTTTGATGCAGCAATGTGTAAAAGGGTATCAGAATTTGTTATGACCTGTAACTTATTAAGTAAAAAAATCAACACGATTACCAGCATGGGAAATCTATTCAATTCAGTTTGTTCAGCATGTTCTAGGTGATCTGGAGAATGGTAGGCTGGCTATGGGCCTATTTTTGGACTTGTCCAAAGCCTACGATTGTCTAAACCATGGGATAGTGCTGGACAAGCTGAATTAGGAGACCTGTATTAGGGTGGTTCAAATCATATCTTAAGGATAGGAAACAGGTTGTCAAAATATATTAAAATAATAAGGAAGGAAGATCTATAGAAATAACATGTAATATAGGAATACCTCAGGGAAGTATAGTAGGTCCATTGATTTTTATTATTTATGTGAATGAACTAAACAGCATTATGATTGCTAATGAGAACTGTGTGCTAACCAAATATGCAGATGACACAAATATCTTAATAAATGCATCTAATATGATGGAATTAACCCTAAATGCAGAGAGAGAGATAACGAAAGCTAAAAAATGGTTTGAAATAAATTAATACTCAATGAGGGCAAAACAAATGTGGTACTTTTTAAAACCAATTACAACAGAGATGAAATGCCAATAAATATTCAATTAAACAACTGTATATTTAAGGTCTCAACTAGTACCAAGTTTCTACAAAACTAAGCCAGATCTATTACAGCATCAGAGTTGTGAAGAAATATTTGGAATGGGATAGTTTAAAAATGGTATACTTTGCAAATTTTGAATCCAGAATTAGATATGGGATAATATTCTATGGTGGGAGCAATTCAATTGAAAGGGTTTTTTTAGTGCAAAAAAGAATAATGTGGATTATGCTCAGTTTGAATATGAGAGAGTCGTGTAAAGGTAAATTTAGAGAAAATAAAATCTTAACTGTGATAGGCATATACATCCAGGAATGCTTAATTTTTTTATTCAAAAATAGAGGTTTATTTTCAAATTTTGAACCAACAAAATGCTTATATATAAATATAAACCTAGTATATCCAATATATAGGCTGACAGCTACAGAACATGGAGCAGGGTACATACAAAGATTAGCAAATGTTAAAGTATTTAAAAGGGAAGTACATGAATTGTTAATTAATTTAGAACCATATACAATTAATGAATATTACTCTATGTGATCATTAATATATTTTCCTTGACACTTTTTGTTTAGGAATTGTCTTACTAAGTAATATGTATTATAATTGTTCCTCAAAATAAATCCATAATTTGGAATTACAATAATCATTATCAATTAAAAAAGAAGAGTTTTTGAAAAGTTAAAAATTAACAGTGAGGCTACAGTAAAAATTAAAAAGCTTACAATTAGTTGATTCGATACAAGATTTTTTTTTAATATGAACAATATCAAGGATTGTTTTTTAATTATAATTAGGTTCATTTTTGAGAATTCCTACATTTTATAAAATGAAAGAGCAGTAAAATTTTCATTATTAATAGATATGGTTTTCTATTTTATTGTTCAATGTAAGTGAAATTACAATCTCTGCACTCAATTTTATAAACATTTGGTCGATTTGTTTTATTAATTTTGGGCTTAAAATTTGAGAATAGCTATTTGGTTAGAAAACATTTTAGACATTCTGAAAATCTTTTTATATATGGCAGTGAAATATAATAATTATTATTAGTGTTATTGTTATTAGGTACTATTATTATTACCTATTATTTTTGTAAGAAAATTTGATTTTTTTGATTAGAGGATTGTACCTAAACTTGTACTTAATTATAAAAACAAAAAAACTTGTACTTAATTATAAAACTAAAGAACTTTAATTTATATAAAATTTACGTATTTAGTGATTTTATTATATTTGTTATTGTAGTAGAATTCTAATTCTTTTCATTCATATTTGGGGTAATTATGGTAAGTAAAAGAAGTTTCATATATTAAGAGATTGCTTCTTTTTACCTTCAAAAAAGTGTTGAATGAAAATTTATAAAGATCATATATCTCTGGTATACAAACTAAAGCAAATAAAAAACATAATATTCTATCTATATTTACCTTCTAGGCCTTCCTCGCATTTTTGTATGAGAGCAAATTTAGGTGTGTCCTTGGGCAATTATTACTTCACAAAGTCTTAAATTACAGAACTTCAATAGAATTTCAATTAGGTCGTAAAAATAGTAGAATAGTACAAAAATGAAATTTTCCTGAATAATCAATTTTTTTTTAAATTAAATATTTGCGGCACCTATGAAGACCACCATTTTGTATTCTTTTATCCCCACTTTTTCCCAAATCAAACTAATCAAAGGAAGGAAACAACACAGAACAGGAAATTTGATACAAAATTATCCATTCCATGTCAATTGTCAAAGAATGACAGCAGACATTAATAGATTTGGCTGCGTTCACTAAAGAAAAAAAAAAATACTTTTTCTACTGAGTTTGATTCGAGTTACAATAAATGATTTTCAGGTTATTTGTACGTAGTACATGATTTTTTGTTAAATTGTTAACATGAACTTTGAATATCAACTGCTTTTTTCACGATTAAGGTAGGTATAGGCAACACTTTATACACTACTTACGACAAATTTTCAGTTTTTATTTCTATTTATTAAAAGCTTAGACTAGGTAATAAAGAGGGGACTCATAATGTCTCTGAAATCTTGTGCCATTTTGACACCAACGGTATTTGACCGAAGGCGTAACAAATTGAAAATAAAAAATTTGTATTTATGTTATTAGTACTTTATTGATCTTTTTAGGTATAAAGCAAGTTCAAAGCGTAAAATTTAAAATAAATAAAACACAACAAAAAAAATATATTGAAATAAACTAAATGAAATCGTTTACATAATAAAATGAGTGTTTTTTTTTTAAATTCCGCAAAATAAAACATAATGATCTACATGTATTACAAAAAGATTTATTTTTACTTAATAAAGAATGACACTACCCAGATAGGGACCGTGCGTCATGACTTTAACGCTAACTGGTGACAAAAATGTGAACTTTATGGGGGTATTTATTAATGTTTTATACGGCATTTATTGTTTAATAATTATTAATAAAATGAAGTCGAATTATTTTCGTAATATCAATATCGAAAAAACTTGTTGCATCCGTGGATGTACAAACACATCACTTTGGAAACCTGGATTTCATTCGATAGTAAAGAAATTTTATAAATTTCCACAGAGCACAATTATGCCTCACACCCAATGATATACATAATTACAAAGATTGCTTATCCATATGTAAATCAGACGACGAAAAGCGTATTTCACTGGGCAAAGTTTTCTTTTTATCAATTTTGAGCACTTAGTTGTAAAGAAATCATTTACAGAACCGGTTTAGATATTAGAATCTTTAGTGTTTTCTTGTCATTAAGATTGTTACATATTTAAATGAACATTTTATATAAATATAATTTTACAGATAATGGTTTATTCTGTTGATTAAAACTAATGTAGAATATGAAATAAGAATGTCCAATTTGACAAAAATATCACGTACCTCTTTACAATTTATTAACTATTTCTCATTTATTATTAAAATAAACAAATCATAAATAATACATTGCAATTACTGTCAAAAGAGATTGTAACAAACTTTAAAATATTAAAAATCCATTGATTTTTGTAAATTTTTTTAGTGACATTACCATTAAACATTATTCAGAATAATAGAAAAGTGTCCAATTACAACTCTTACCAAAGTTGTTTATATCTCATATCAAAATTGTTTACATTACCTTTTCAAAATTGTATTACATATTGCAATTATGTATTTTATGTAAAATTGTTTCTGAAATAGTAGTCTAAAATTATTTATATCAATCTGTTATAAAAATTGTTTAGATCTCTTAATATTATTTAACTACATGAAAACTCAACTTTCCAAATACATAATGACATGTCTTGAAGTAAAACTTTAATTATTTTCTTTTTCTAAAGATTAAAATGCTGAAATTTTATTTTAAAACACATTTGGGCTAGAACGGCTCTATTTAGTGAGCACTAGGAAAGGCACATTGCAACCCGCTTTTCATAATTTTTTTATAGATGGGTGAGCAATCTATAATATGTATCGTTGAACATCTCATAAACGTCAGTGGATGAATGACATTTCGATTAACATAAAGCTAAAAAGATTTATAATTATTATTATCAATCTTTTTTATTAATTTACATTTTTTAAATGTTATTGTAATACTTTTAAATTCAGTGTTACTAAATACCGATATTTTAACATTGGATACACTTGTTTAAGGTACAACTTTACAATTTATTGTCACTTAGCCATTTAAATCTTTTTGCTTAAAATGTATATGCATGTCCAGATTTTAATAATGTTTCACATTTTACGTCATTTTGACCATGTACACGATTGTTTGGTACGGGCCGCTATCTATTTTTAACAATATTTAATATTTAAAAAAATACCCTTTATTATTTACTTGCAATGTTTACCCCATTTAATTCTAAAATTAAACACTAGAGAGGGCTAAGTTCGGCAGTAGTGCTGCCTCTATATTTCATGCACGGTCCCTATAGCACAGACACGTTCTAAAGACATCTTAAATACGTTTGTTCCCGACGTTCGTGACGTTTTGAATATCTACGCCAATTTCCAAAAGATGTTTTAAAGACGTCTATAGGACGTACTTTGTTACAAAACAAGGCGTCTTTAGGACATCTAATTTTGTACGTCTTTAAGACATCCAGTTTTGTACGTTTTGAGACTCCAATCAGCCAATGACAATAACGAATGACGATCTACATGCGCTGCAGGCAGCGCCAAGAACGCTGTAGTGGTGCCATATTCAAATATAGCGAAAAGAGTTGAACATCCACACTACCAACATATTTAAAACGTCCTAAAAACATCCTAACAAAGACGTTTTAAACATGTCCTGAGCAGGGACCCGGACCGAAATGAAATTAACGGTTCGGTTCGGTTCCGGTTCTTATCACATTTAAAAAAATCCGGTCCGGTACGGTTCCGGTTCTCAAAAAAAAATTTCGGTTCGGTTCGGTCCGGTTCTACCAAATTTTTTTCGGTTTGGTTCAGTAATTTCGGTTCGATTGATTTTTTTATAGTAGGTATGTACAGGGTTATTCATTATAAATTACCCACCCCTTATTATCGTTATTGCATATTGAAAAAAAAAGTTTCAAATAAAAGTTGTGTGGTTATAACTGTTTTTTGTTAAAATTCTATCAAATGTACAGTAGCGTGCAGATTTTCGGGGATACCTTGTATATTTTTACATTTTTATAATCCTCTCAACGAGCTGATTTCAACGATGGATCACACTTGATGTCTAATCTGGATAATAAACATCTACAGCCACCTGAAAAATCACATTTTTTTTTACTCAAAAGTCAGATGAGATTTCCAATTTCCAAAAATGTGATTTTTCATGTGGCTGTAGATCCTTTATTATCCAGATTAGACATCAAGTATGATACATCGTTGAAATCAACTCATCGAGAGGATTATAAAAATGTAAAAATATACAGAGTATCCCATTTAAAATTTTTTTTTGGAACAAGTTGCGTTTTCACGCGTCTGCCTCTCTACTTGTCCGCACTCACAATTAGGGGAGTTATACACTCCTATCCGGTGAAGGTGTTCCGGGGTGGTACAATGTCCTACTAGCCTAAGTCTATTAATTGTAATTTGTAGTAGCTGAATTAATATTGACGTTACCTACTTTCACTTTATTTGTCTTTTTTTCCGATGTGTGGTGTGTGGTTTTATTATTCAGCTACTTTCAGTCATAAAAACTATGGGGTTCAGTGTTCAGTGATTCAGTGAGTCTTACTGGTCACGTGAATCAGATATTCAAGCCAACAAAAAAGCATATGAAAAAGACACAAGAACCGAAAAAAAAACCGAAAAAATTCATTTTTATTTCGGTTCGGTACGGTCCGGTCCATAAATTAGTATATTATGCAACGATCATGTAATAACCATTACATGAGAGTTGCATACGCTATTTTTTCTACACCCGATAAATAATCAAGACCTATAAATATTCTATTTATATTGGTATTGAACACAATAACAGTAATTACTCGTATTTCTATAAAAAATTCTACAAAATTGTAATTAATGGTATTACCTTGGGTACTGGTATTACCACAGATTTTTGGGGCAAAATATTTTGTACTGCATTTTCTCCTTTCTCCTATATGTGTGGAGGAGTGTTCTATATCGCTGATATCAGACATTTTAATATTATAATTATCGAAGTTTAGCTATCTACGAAAATTTAATACGTTTTGACAACTAAAACAATTACATAGGAATTTAGGACAAACGTCAAACATCATGCTTGATTGAAAAATTGTAGGTTTCTATTGATTAAAAATCTGTATCATAATGAAAAATCTGTATCATAATGGGTATCATTATAAAACGGATTATGGGCATATAAGTGCATTATTATTATACGGGTGTAGAAAAAATATTTTTAATATATTTTCGGTTCGGTTCGGTTCCGGTCCATCTAAAACATTTCGGTTCCGGTCCGGTTTTCGGTTAATAACGGTTCGGTCCGGGTCCCTGGTCCTGAGCAGGGCGTCTTAAAACTAGGACGTACCAGGACGTTTGGACGAAAGAAAGACATGAATTGGACGTCTTTAAGATGTACTCTGCCCTCTTTGTTATTTGTTTTTTACTGTTATTTCATATTGTGTAAATAAAAAAAGTTATACCTACTCGATCATTGTTTTCGTATGATTGTAATTTTGGCTCATTGTTGTAAAATTAAAACGTAGTGCATTTTTTACCATCTCTTTTTTGCTTAGTATGAAATATGAAAGCTGGACAATATTAGAGCCAGATAAATATTTCTATTGCTTGGTTTAATATTAATTTGAAATGTTAGCTAATATAACCAGGGCCGCCGAGAGCCAGACCGGGCCCCAGGACAATTCTCCAGATCGAGCCCCGCGACAATTTTATAAAAAATTAAATAACAAAAGTTCTTCAAGCAAAAATTTCTCCCCTATTTGAATTTCTCTAAAAAAAGATCTTCAAGTAAAAATTTCGAACTCCTGAAAGTAACAAGCACCACCGCTGCCGGGCTCCCATTTGAGCCCGGGCCCCGAAAATTAGTCCCGGCTGCCCACCCCCCTCTAGTCGGCCCTGAATATAACATAACAGCATTAAAATTATCTGGACGATATACCTTTAATCCAAATTGATCATTAAACCAGTAGACATCCGGTAATTTTCTCTAAAAAAATTAAAAGTGTTTTATTAACTCTAGACACGCTTGAAATATGCCTACAGATATATACAGGGTGTCCCATTAGTGCGTAATTGCTTGATATTTCAATTTCAATTATAAACACGCAAAAATTTCAAATAAAAGTTATACAGGTTGGCCACTTTTTATATTGAACAGTGTCTCGAAAACCGTAAGAGTTATAATAAAGTCGGTTAAATGGGAAAAAAGTTGTACTTTTGAAAGACTAATTTAGTGATGTTTTAAAACCGAGAACATCAGGAGCGGTTTCCAAGATATTTAAGGGAAACCAAACGACTATTTTCGATTGTATTGCCTTTATTTTACAAATTAGAAAAAAATTGTAATTAGATTTTTTATTTGGTATTATGTAGCGCTTAATTTACCGAAGACATATTTTTTATACAACGTTTCGTTTCTGGAGGGCCACCATCAAGTATATTTTTTTGACTACGGACCTGCACTTTTTATTCTATTTAAAAAAAGTACATTTAATCATGAATTCAATCGAGTAATACACATTAGTAGTTTAGGACGTTTTAATATTGCTATTGCAAGGTCACTATAAATTTTATTGTTTTAATACAGGCCTGTATTCTTTATTATGCTTTTTTACTTAGATTACTCTACCAAAACTACACTATTAAAATTATTTTCAAATTAATCGCAGATTCGTTAAATATCTGCCATGCAAAAGCGTATCACCCTGTATGTCTCAAAATATTTTTGAATCATGCCTTTTTTAAATCTATAAAACTTTTATTAAAAACTTGTTCGTTCGTCTATAACACAAATTTAAATATCGAACAGTTATGCACTAATGGGACATCCTGTACAGTTTAAATCCATTATCATTGTAGGTGATACTTATAAATTTACAAAATATTCGAAACTAGTTAATAATATATTGACGTGTTCACTGTAAATTAATTCCTCAATAATATGTAATAAAGTTATAATTTCTTATTTCTTAATGAATATAAGAGTAGTTTGCGTTTTTGCAGGCACAAAAATAGAACTCTGTACTTTCACACCTCTCATTATCATCATAATGGCTAGTCCTGCCGTTTGCTTGTTTGTCCAATAAAACAATGTTGTTTGTTATTATCGTTTAAAAAAATAGAAAGGTGGCATCCCTATAGGGATATATAATATATAAAGCAGAGTGGCGGCTCAAAAGCTGTGGTGGGGGAGAGCCAATAATTGGCTTAAGAGGAAAATTTACATTACAAACTGAAAGACCTGCAGAGCAACGGTAGGTATAAAAAGTACAACTTAAGGGCGGAACCTAAATACATAGATATATAACCTATACTCAAACAAATAATGATTGAGAGTGAACCGTGTTGTCATATCTCAATTTTACCTTACTAGTTCTTTGTAGAATCAAAATAGAGTAAGTAGTAGAGTTGTAAGTTGTGGCAAATTATAGATAATATACAATCATAGTACTAATAAAAGATATTAATTTTAACAAAAATCAGTAATGAGTAATACTTATACATTTCTTGATCATTTAAAATTAATTATTTTATGGATTGTTCAGTATTTGTTACAACTAATGGCATCGGTGTACGGAGCGATATTTGTGTCTTTTAAATTATTTATTGTTTCGGCCTTTACTTGATGAAAATCCATTTAATTTTGAAAGAGTAAAACCAAATTTGGTAGATTTTCACACTTTTATTTTAAAAATAAAAATTTTTTTAAACAAACACTAACATGACATATGTTTCGAAGTACAACTTCTTTTTCAAATGTGACTATTTACAATTCGGTATCCAATATATATACAAAATAATTTAACAAAACAAAGTACTTAAGAAAACATCAATAACATTACATTTTGTAATGTTATTGATGTTTTCTTAAGTACTTTGTTTTGTTAAATTATTTTGTATATATATTGGATACCGAATTGTAAATAGTCACATTTGAAAAAGAAGTTGTACTTCGAAACATATGTCATGTTAGTGTTTGTTTAAAAAATTTTTTATTTTTTAAAATAAAAGTGTGAAAATCTACCAAATTTGGTTTTACTCTTTCAAAATTTGTGTCTTTGTCTGTTACGCGTAAAATCCATCTCGTCGATGACGTTCTCAGTAGTGTATTTCTAACCACGAGCGTAACATCGGGTTTTGAATTATACGGTGTGAATTGTAAGTTTTACAGTTAAGTTAGTAAGTAATCGACGTGTTGTAAGAACAATTGGTGAAAATATTAGTGCTAATAAGTGTTTAAACATTAAATAATAATATTTCTACACCGTTCTAAAACTATGCAAAAAATGGAAGACATTGAAGGGCCTTCAACGTCGAAAAAGGTAAAACGGTCGAAGTCTCGGTCGCTAAGTGAAAAACAAATTGTACTTCGAGTATTTCACTGTCTTGAAAGAGATCATCAGCGACCAAAAGATACAATGTCTCAGCAGGATACAAATGTTTATTTATTTAATTATTATTATTGTATCAATTTGTACATTGTTACATAAATTTGAAATAAACATTATTATTATTATTATTATGTTTGGCGGTCAAGAAAACATAATCCTGTAGGTTATATCCAAACTAATTATCTTACTTAGGGATTTCCGAAATGATAGGTGCGTGTAAACTTTTATGATTTAAGTACCAATCAAATAGTAATTTAAGCTTTATAATGTCTTTTAATGTTGGCCGAACCCAATTAGGGTTTCTTGGGTAAGGCTGGCTAGTTTCGAGGAAATGCAGGTAAACCGGGAGAGAGAGAGAGAGAGAGAGAGAGAGATATATATATAGAGGTATGCTTTATTGTCATTGAAAAATTACAAAAATTTTATAGACAAAGCGAAGTAAATTAAAAACTAAATATAATATAAAAATATTAAAAAATATAAAAATTTAAAAATAACTAAACAAAACAAAATAAAAATATCAATTGCATTGGATATGCAATATCCGTCATTATGATTTTAATTTAAAATTTAAGTAATACTCTGCATGTGTAACCCAAGAAGAAACTTAAGAGACAGTTCCTTACTGACTTCGGCCGCGACATAATATATAAATATACGTTAATTTGTGAAATAAAGTTAAATTCATTATTAAAATAGTAAAATTGATAATATTGTTTCTGTCACCAAACCAACCCCTGATTAGGTATCTTTCTTATTTTTAATTTGAAATATATATTGTGATTTTTATTAATATTCTTAATTTATTTGGTTCCTACTATAATTACCACAATTATTACTCCGTTTTCATAAAGCCCCACTAATGACTACAACGATTAGGTAAATTACGATATTGCAAAGTTTTCATGAAATAAATAAAAGAAATTGTATGATTATTTTAAATAATTGTACCCTCTCAAAAATAATAAGCACGCCTCCGATTTGGTCGCATTTCTACCTGCTTTCACTCTCAATCATTATTTGTTTGAGTTTAAACAGATATGATTATTTACATTTCTGAAGGCCACGCAGATGATCCTCGGCAGAAATGCAATATTTGGATAAAACATTGATGCCAAGTTTGCGATGTGTTTAACTGTAGTAATGTAATTACGCATTTGCTTGCAATACTGTTAAGTTTTTAAATTGTCCAAAAAAAAATTTACGTCTGACCGTTATTGTAGTATTTGTAAGTAGGGTCGTAATTTGTTTCATTCATTAAATTCCTTTGATACAGTACTCATCATCATCATCTGAATTAGGGCGTGGTTTAAAGCCCACTTGTACTGAAGCTCTAGGCTTATTGTACCCCTCACAGTTTCTATCCCATCAGATTGATTTTCTTGATGAATTCAAGAATATGTCTGATGGGCGCTTTCGCGATTTCTTCAGGTTCCGGATATTGTACCCCGAAGTACCATGATGATTTCTAGACCTCTGACAAAACTTTGATACAGTACTAGTCCAGAGCCAGTGAATTTTTTTTATACTTGTTTTCCCGGTCAGGGTATATTTAAATAATCTTTTCCCAGTGAACTGCATATTTAAAATTGAACGCCAATTAATAAAAGTAAGCCAAATTGAATTCGTGCATTACGTCACATCGATACAGGTGAGATTGCGCACAAAGTGCCTTTGCAAGCCTTTTTTGCCCCTTTTTTTTCGATTTATGGCCTAGGTGTATAAACCTAATATGCCAGTCTCAGTTTGTGTTTAAATTCTCAATCATGTGTGTTCTGTGTAGGCTTTGTTACTGTTTCCCAGCGCCACTTCAGGAATAGCACTGTTAATTAGAACCCAACAGTGAATTGTCGAGTGGGAAATCCACTAAGGCATCAGAATTAATTTTAAATAATTAAATTAAATGAAAAAATTCCGGCCAACGGTGGGATTCGAACCTGGGACCCTTGGATCCGCAGAGACTCTACCACACTGTGCCAACCACCCCCTTTTTGCCCATTTCATGTATTTGTTTTTAAATCATGATAAATTAATAGGTATTTTTGAAACTCAACAAGAAGAAAATCCAATTAACTCTTCCGTTATATTTTTCTTCACTAATTAATAAATTTCACATTTTTTACCATATACGGGAATGTCACAAAATAGAAATTGGGGCAGTTACTTATTTTTAAAAATATGGAAACATTTTATATGGAATCAGAGCCACCAATCTCAAAAAACGAAATTGATATGCAATAAGTATCGACAGATAAGAGTAGCAAACGTTTGTTTTGAAAGTCATTTGTAAACCAATATATAAATTTGGTAAAATTTACATTCAGAGAGTCTGAAGGCTTTTTTCAAGAAGGATCTAATGGAGAGTGTTAAGCCTGATAGAAACAATAGATTTCTTTACATACACATATCAACTGGGAGCATAAAAATGTTAAAGTGACGAGGCCTAAAACCTTGATTAGCGGAATTAATTTCATTAAATTTAAATAAAACTCGCTAAGATAAATTATTTTCAGTGATTTAAGTTATCGATTCAAATTTTATTTTTGTTTTAATAAATTAAAAGTATTCTTTATCGTTAATAACAATTTAATAGATGAGAAATACGTTTTTTACATTTTTAATGTCATTTACAGAAAACAGCTAGGTACCTATGTATTTGTTTTCAAATAATTTGACAATTTGTGAAAAAAGGAGTAAAAGTGGAATGGCCAGTGGCCAGCAGGTCAATACAATATATCATATATTTCTGTTATAACAACTAAAATATCTACATCTTTTAATCATAAGGGCACAAGTTAAAAATCATTTTAATATATGCTTTAGAATGAAGTAATATTAACTTATTATAGAGACAAGGTCTTAAAGTAATAGCTGGTACAGCATGTTTTTTAAACGTTTTCCAGTTCCTGTTAGAATGACGTCACTTTCTATGAAATATGCTCTAAAAACGGCATTTATGGCAGTCAGCGTTCCTAAAGCCCTCATCCAAGCGCATACCTAATAAAAGTTAATTAAAAAAAAATGATATATAACTATATAGTTTTCGGTTCTGGGTACCCCAAAAGAGGACACTTAGCCAACAATTTGGCTCAGATAGCTAAAACCCAACAGTCGCACCCCGAAGCAGGATGTATTGCTATCCACTAATCACACTCTTACCTGAAAAATGAAGGCCACTGACTTTTACACCAAAAAACCATACACTTTTTCCCATTGTTGCAAGAACCCGATGACGATTAGGTAGATATCAACTAGAATCATGTACTTAATGGTTATGAAGCTTATTTTAACACAAAAAGAACAAAGCATTAATCGAAAAGTAGCAATCAAATAAAAAACCACAACAATTAAAATTCAACTTAAAAACTATAACTATAAAAGACAGATACTCAAAAAGCGCAAAAGATCAGAACCAAATAAAACGAATAACCGTAATAACCTCAAAATCACACTAAAATTGCAAAAACTAGTACTGTAAAATCGTGAGATTACATCAATAATGCGTATGCGTCGGAGTATTGCAAACGTCAAAAGTACAGTGTTTTCATAAAAATTTAGCTATGTTTTTAGCAGCATTAGAGGACCATTTCTACCACGCGCACCCAACGATATTGGCGTTCCACAGTTCACTGTCTTTACCTTACACATCTAGTATAAATGATTTGACATAACAAAACTAACAATAATTATAATTAATGTAGAGTAGGCTTGTGTCAAAACTGTAAAGAAATTCTAAAACTAAACAGTATCTGTATATGTAACGTGTGGAGGGTGGGTTATCCCACGGCACTTAGGCCTCATTAAGCTCATTGTGCCTTCTCCTGAGATGATAGGCACCTCCTAGCTCGTGAGCCAGCCTACAGATTTAATGTAGTTGACAATATCGCCAAGAGGTGCTTCTCTTATATTGGCCGGTGTTAGCTGATACTGCAATCGTATAGAATATGCTTGATGGGATCATCTTCTTGTTTGCACCCTCTGCGGAATGCGGGTTCTGACAGCCCTATGATATGGAGATGCTTTCGTACTTGGCAATGACCAGTCAGAGTGCCTGTGACTGGACTCAGTTTTTGTCTAGTCATAGTCAAGTATTTGTTTGCTGCAGTATTGTCAGGATTACTTAAGAGCTCCCTGGCAACTCTGCAGTTTCTTGTGTCATCTCATCTTTCCTTGAATTTCACAAGGGAATGCTCTTTGATTAGGTCTGTGACTACCGATTTTGTCAGGCCAATAGAAGGGCCAGGTCCAAAAAGTATTTGGTTGGCTGCTTTCTTGGCTAGTGAATCAGCAAGACGGTTACCTTTCGATGTGGCGTGACCTTTAATCCATCTTAAGGTGATCACATTGTTGATGGATACTTCGGCCAAAGCTTCGTGACATGCTAGTACTAACCCTGAATAAATTCGTGGTCTGTTCAGGGTGAGTAGTGCTTGTATGTTATCTGTATAGATGAGCATGTTCCTTCCAGCGATATTCTTTCTGGTTATTTCTTTTGCTGGTGACGAGCTTTTTATTTTTTTAGAGATTTCACTAAAGAGGAGGAGACGTTTTTGCTGGAAGACTTTTTTAAAATTGTTCTGGGGCCCGATCTGGCTCTCGGCGGCCCTGTGTGCCTAAATACTACAAAATTACTTCCGAGACTAAACAAAATCAGCATTCATTCATAATTTTAACAATTGCATGTAGGCATGGGCGTCGTTACACAATTCTATAGGGGGGGGAAAAATTTTGAAAAAATTTAGTATGTTTATTTATAGGAAAACAAAGAAAATGAAACATGAAAGAGAATTTTCTTATGATGGATTTAATTATTCTGTGACGTCATGGCTTACTTCCGGTTTTTCCAAAAATAACAGAAAATTACAATTTATTTTTTATTATTAAATGAAAACCCTTTTTCTTATTAAAAAATATGATGATCATTTTGACAGCTGACAAAAAATTTTCAACACATGATTCTTATCCATATAAATGTCTCTAAAATTCAAATGTTCAATAAAAACGGAGGTTTCTATTTAAAAGTTAAAAATACATTAAGATTTTGTTATTTCCGATAAAACAGAAGTAAGCTATGAAGTCACACACCAATTGAATCCAGTACATGAGAGTATTTATCCCAAGCTTTTAATCAAATAAGTTTTCATTCCAATATCTCAATTAACAACGAAGATAAAAGCGGATAGAATTATTAAACGGTTTGCTAATAATAAAAATGCTGATAGATACGCCACTGGTATAAGGTAAATGGGTCTCAATGGGAATTTTGAAGCCTAAAAAGATTTTATGAAGTTTGTACATTCCTATATGTTTTTCCATAAACGAATTAATAGTAACATAGACAGAAAACTGTCAATACACGATTATTATACAAAAATGTCCCAGAAATTTAAATTTACAATAAAAAAGAGGGTTTCCTTTTAAAAATAAAAAAAAATCTGTTATTTTCGGAAAAATCGGAAGTAAGCCATGACGTCACAGAACAATTGAATCCATCATAAGAAAGTCTTTCAAACAGAACAAAATTAATCTGATATCTCACTTAGCGAAGCTAAGGGGGAGTGGAACGCGCTAGTTCAGTGTGATGTCATTTTGGTTCCACTGACATTTAATTCTAACCAAACTTTTAACAAAAACATCAATAAATTTGACATATAAGTTTTTACTGTTTTTAGTTTATTTCTAAATATTGTTTACAGGTCATAAAAAATAGTTTAAAGGTATGTAATTGGTAACTAAACGATTGTATATTTGACGCATGTTATCTACTTACTTTAGGAATATATTTATAAAAGTGAAAAAACGATATAATTTAGGTAAACAAAACGAACAAAACGCACTCAAAAAATCTATTGTCGCTTTGTAAGTGGAACCATAATTACATCATCACTGAACTAGCGTACTGTAGTAGTAACCCTAACAATGTCACTGACCTATTTGACAGAACTGATACTTAAATTGTCATAACAAGTCTCTAATAAATAAAATGACCCAACAAAAAAAGAAAAAATAAAAGTATATAGATTTATAAAACAAGTGAAAAAATTATTAATATTATTATTATTATATATTTTTATTACTTCAGCTAAAAAAAAGTAGTATAATCAATACAAATCAATAATAAAACATTAGGTTAGTATTTACGAGAAAATGTATGAGATCTTGCCTAAGCCTAATAAGTTGTCATTGAAGAATAGGTTAAATATTGTCAAAATAAAAACACTACTATTATATATTAACGTAGAATTAAAACGTATTAACAAAAATAATTGGTATATTTGCGATTGTAATTTATATTTTCTTCATTTTTAGGTCGAAAGAACCCATAGAAATTAATGATTAAAACTGGTTTCCTATCAATAAGTCACAAGATTACATTTCAGCCATATACAATAATTAAAGGCAGAAATCTAATCATTTGCTAAACATTTAAGACTTAGGGGATGTTGAAGAATATCATAAAATAATAATTTATTGTTTATTTAAAACCTTTTCTGATGTCTATTATTTCCAGTATTATTGTTATTATTACAAAAATAAAGGTTTTTTTCTTATTATACAGCTGTCTATTTAATTTTTTTGATTTAATTTCTATTTTGCTACTGAAAATTTATATAATACTCAGTTTTTTTGCTAGTATAATTTGTAACATAGCAACTCCGGTTGCTCATTTTATTGTTTTTAACCTATTTTTTAGTAAAAATTAAAATGTATACGTGTATTTAATACGCCAAAATTACAAAATATCCCCCTAAAGTACTCGAATTATCCGCAGCTTGCGCTAGTATCGCTTTTGCTTTCCCTACAATGACTTCGCACTGTTCGAATAGATTGTAGCCATGTTTTAACATGCCTTAGCTAAACGTTCTTTCGATTAACTCTGTCGTTGGTGGAAGAGCCATAAATATTTTTTAAACCACTTTGTATGTCTGGATAAAATTCACAATGTTTGGATGCTATATCATTAATGGAGAGTTCATTGTGTGTAGAAAGCTCTTTCGTACTCCAGTTTGGTATTCAGCTTCAAAATTGTCGATTCCAAATTTTTCCACTACTTTCATTTTCTAATTGGTAGTGAAAAAGTATTGTTTTTATGCCTTTGGGATGTAACAGGCTTAAGGACAAACTAACAGAGTCTTCGGAAAAGCGTGATGTAAGCGACGTAATAAGGGAATCCAGATATGCAATAAATATATTCAACCTGTAATATTCTTCAACTATATTAGCCTGAATATTATTATTTCTATATGAGATTGTTGTTCGTAAGGCATATCTTACGCGTTGTTGATTAAGTCGCTAAAAGCCAGGGGGGGGGGCAACTGCCCCCCTTGCCCCCCCAAACGACGCCCATTCATGTAGGTAGATACGAGGGATGGATACATATTGTAAACACTAACGCGCGAAGTTGAGACAAAGAAACCGAAAAATATTCTACAATACACAAAATAATATTTTAAAATAATTGATTGTCTGAGAGTAGAAAAGCATCCATAGTTTAGCAATACTACAATATCTTCTACTTCCGTGTTTCTTAACGTGTGCTCCGCGGAGCCCTGGGGCTCCGTAAAGGTATTGTGGAGCCTCCGCGATGAAAACAAAAGTGAAGCAGTACTATCGCCACAAAAGGGAGGACTTGGCTTGAGGACTTTTTTTTTAGAAATGTATTTAGGGCTCCGTCAAATATTTCGCTTTTCAAAATGGTTCCGTCGCCAAGAAAGTTTGAAAAACACCGCTCTATCTATTCAAAAAGCCAAAGCAACAAATACCAATGCAAACAGACAATAAACGGTCTCTTGACATTTTACATTTTTAAATAAATTAGGTTTTTAAAAAATAGTTTATAAAAGTTTTTTCAATATATGTTAGCAAGTTCATTATTGTGCCATTTTTCATTTTGAATGGTTTTTCGCGATTAAAAAACTCAATTAAAAAAATTTTGAATGTCTTACAAATTTGGCTTTTTAAAATAACTTTCATAGTGACTAAAACATAAAAGTTTGAGAGTTATTTATGGAGTCGGAAGAAGAAATATAATAACTCAATTTTTTGCTGATTAAAATACAGAAAAAAATGTACAAACATTTCTTAAGAAAATGAAAAATCCAGTCCAGTTCTTTATTTTCGGCAAGTACATGTTTATGATGATAGGTTAGTAGATCACTTAGACGTACTTTCAGCTACTGGCCCTGCGGGCCTCTGAACAGCCGGCCCACCGGGAAATTTCTCAGTTCGTCTTATGGCTCTCTAAATTCTGGGCTATATCGAATTTATAAATTAGATTTCGTTCCAAATCTTTTCCATTAATTTTGTTAGCATTTAGGACACATATTCGGTGATAAGGACCATTAAATTTATATTTTTTTGACCTAGCAACCCTACTCCCGATATTAATAACAGTTGGATTCAGATAAAATGCAGCTGGAGTCAATGATTCTAGCACTCTCCTTCCAAACCTGTGTGCAACGATGCTTTAATGAATCCTGTCAAGGAAACGCGAAGTGAATAAATAATTTAGAATAATTTTGAGCTCCCATTAACTATTTAGTTCTTCATACTTTCATCTGTAGGTGAATTTGTTGTATTCAGTTGTAGACTTACATTCCAACCGCAACAGCAAAACCGTAGCATTCGAACAACCTTTCGCCTGCTATCTGTCGTCATCGGTGCGTCAGTGGTTAGTCGATTTCGCGCACGATTTGAAACTTGTTTATAAGTTTGTTTACATTACAAATTAGGTAAGTCTTGTATAATTTTATTGGGCTCATGATACGGATATATTACTTAATTTTAGTTGTAATATTATTACTATGGTATAACCATTTTTTTTTAATTCTTGATTGTATCGAACTTAACTTGATGAATTACATATCAATAAATTTAAAACAAAATCAATATCAATGCATGGCATATTATATTTCGATGTAGAGGAGAGGAGGATCAAAAGGACCAGGCAGGAGAAATGAACGGATAAATTAGAAATAAAGTTGTTAATATAATCACCAATTAATCGTAAACAAAAATTAGAACTGCTTAATAATAAAACAAAAAATTAATTTAATTACTTTTATCTACAAACGTTAATAAAAGTATAATTTTTAACGCATGCTGTCAGTGTCTAAAATGCCATTTTATGACACTACTGGTGTTAAAAGTAAATCACTTGTAGCACTAGTGCTAAAAGCAGCTTCTTCAATTTTCGGCGGTAGAAATTCATTTTCTTGATAACTTTCCATCGAGGAACGAAGAAACAAAAAAAAGAATAATTCGTGATTTATTGACGTTAGTTGTCAACAAAGACAAATCAACAAATTCGGTTTTTGTTTACCTTGGCAACTTGTTTCATGAATAGATTAGATGAAATTGGATTCAAAACTGATAATCTCGAGGCTATTATTTTATCAATTAATTAATGAAAAATAGGTATGCGTTAATTTGGACTTTTAATGGTGTTTGTAGAAAAAATAGTGTACGATATACGTGCTAAAAGTGATTTTATTTTGTTTGAAGGGATGGAACACTCCGCCTTCGGCGTCGTGTTCCAGACTGCCCTTCTCACAAAATAAAATATTACTTTTAGCATTTATATCATAAATAACTATTGTAAACAAACAATAAATTCTAAAATACGATACGTTGTTGATTGACTTTTATATGCTTTACAAAAAATTAAATACCTACTTTTCTCAATTTGCACATGAGATAGAAAATAATAATAGTCCTACCTATCAACTTTTTAAGACCTCACAATTAAATATGATGAAGATGGTAAAATAAATACAAACTGGTTTATCAAACAAGTCTGGCCGATAAGGTACCTGTTTAAATTTTAATACAATTTCACCAATGGCATATAAAAAAGTGTTGTTTTTAGTCTTACTGATAGAGTATTTACATTTTTAAATCCAGAATATCTACCATATTGAAAATTTGTAAAAAAAAATCTAACTACCCGATTGAATTTTATAATATATTAAATAAAAATACGTGTGGCACTCGGGGACTGCCGCGGTAAAGCTATTGCATAGCATTTTTATCAACTTATGCAATTATAATTATTTATTTATTTTATTTATGCAGTATTTTTTTTCTTTGATATTAATTCAAGTTACACTTTTTGAGCGTGGTGACCGATAAGAAAACAAATTTTTTTCTTTTATTGAATAAATGAGAAGTTAATATTGTTTAAAATATTTTTATTATCTTACAATACATGTAGGTTATTCAGGAATTTTTGTCATTAAAACTATAGGTTTATGGTAACTGAAATAAGAAACATAAGTTTCAGACTGGATATCCTCTAAATATCTGGAAAATACCGCGTCAATGGTGGTCCCATATTTTGTTGTGGATTCTTGTGGATCATTATTCATTTTCAAATTCAATGTTTCCGAAATTGTATCTAAAAGAAATAGAATCAGTTATCAGCAGTTAGCAGCTAGTCTACACGCATACGTCTAGTCGCGTGCCGAACTGAAACGACGTTGGACGATGCACGGCTTTCAACGCCGCACCGCTGTGCCGGTCGGATTAAGGGGTGTTAGGTTTTTATTTTCGTTACGGAATATCTTTTTCGATTTTTCGATTTTTCGATTTTTCGATTTTTCGATTTTTCGATTTTTCGATTTTTCGATTTTTCGATTTTTCGATTTTTCGATTTTTCGATTTTTCGATTTTTCGATTTTTCGATTTTTCGATTTTTCGATTTTTAGATTTTTAGATTTTTCGATTTTTCGATTTTTCGATTTTTCGATTTTTCGATTTTTCGATTTTTCGATTTTTCGATTTTTCGATTTTTCGATTTTTCGATTTTTCGATTTTTCGATTTTTCGATTTTTCGATTTTTCGATTTTTCGATTTTTCGATTTTTCGATTTTTCGATTTTTCGATTTTTCGATTTTTCGATTTTTCGATTTTATTGAATAAATGAGAAGTTAATATTATTTAACGCCACACCGCTGTGACGATCGGAGTGGGGGGTGTTAAGTTTATTTTCGTTACGGAATTTCTTGATTCGGTCGCCGCGCTCAAAGCCCGCGATAAAAGCTATGCAATAGCTTAAAAAAGAATTAATCAAATCAAATCAAATAATAATAATGGTAATATTACTACTTATAATAATATTAGTACCATCAATAATAATAATAAAATTAATAATAATTATTGTTTCATTACTATATTGTAGATAAAAGGACTTTCAGAAAAAGAGCCTAAAATGTTCTCTAGATATAACGAACAAATTGCTGATAAACCAAACAAAACAACAAAACTGTTATTTTCAAATTTTAAATCTTAGATCAAGAAAGCAAATCGACCAAATGTAGCTTATAAAATTGACTGCAAATGCTGTAACTTACATAGGACAAACAAAATAAGAGTGACACAAAAGAAAAAAAAAAAAATAATATTTGTACTGCCTTAACACATACATTATAAAATTTGCATCTTTCGATTTTGCAAATGTAAGAATCCTAGAAAAATCCTTATTAAGGTGGATACAGCACCCCTTATAATTTTCGGGCAGTGTTATTTCAAAAAGTAATTATGTTAAAAAATTAAAATTTTGGCAAAATAAATCTAATAATATCTAGAATATAAGGCCAGTGCAATATTTATTTTTTATATCGTCTTTAAAATAACACTGCAATGTAAGTTTAGCTTCCTTTTGTAGATGCAAGCGATACCGTCATTAAGTAAAATCCTCACCGTTACATCAGTCTAACACTGTTTATCAGAACCTCTAGCATTTTTAAATGATAAGGCATATTTCTATAACTTAAAATTCATTAAGGACAATCTACAAAATTAAACAATTATTCCTATAAAATTGTACTACGATCAGGAAATTATCCTTGTTCAAATAAAATTGTCTTACTTCTGAAATATCTTCTAGTCTAATGATCTTTCTTGACTGTCAACTGCAATCTAAGATCTGTTTAAAGTTAGGTACTTTATATCATAACCATAAGAGTCCATTTCTTGATGCAACCCTGTCATCGCTTAAATTGGATGGTTTTAAATAAGAGTCAACCTAATCAAGTTACTTTAGTTTACACGACACACTCGGATATATTTAAATTTTGTTTCGGTGAGATCTCTTCTGATGACATTGCATCAATTTACACAGTTTTCTGTTTTTGAAACGTTTATGTCTTTTGTAGGAAACAAAAAAATTTACAATTTGTTTGCTCAGTGTATAGTACTGTAATGTGAGCCATTTCATTATTCAGTCATGTTCTAATCCTTCAAGTCCCTCTCTGTCTTATTTGGCCTTTGAGGCTCAAATTGTCCGATTATCATACACAGACCAAACATATATGAGGACTATAGCGAAGGCGCTTTCGATTACTTTCCAGATCGAACGTAATAATGTTTCTAGTTTTGGCGGGAGCATTCTAGATTTTCACCAGAATTTTCAATGAGTATTGGTGGAAGAACACGGACCAGTCATCGTTAAGTGCTGTATAGAAAAGATAAATTGTAATAAATAAATTAAAATTGTGAGTTGTAATATTGCATAAATATTATATAAATTAATTATAAATAAAGTGTTTTATAAATAAATAAATTAAACTATTGTTGCCGTGCTTACAGTTGGGTACAAAACGTCTTATTCTAGAAAAGTCTTAGATACTGGAACAAAAAACAAAATATAAATTACACTCGTAAAACTAAATTGTTTAAAATTGCAAATAAACAAACAGCATAACCTCAAAAATACTTTTATGCTTAAAATTTTTGACATATGACGTAAAAGTATTGCAAAAGTGCGGACACTTTTAGTATCGTCATAAGGTTCGTATACCCCGCCCTACTTTGTGACGCCACGCCTTGTTAGTGCGTGGTATTAAGCAGTCATATTGTTTGTTTCACGGATCTGTTGACCTTTCTTTTTAACTACAGGCATTTGCGAAAACCTCCTATGCTCGGCTAGCCAAATATTCACCGCGTTCGGGTCGTAAGGTTGCCTCCCATGTCTGGAAAGCCAAATATGGACCACATGCGGTTTTTACTTCTAAATTACGTCAAATTTGGAGTTCTTGCATGATTTAGGTCCGAATTTATATTTTTTTCTTGATAACCTCCGAGACACAGATAGCCCCATAATTATTTAAAACACGTAAAACGTGACATTTCTTTATTAAAGACACGCTCAACGTGACAGTATAATTATTGAGAAGGACAGGTGAAAAAAAATGTATATTCTGTCGGTTGTGAATTGTTATTTTTATTAAAATTTACGAATGACATAATAATAATAATAATAATAATAATAATAATAATAATAATAATAATAATAATAATAATAATAATAATAATAATAATAATAATAATAATAGTAATAATAATAATAATAATAATAATAATAATAATAATAATAATAATAATAATAATAATAATAATAATAATAATAATAATAATAATAATAATAATAATAATAATAATAATAATAATAATAATAATAATAATAATAATAATAATAATAATAATAATAATAATAATAATAATAATAATAATAATAATAATAATAATAATAATAATAATAATAATAATAATAATAATAATAATAATAATAATAATAATAATAATAATAATAATAATAATAATAATAATAATAATAATAAAAATTTTGGAAAATAGTTCAGCTCGAATATACTGGGACCGAGGACTCTTAACCGATAGAACTGTATCTCATAATAGGCCAGATATAACAATTATTGATAAAGATAATAAAATTGCGTTCTTGATAGACGTTTCTATCCCAAATACAGGCAATATCCAAGCTGCATATGCTGAAAAAATTAGAAAATATTCCGAATTACTTCTTGAAGTAAAACAGTTATGGCAGGTTAAAGCAGTATACATCTTGCCCATAATTATATCTGCTACAGGAATAGTACCACGCAATCTCCATGAAGCTCTGAAAAAGTTAGAGGTACCATCATCAATATATATTAAAATGCAGAAGGCAGTAGTTCTTGGTACATGCAACATGGTCAGAAAATTTCTCGGGGAATAAAAAGAAAAACAAGAAAAGCTTCTTTACCTTGGTTCGACCCGTAAAGATAGTACCTACCGTTTAAAATACGAGATAAACCAAAAATAATAATAATAATAATAATAATAATAATAATAATAATAATAATAATAATAATAATAATTAATAATAATAATAATAATAATAATAATAATAATAATAATAATAATAATAATAATAATAATAATAATAATAATAATAATAATAATAATAATAATAATAATAATAATAATAATAATAATAATAATAATAATAATAATAATCAGTAATTTAAGATTGTGCAACAGGGCCCACAAGTCCTCAGCAATGTGGAATTCGAGGTGATGAAATTAAAAAATCGTTCTATTTGCTGTCCTTGAAAATAATGATGTGTATATGTGAAATTCTAAGGATCATTAGGAGAGTTTATTACTACTAAATTATTTTTTAGTATTTTGAAAATAAAGTGCTTAGTATTATTCATACCTTTGAGTTTATTCAAGAAATAACGTGAATTTCCTGGTAAGAAACGAGTTCACGGAATGGTCGTCATGTAATACTAGAACCGACCAATAAAAATCTAAAGAAACTGGCATAATTTGTAGATTTTTCTTCCTTCAGCTAGCAATAATTTACGTGGACACTATGTAAGGAATAAGGAACTTTATACATTGAAACAACTTTCTTCTCAGCTAGGTTCAACCTACGTGCCTTCAATAATACACTCTTATAAGTATTATCACGTTACACATAAATTATATTACATAATTCGGTGCATAATTCGAATATGGCAACTAGATTTTCTTTTAAAGATGTACATACGTTAATTTTCAGTTGTAATATAATTACAAAAGGATGAAAAGCAATGAAAGACGAAAAAAAATTGGTATAAATATTTTTATTGCTTTAATTTAATTAAGATTGTACAACATTGTAAAAATAGTGTAAAAACTAAAACCATTTTAGCATCTCAGAAGTGTTTTAAGTTACTAAATCTACATTTGTCAGCAGAGACATTTTAAAGTTCACTTATTGTTTTAGCAAAAAATGTAAAGAAACAGTGAATTTACTAAATATTGTGTTCTTTACAAAAGTCAATTGTTTGGTCAATTTATTTCGATTTTCTGTTAGATTTTTTTACTTTGTCCTTAAATATAGGTTAATTAAAATACAATGACAAAGATACACTTTAATCATTATAAACCAATGATTGAAAATCATTGCGACACTTCATTGAATGAAATCACAAAATTTTAATTATTTTGACAGATAATAATAAATACATTATGGTGTACCTGAAGATGAAGTAATTATAAACTTAAAAACAGGTCGCAATAAAAGATAAATCTGTGAGATTCAAAGGACTTATTTTTCCTATTCCCTATACTACGATGGCTACCCCTC
>OV651816.1:94704576-94709576 GCA_927349885.1 Psylliodes chrysocephalus | reverse complement strand
TGGAGTAGGTAATGCAGTATAAATCATTTTTATTTTAATAAATTAAATAAAAATCACTGTTACTGTGGGGTTCGAACCCAGGAACCTCGGATCCAAAACCACTCTAATTTTGAGCCACCCACCTCCTCATTTTTAATATTATTATTACTTATGTTATTGTAATTCAAGCCATTTCCTACCAATCTGATCATGTTCTGATCCTTTTTTATGGCCCCACTTATTTTTAAAACCAGTAATATTTGATGAAGGATAATAAACATCTTTTACCCAAATATAAATACATCTAAGGTCACAAACAAATGAAGACAACACGCTGAAGGAAAACTAGAGCGGGTCGGCCTAGACGGGTCAACCCGAAACCGTTCCAAAGACTCTCATTCTGATAGCCTCTTTGAAATGTGATGGTAGTGTTTACGTAGACTGTGAGGTAAACGTTAAAGAGAGACTGAGACTTTTATTTATTTATTTATTTATTTATTTGTCTTAAGTACACTACAGAAATATGAATTCCAAATGGCACAGTCTTAAAGCTAAAACAACAATTAAAGTATAATTATATATACATAAAAAAAAAACCGAATATATAAATATCAAAACTCTTCAGAAATTTTAAAATACATTTAACGTCTAAAAAACAAAGTCTAACACCATACAAGACAAGAAAACAACCTAAAATTTTAAAATTCGAGCATCCTCTTAACAGATAATAACGTACAATTAAAAATATCACAGTGAGAATAGTGCTTATTATAGTTGCACAAAAGCCTATTCATGAAAGCTCTTTGTCCATAGTTTGTACGATGGGTTTTCTCAAAGAATAGTTGTGACTGTCGAGTATGCCTTAACGGAACAACAAAATTTACTTGGCATAACAATTTTTCACAAATAATGTCTCCATTAATTATTTTGTAGAGCAAAAGTAACATTGCATCCCTGCGTCTCCGTTCAAGAGTTTGCATACCACAGAGTAGCAGTCTCGTTTCATACGATATAAGAGAAATTGGCAAATAAAAGTTCAATTACACTGTTATTTTCGTTGATATCGAAGAGGACGTTGTACTAGATGGATGTAATGAACTTATATGTCTTCCAATTAAATTTTAAGAACATAGTGATTCAAGTTGGTATCGAAGACGTATTCCTACATCCATATAAGGACAATACTGTGTCAGTTGCTGTACAGGATACGCTGGTACCTGCCAGAAGTAAAACCATTATAGTAACACGGCTTTAAGAAACTAGGAACGAATGAACACCTGACATGGTGGAACCTTTGAACGACTTTAAAGAGATGGGTCGTGGTATTCTGATCGAAAAGAGTTCGTCACGACTGCTACAGACCTTCTCATACGTCTTATAAACGTTAATGATTACCCGAATACCATCAGAAAGAGACAATAATCGGAACCTATGTACCAGTAACTTTCATAATTCGTCAGACAACACCTTCTGATAATTTCACAAATTTAAGCAAATGTTTGCAGTTGCGAGTCAATCAATGAATCAATTAGGGAAAAAACAAAAATAAAGGAATTTCTTTGACGATATCATGACATTTTTGTACCAAAAGGGAGGAAAATAGAAAGAACTTCTGTTGTAAAAAATAAAATTGACACTGTCGACGCCAGGCCGATTCGTTTACTACCCCGAAAATTATTAAAGTCCATAAGACAGAAATCTGAAAGGGTTGAAGAAAAAGTAATAGAACCTTCTACCAGTCCATGGGTCTCTCCGGTAGTTTTGCTCCAGAAAAAGGATGAAACTACGAGGTTTTGTGCAGATTACCGTCAGTTGAACAAGTTTACCAAGACAGACAGTTATCCTCTGCTTCGAATCGAAGACATCTTGGACACATTTGACGGAAGTAAACTAGTTTCTACCTTAGACTTAAAGTCTGGATATTGTCCATAAAAATACGAAAAAAAGAACGCCCCATAAAGCAGTACAACGTCGGTTACTCATTTGAAAGGATTGCTTTAGATCAGTGGTCGCCAACCTGTCGATCGCGAGCTACCGGTAGCTCGCGGAGGCAATTCTGGTAGCTCTCACAATGATTTTAATTTAAAAAATACAAACTGCAAAAATCAGAGAAGCTTCCGAAAATTCCACAAAAAAATCTAATTGTCATAATATTAAACATAAACAGCGGCAACGTTGCGGTGAGCGATCTGCCGCTGACGTCATCAAGCTAGAATCGGCTAGAACCGATCAGCCGGACCAGAGCGTTAGTGTTCGAGAACGATCAGGATTGCTTTGAACGGGATAAACACGCACGACGCTGCGACATTGCGCTTAGTTTAAAACTGAATGCCTAACCAACATCCAGCGGTTGGGTTAGTAGAGAACAACAAAAAATAATATTATGGCAAGCAGTTGAAAGAAGGTAAAGACATACCACTTTCATTCGGAATGAGAAGAACAATACTTTTTTACAGAAGTTAAAGATACAAATGTGTGTTTGTTATGTAATAGTGCGGTCTCAGTTGCTAAAAAAGGAAATATTGAGAGACATCATAAAACTGTACATTTTAATTTTGAAAAATCATTCCCACTACATTCTGCCGCCAGAAAGGAGAAAATGAAACAGTTAAAAAAGCAGTTAATTGGACAACAATCAATATTTTTAAGAACAGTCGACAAAAATAAGGCTGCAACTGAAGCATCGTACCGTGTGTCCCAGATAATTGCACAAAAAAGAAACCTTACGAAGACGGGGAAATGATAAAACAGGCGTTTTTAGAAGCTGCTGATTCGTTATTTACCAACTTTAGAAATAAAGACAAGATAGTTTCAGCTATAAAATCTATGCAACTTTATTTTTTATTATTATTTTTCACTTCAACTGGATGAATCAACAGATGTCGTTGACACTGACCAGATGGCCGTGTTCGTCAGGATGGTTTTTAGTGATTTTACGATTAAAGAAGATCTTTTGAAGTTTATTCCACTGAAAGGACACACTACTGGACAGAAGTTGTTTTCTCATTTAAAAAATATTATTTCTTCCGAGAAAATTTCAATATCGAAAATGGTAGGCTTGACAATCGATGGCGCTCCAGCTATGATGGGTTGTGATAAGGGTCTGGTGGCGTTATGTCGTAAAGATGAAACTTTTCCGCATTTTCTCTGTTACCACTGCATTATCCATCAGCAAGCATTATGTGGAAATTTCCTGAAACTAAACAACGTTATGAAACTGGTGGTAAAAATTGTGAACAAGATTAGAGCTCAAGCGTTACAAAAAAGATTATTCAAAACCTTGGCCGATGAAGTTGACTGTCAATACGGGGACCTACTCCTTCACTCTGAAGTCCGATGGTTAAGTAGAGGACGGGTGCTGAAACGTTTTAATGATGTCCTATCTGGCATAGTTCAATTTTTTAAACAACGCGATGAACCGACTCCGGAACTACAAAATTCAATCTGGCTTAGAGAGATTTTAGTTTTCTCGTGGACATTACAGAGAAATTAATCGAACTTAATGTGCAGCTTCAGGGGAGAGACAAAGAACTAGCGGAAATGATTTCTGATATAAAAGCATTTATCAAAAAGCTGGAGTTTTGGGAACAAAACCTAATTAACAGCGATGCCAAGCATTTTCCTATTCTTTCAGAAAAAATATTTTAAAATCCATTAGAACCCTATGACAGCAAATCTCATGTAGAAATAGTTTCTACCCTGAAGAATAACTTCAAAAATCGTTTTAAGGATTTCAACGAAATGGATTTAGCAGCGCAGTTTGTTGTTTCACCCTTTATGGAAATTGATATCCAACAGTTTGCAACTTGTGTTATGCAGAACTTTGACGAAAACATCGCTGCAACAGAAATGGAAGTAATTGAGTTTCAAAATGATTTAGCCTTAAAATCGTTAGTCTCAAGTACCAAATATATCTGGCCTATTGTAAGTAAAGACAAATATTCAGTTCTATGT
Source organism: Psylliodes chrysocephalus (assembly GCA_927349885.1). Lineage (NCBI taxonomy): Eukaryota > Metazoa > Arthropoda > Insecta > Coleoptera > Chrysomelidae > Psylliodes > Psylliodes chrysocephalus. The sequence continues at coordinate 94,705,643 of OV651816.1, read as the reverse complement.
CGTGTTGCCTTGAAAGTGAAAGCATTATTCAGTTCAACCTATTTGTGTGAATCTTCTTTTTCCAATATGAAGTTTATTAAGAACAAATATCGCAATCGACTTACAGATGAACATTTGGATAATTGTATTCGAATGGCTGTATCAAATAATACTGCAAATATTAAAAAAATTATCGATGAGTCTGAATGTCAGCCTTCTCATTGAACGTACTTTTTTATTTTTCAATCTTTATGTTCATGATAGTGCGTTACTTTTTTGTTGTTATTATTAGCTATTTTTAAATATTACGTGACATGCCGTTGTGGCTGGATAAAAGTTTGTGTTTATTTTTCACCTTCGTTTGGTAGGTAGGAATGTAGCTATGAACAAGTACGTACTAGTAATATTAGTTATTTTGTTATTAGTTTATTATTAGTACCTATGTATTATGTATTACCAGTGTTAAATAGTAAAATAAATACATATAGTGATAAATTAACTGTGGATTATTTCATTTACGTTGCGTTACGTGACTTCCGTGTGGGTAGCTCGCTGTTTATTCCAAAATTAACAAAGTAGCTCAACACATTGAGAGGTTGGCGACCACTGCTTTAGATATTGCTGGACCATTCCCTATGGCCGATGATAGTAATAAATACATGATAGTGGTTATGGATTATTTTATAACTAGGTGAAAGTCCACGCCATTCCAAATCAAAAGACCCAAACAAGGCTAAGGGCCTTAAATGATTAGAGCATAACCAGATTGTTATTAAATGGCTCTCATTACATTATTTATGTTTTAATTGTTTTTTACATTATTAAACATATTTCAAATTATTATAAGCAATAAGTTAAAAAATAAAACACAGTCATTGAAATTGTCTTCTTTATATAACACATAATATAGACTACTGTTACCAGTTGTGCATGTGCCCGCAGAAAGCAATGTACCGCACATCAAGAAATTTTGCATTTTGCCTCTGTGAATGTTTGACCAGAAATCAAATATTTTATTACAGAAAAGAACCAATTTATGTATATGTTCTTTCTTCTTTACTGATTACTAATAAAAATATGAAATTTAT
>OV651816.1:94694576-94699576 GCA_927349885.1 Psylliodes chrysocephalus | reverse complement strand
TAGAATTTTGAATATCCAATATCAATAATAATACTTGGAAAAGATAAGAATTATAATTACCTATTATAAGTTTCTAAGGTCAGTAGAAATAATATTATTTTATTTATCCAAACTTTTTGATAGCAATTTACAATAGAATTTGTATAATTTTTCTAGTATGAAGTTGTATGCCGATGAGATAAAAACCATTACAATCTCAAATCTATAGTTAATTGAATCTGACAGATATTACTATGAATTGTTCAAAAATAGTTAAAACGTTTAAAACAACATTGTTTGAATTATGATAAAAATGATTACCTGTTTATTGTGTAGGTACGTAATTATAGAATAAGTTAGTAATTTTCTTGATAACATGTGTTCTGAAGCCATTATAACTAAAAATTTTAATAAATAAATAAATAGTAATGGTTTGTTAAGGTTAAAAAAGATTGCGCCATCTATAAAAAAATGGTCAAATATTTTAAATAGTTCAAAAGGTAACATTACAGTTTTAAGTAACTTCTTTATTATTATAAAGAAAATTGCATATACAATAATAAAACTTACAACTAAATCTCATAGATGGTAATAAATAATATTGTTAGAAGTTAAAAGAATTAACTTCAAAATTATTGTTTTTAAATAATTTATCACCCTGTATACTATACCACCCTGTATAGCCACTTCATAAAACACGTGTTAACATGGTTTTATAACGTTTTATTAAATATCTCGTAAACAATGTTTGTAATGAAATTAATTAAAGAACAAAATAAAGAATGTCTTTAACGGCATATTGGCTATCACTTCATAGCGTTCGGCTGATCGAAAGTCAAGTCCCCGCTCTTGGCGCTCTCTCCTGGTCCTGAACACTGAAACGGGTAGACGTGGTATTGTCGACCCCAGTGGCGGCGATATCCTAATTCGCTGACTCTAACACGGCCAGACTGACAGGTGTTTCGTTCTCGAAACAAGTATCCATTTCCACTGTGGTGTCTTCATTTTCTATGGGAAAAAGGTAAAACGTGACCTACATGCCAAGGTCCAATACATACTTTCATGACCCCAAGCTTCAAGATAATGTAATCTTGAAAAACAAATCATAAATAAAATATTTCATGGGAGTATGCTGACCCCATGCTTCAATTTATAATCCTAAAAAACAATTCATAAATAAAACATTTCATGGGAGTACCCCATCTTTCAATTTGTAACTTTCAAAAATAATTCATAAATAAAATAATCCATGCGGGAATATGATAACCCCATTCTTCAATTTGTAATCTTGAAAAACAATAAATATTTTATGGGAGTATGCTGACCCCATCATTCAATTCATAATCCTAAAAAAAATTCTCCCGGTCCTTTCCAAAATTTTTGAAAAACTCTTAGATAAACAACTAAATTTGCATATAAAAAAATTCGATATTCTTCCCAAAACCCAATCAGGATTTAGAAGTGGATATGGGTGTTCAACCGCTTTAGCCGATGTTACCGATGACATATTGCGCTCACTTGATGCAAATAAAGTATGCACATTAGTACTAATTGATTATTCACGTGCATTTGACACATTGAACCACAAATTTCTATTAGCAATTTTGCATTTTATTCGTCTCAGCCATTTGTCGATCAAAATTATAACTTCGTATCTAACAAATCGCGTTCAACAGGTGGTTCTTAACAACACTTTCTCTAATTGTTTGTTAGTCAGAAAAGGTGTTCCTCAGGGCAGCATTCTTGGCCCATTACTGTACACCTTATATACATCCTTCCTACATTCACATCTAAATCATTGTAAGAGCCATTTATATGCTGATGATACACAAATTTATTATTCTTTTGAACTGTCTAAAATTGAAGAGTCGGTCAGACGTATTAATGACGATCTCTCTATTCTTGTAAGTGCATCTGAAAAACACTCATTGCATATCAACTCAACAAAATGTTATGTTATTGTATTTTGCAGTGAAAATAACCGACAGCTGATCTTGCCACAAATACAAATCACCTTAGGGAATGAAATTTTAAAAATTAGTTCCTCGTATAAAAATCTTGGTTTGACTATTGACTCGCAATTAAGGTTTGATAAACATATTAACGAGAAGGTTAGGAAAGCCTACTCTTCCCTAAAACTAATTTATCCACATAGAACAGATTTGTCTACTGCAACTAAACAAATGCTTACTGATTCTCTTGTTTTATCGCACTTTAATCATTGCGACACGGTATATGGTTCCTTTTTACGATTAATTGATAAGAATCGAATTCAGAAAGTACAAAATAGTTGTTTAAGGATGATCTATGGCATAAGGAGAAGGGAGAGGATTTCTTATAAATTAAAATAGGCGAATTGGCTGAACATGTTTAATCGTCGGAAACTTCATTCTCTCTGTTTATTTTATAAAATAGTTAAGACCAAAATTCCCTCATACTTACATCAAAAGATAAGTTTTCGGACCGACGTCCATCATATTAATTTAAGGAAAAAGAATGCCATTACCATTCCATCTCATAATAAACAAATATTCAAAAAATCATTTAGCTACCAAATTGCATTGAACAGTTATCTTCTTGATATACCAAATTTCAGTCTTTCATTAACAGCTTTTAAAAATAAATACAAACAAATTTTTTTACGCGAACAGACATTTTAAATTTTAAGTCTTTTTTTGTGATTTTTAATATTTATTAATATAGATTAAGGTTCCTTTCACTAGTTAATTATTCTTTTAACTGTATTTTTAAATTATTCTAGATATGTATATGTATTTTTACTCTTTATTTTACTTATTTATTTTGTTCAAGGCGAGTGAGGTAGAATTGGTCTTATGACCTATCACTCGACCTTTTATTTGCCTAATTAGTATATTTAGTGTATTTTTGTTTTTTTTATATTTTGTATTTTTGTACATCCTTTATTGGCAAATAATAAACTATTATTATTATTATTATTAATTCATAAATAAAACATTTCATGGGAGTACCCCATCTTTCAAGTTGTAATCTTGAAAAATAATTAATAAATAAAATAATCCATGCGGGAGTATGCTGATCCCATTCTTGAATTTGTAATCCTAAAAACAATTCATAAATATTTCATGGGAGTATGCTAATCCCATCTTTCAATTTAAAATAAAAAAAAACAATTCATAAATATTTCATGGGAGTATGCTGACCCCATCTTTCAAGGCATATTATTCGCCATTGAAACAAAACAATACACATGGGAGTATGCTGACCCCATCTTTCAAGGCATATTATTCGCCCTTGAGACAAAACAATACAGATGGGAGTATGCTGACCTTATCTTTCAAGGCATATTATTCGCCCTTGAGACATAACAATACAGATGGAAGTATACTGACCCCATCTCTCAAGGCATATTATTCGCCCTTGAGACATAACAATACAGATGGGAGTATGCTAACCCCATCTCTCAAGGCATATTATTTGCCCTTGAGACATAAAAAATAACACTAAAGATGGGTGTATGCTGACCCCACCTTTCAAGGCTTATTATTCGTCTTTAATACATGAAATATAACATTAAAGATGGGTGTATGCTGACCCCACCTTTCAAGGCTTTTTACTTCATCCTTGAGATATAGAACATAACATTAAACATGGAAGTATGCTGACTCCATGTTTCAAAGCTTATTATTTCATCCCTGCAACAATCAAAATCAAAGCAGTCAAAATAAAACATTTACTTTAACTTCAGTTTCAAAAAATTGATAAATTCTTGAAAATCAGTCACTTATGATCACCCGCTCGGCCAAAGCCTGACTTGTTTAACATTTTTCGGAGACATCATTTTTGTCAACGCCTCTATTTATCTCCACTCCGATCTAGCATCTTCGGCGCAAATCTTTAATCCAAGAAAATCAATTTTTTTTTGTTTGTGAAAACATTTTCAAATATTTAGGAAAAACCATGCCTTTCCTAAGGCTACTAAAACTTGCTTAAAATAAATCAAACCCTGTAAAAAAATATTGCTAAAAGTCGACATTTCAACAAAATTATTAATTAAATTAATTTCCATAGCACAGTTGTTTACTGCAGAAATAGAAAAACAAGTAAACCACAAATCTCGATATTGTTCAAGTACTTTTAATTGATTTAAACTTATTCCAAAATCCACGGAAATTTTTAAAACACCCGGTAACTGTCGGTTTATAATAAGTACCTACGTATCATTATAATCAGTAACATAAACATTAAACGTGTACCTAGACTAAGCTAGCTTGCCTGTAATTTTAACATCTGTTCCAAACTTATATTTTGAAATAAACTGTCTCAAGTTACGCCCAATAATACAAATTTCCTGTAAATTAACCCGGACTGTTCAATAAATGTTTCACACATCAGAGGGACACTTGAGCTCGGAATCAATAAACCCATATAGGTTGATTAATGTTTATTTTCATAGGCACACTCGCTTTGCTCTGAAGAAACAAAATTTATTTTATGTGTTTTATCTATGTATAAAAATTAGGCTGAGCTGTCAAAAGTAGAGGCTTTAAAAAATAATCGTTCAACAATTTTCTATGTGACAATGACTGAATGAAGTTCAAATTTAAAATAACATTTTTTCAATAAGGCAATTCTTTTTTTATAAACGTAAGCTGTATAAGATTTACAAAGTGAGCTGTCAAAATAAGAAACTACCATTTTCTGTGTAAAAATGACTCTTAAAAGTTCAAATTTAAAATTAGACCAAAGTCTTAATGTTGGAGACCAATTCTCAAACCATATTTTAGCATCGACCAATAAAAAGCGTTCAACTCTTACCAGTATCTGCTGGTCTTACCACTCAAATTTCTCTTTATCTTTTCGACCTACTATATACAAACCTTAGAATCGTCGGTATCTGACCAAAATAAGAGCAACTTGTTCTGGAGTTGTTTTTCTGTTTTTGTAACTGTGCAACATCTCTTTAGATAAATCATCATAACGTGAACAGGATCCACACTTCTGATGTTAGAAGTTAAAAGAATTAACTTCAAAATTATTGT
>OV651816.1:94635075-94694076 GCA_927349885.1 Psylliodes chrysocephalus | reverse complement strand
AAACTATTTTTTCTTTATGTTTAACACTATTTAAAATCATAGAACAAACTCGACCGTGTCGCTCAACTCTTGGTTGTAATTTTTAAGTGTTATCTTGCGCGTAATTTCAGTGTTTCTGTGTTAAAAAGCATTGCCCGGTTTTCAGAATCGCTAAAAGTGTAAGTTGATGTATTCTGCAGTAAGTACTATTAACTTTTCATTGTTTCCAATTGCCACGATCTTTTTGTATCGTGTGCTATCCCTTTGTGCATAATAATACTCAGTTTCAGTGCTTTAATATTTTAAAATCGCCTTATTGTTCAAACGGTCAATCGCATCGATCGTGCTTCGTCTCCACGAGTTTGTTTCATTATTGTCCGTTTCGCGTAGTTCCGCGAGCTGTCATTTCTGGTTTTGGCTTCTAGTGCGTAGCTTGGTGCGAGTTGTAATAATTATGCTCTCGCGCTGTCGCCAGACTGTTTTAAATTTATGATTTCTCACGAAATTTGATTTTTCTTATTTCCAAGTTTAAAATTCAACAGAACATAGATTTTCTTATCAATTTTCGCATACTATCAAACGCGTTTTACGTAAATGACTAATTACCGACCAAAGTTGAAGAAGTCTTTCCCTAAACAGTAACTTCAGTGCCAATATTCCGCATAACGATGACTAACGAGCAACTGCAGATATTTACTAAATACCAGGAGGCAAATGGTAGCAGCACTTTACCAACAGGTAAAAATGCTTTTTAATATAAGTTACACTTCAGACAGGATAAATCAATAGAAGATAATAATGAAAAATAACAAAACAAGGCTTTTTTATCTGAATTGATTTATTTAAGCAAAACCTTAGAAATATAATACTAAACTAAATTAAATTATTTTTTTTTATAAATATAAAATCAGTTTTTATAATGTTTTTAAATATTTCTCAAGAAGTATAAAATAAAATGTTTTTATTTGGTTTTACTTTTCTGATCATTCTTAGTTCTTGAAATTATAACCATCATATTTATAGACATTCCAAACAAAATGGTCGTCCGTAGGAAAAGACATAGCACTGACAGGAACATGATAGTTTATGATATGGCAACCACGGGGGTTGGATTCCATGTAAATAGTTGGTAACAAGTTTGCTTGACCTCGACAGTAGCGCGCTAAGCGCTTAAGGTTGAATTACACCTGTCAGTTTCAGTCGATAAAGTAGAACACTATTAATTAAAGCGATTTAAAAATTGGCGGGCTTGATAATTTAGATATTTGAAGCAATTTAAAGTAACATTTTCCTATTTGACAACTTTTACTTACAACTACTAAACAAACAATAAGTTTAGTGAATTTTTGTTGTAGGTAAATGTTGAAAAATGGAAAATGTCACTTGTTTTAACTGAAAAATAAAATTATTTGAAAAATAAAACACATTTTTAACAAGTTTAATTTATTTAGAATTACCATATAATTACATGTGTCTCATTATCTTCTAACTGCATATTTTGAACATAACAAGCACTATATCACACACTAAATTACTGAAAAATAAAAATATAATATGATAACCAGCATAGCACATGACAATGTTTTTATTATTAAAAAAACCGGATATAGTTTTTATAAAAAGTCAAAGTAGTTAATTTATAAACACAATTGTTTTAATGTTTTAAATTTCCCTTATTAATCCAAGGACAAATCATTCTAATTCTAATATTCTTATACTTATTGTCCCTTTAAGGCATTTTCCATCTATTTCAATCTAGAATAGTTGTAATGCCTATTTCAGTTACAATAAGCCTCCAGCTTCAATACAGGTGGGCTTTGAAACACCCTAATTAAGAAACACATTTATGCACATTCCAAAAATCTCCATACGCGGGAATATCTAAAACAAAACAAAAATAAAGGTGCAGTGTGTATCTTAAAATTAAAAATAAACACGAGTCATAACCTTTTTAAATTCTTACATTTTTCTTGCAATAAAAGGTATTAAAATTTCAATAATAATAGAAAACATCTGATTTATGATCTTAATAGGTGAACTATGCAAAAATTAACAAGTTGACCTAAATAGCATATAAGTTTTTGAACATATTTGGGTATTATTTGATAAATATAATAATGAATATCACGCAAAAATTTAACAATAACTTTTTGAGCACAAATCATTCGCCTTTTTTCATCATGGTCTTTATGAGTAAAACTAAGATCAGGTTCTATCTCGGGTTCTACAATATTTGTTTGTAAATTGGCTTCACACATTTCGCTCACAACTCCTTTCATTTTTTTGACCGCAAATGTTTAAAATGTGGATCCATTTATCTCTAGAGTAATAATAGCAGGAGAAACAAACTTTCTTGTTAGTTTTGTGAGAAAAATACTTAGGTACTTCTGCAATTAAAATTTAAATGAATCAGAAGTTAACGATATTCTTAAGAACCTGTCTATAGTTAAATTAGTTAAATCTAACTTACACTTAATTAATACAATTTACTCACCTACATTTGAAAAAAATATCACCTGATTTGAAAATGAAAACCCAGTATATATACCAATATGAAAATAATATCAGGCTGACATATTTATTATTATTTATAGCAACATAACCTAATTTATTTTCAAAGCCAGATTTACACCATCTAATAATATTTAAATTTAGCTTTAACTTTAAATTTATTAACGATTATCCCTGTATTTGATCACACATTATAGCAAAGTGAAATTTAAAGGAGTAAATCAGTAAACTTATTGATTTCTTTGTCATTATTTTTGAAAACATATTTTTTTATGGGTGTAAACGGGTTTGAATTTAGTGATAGCAGCGCGCTAAGCGCTTACGGTTCAACTACCAACAAGGAAACAAATCCCGCCATTTATTCAAACCTTCTCTTTTTATTTTTCTATGATGGCAACACGGTGGGTCTGGTTATTTAACAGGGTCGATGATATAGATATTTATATAGATTGACCTTTCATGTTTTTAAAAATGAACATAAGCTTATGCCTTGAACTAAATACATACAGTGAGAATCTTAAGTCTTACCCCCCCTAACTAACTCGTTACTGGAGCCTTGTTAGGAAAATTGCCGAGACAGATCGATTTTTGTTTACTACAATGTACATTTTTGTATGATTAGTTTACCCTTAATTTCATCCCTTACTCGAGGGGAACAACCCTTTCGAAAAATTTAAATGGCATGGGGTGGTGAATGATAGCTCATTTGAAAGGGGGTTTTATTCTCTATTCTACCGTGCAAAAAATTTTTAAATTTGCTTCATTACGTGTTGATTTATTAATGTTTAAAAATAACAAAATCTCACAAAATAGGAAAGCAACTAAACTAATAGTGACCTTCTAATGGCAAAAAGTCTTACTTCACGTCTGAATCAAAACCGAAATCATGCAGGGCCGAATTTTAATTCTAAGGATGAGTGTGCTACGTTAATTTCCGTTATTCTGAAACAAAAATTAGTCGAGAATTAATGAAGCAAATTTCAAATTTTTTTACATGGTTGAATAGAGAATAAAACCCTCTTTCAAATGAGCTATCACTCACCACCCCATGCCATTTAAATTTTTCGAAAGGGTTGCTACCCTCGATTAAGGGATGAAATGAAGGGTAAACTAATCATACAAAAATGTACATTGTAGAAAACAAAAATCGACCTGTCTCGGCGATTTTCCTAACAAGACTCCAGTAACGAGTTAGTTAGGGGGGGTAAGACTTAAGATTCTCACTGTATGTTGGTATAGTATTTTTAATACAAATCCCGTTGTACGTCATCAATGACGTTGGTCTTTCGTCAAAGTACCTACTACTAACTAATTCAAATGTCCCTATCTAAGTTAATAATCCAAAAATGTCACGAATATTTACGAGCATTCATGAACGTAGTCATATTAAAAACCGAATTATATGAGTATAATTTTAGAATTTCTTCAAATTATTAGCTTATAGACGTCTTATTCTTGATAATATAAAATTTATAAAAATTGTATTACATGTTTATTACTCAAAAAACATACTTTACATTAAACAATTTTGACATTCTGTGCACCCATGAAACTCACGGGTGCGAAGTCATCCACATCCACAAATGTACACTGAGAAAAATACAGCTCCATTGAAATAGTCATATAACTTGGTTCAAATGACATGTAGACGCTTTTCATTTGCAGATTGCAATTGAGGAAATTTCAATACACTACCCGCAATTACTTTTTGGTCTGTCTGAGGGGGTGCAATTGGGGGTAAAATTTGAAAAATATCATAGAGGCCACAAATGGCATTATTTTATATAAAGAAGTATATTTTAAGTTATTTTTTATGTATTTTCTGTACCTAAATTATAATTTACTACTCTCTATGATTTTTTTTTAATTTCACCCCAATTGCACCCCCTCAGATGGCTCGACAAACTTCAGCATGGTATCAGGGATAAAGAAAAGAGCAAACTACATAACATATCCCAAGCAGAAAGGTGTACAAAGCCATTTGTGGCTTTTATGATTTTTTTTTAAATTTCACCCCCTCAGACGGAGCAAAAGTTACCTGCGGGTATGGTTGTTATATACTGAAACCGATACTGAAACCTCCTCAATTGAAATCTGCAAATGAAAAGTGTCTACATGTCATTTGAATATTACAATGGAGTTCTATTTTTCTCAGTGTACATTTGTGGATATGGATAACTTCACAACCGTATGAAACTCGTATTTATGAAGAAGAAATGTCACTACGGCAATTGGTACACCTTGTTGCATCGGTGCCAATAAAATTTAAAAAAAATTTCTTTGATTTAGGTTAGGTTTTATGTAATGTTTGCAAGTTGATTTCATGAATTCTAAAACAAACAGTGTGAGAAAAAGCTGATTATTTCTTTTATTTCTACATACAAAATTTAACTAAAGGAAATTCGACTTTACGATTTTATTATGAAATAAACCCCAAAAAAGGCGAATTCCACTGCTTTTATTATTTGAAGTGTAAAACTATTCGTTCATGCTGAAAATACGTGTGTGAAGTTGACCGGGAAAAAATCCCGGCTGGGGGGAAAAACGTGAAAATCTAAAGACCTTCGTTAGTCCACGTTTTTCCCATAATTAGTTTCGTTTATCCCCCTTCCAATATTTTTTTATTTGAAAAAAAAAATTCCTAGCCAACTTCACAAGCCGGGAATATTTTCCTGGCTGGGGAAAAAATGTGGAAATCGAAAGACCTTCGTAAGTCCACATTTTTTCCCACAAATAATTTCGTTTTTCCCCCTCCCAAAAAAAAGTTATTTAATAACAAAGTTTTTTTTACATTTACCATATAAGACTGTAATGGGACTGTGGAAGCCTATTATCGACTGAAAAAGGTTGAAATGAGATTAGAAAAAGCAGAAAAACATTTTACAATCCTCTCAACAATTTTACAACCACCAAAGATGGCACAACTGACATACTTAGTTTGGCGACACCAAGAAAAATAGACGTATATATGACAGCAAAAGGGTCACAATTTAAAGTTAAAACTAGTTTACCCAAAATTTTGAACCCTTGTTGACCATGATTTTACACCCCCCCTGCACGTTTGGGGTAAATGCTTGGAAACATGGATCACATTATGCAGACTGCCATGTGCACCCCCACAATATTTTTCCCACACAGCATTTCGTTTTTCCACCTCTTGAGAGATAGCCTGGATAAAAATAACGTATTTTAAAATCCCGGCTAAGTTCACAAAGTGGGAAAAATCGTAGGAGTTGGTTTTTGAGGGTTGAAAACATTTTTTTCATAAAAAATGCACACCCACAAGATTTTTTCCACACAGCATTTCATTTTTAACCCCTTGAGAGATAGCCGGGATGGAAATAACGTATTTTAAAATCCTCACCAACTTCACAAAGTGTGGAAAATTGTAGGGGTTGGTTTTTGAGGGTTGAAAACGTTTTTCCCATAAAAAGTGTACCACCAGTCACAAATTCAAAGACAAAAATAGTCAGTCCCACAATCATAGTATATACAAACCATATTCAGTAATGCTTTCCGTGTTCAAAAAAATCCAAACATACAATTTTCTTTATTGCAATATTAACCTTGGCAAATAAAAAAGAGTCGAATTGAAACAATTATCATTTCATTTTTCCTAATTTACAAAGAAGCCTCGAAAACGAAATCACGAAGTGAAGGAAGGTCGCAGGTTGAATATTTAATAAGCAATAAATGGAAGGTTTTTAAATTTCAAACATCAAGTACTAGACTTTAAAATAACCATTTAAATATCAAACTTGTAAAATTTTATCATTTGTGGGGGTACACTTTTAATGGGGAAAACGTTTTCAACCCCCAAACCCTTACGATTTTTCACACTTTGTGAACTTAGCTGGGATTTTAAAATACGCTGTTTTCATCCTGGCTATCTCTCAAGGGGTGGAAAAACGAAATGCTGTGTGGGAAAAATCTTGTGGGAGTAAACTTGGCTGTCTGCATAATGTGATCCATATTTCCCAACGTCTTCCATATTTTTAAATTTTTGAAGTAATTTTTTATTCGTGCCAAGTTGAGGGCGTGAAGGGGGTGTAAAATCTTGGTCAACAAGGGTTTAATATTTTGGGTAAACTAGTTTCAATCCTTGAATTGTGATCTTTTGCTGTCATATACGTCAATAATTATTCTTGGTATCGCCAAAGCAAGTCAGTCAGTTGGGCTATCTGTGGGGGTTGTAAAATTGTTGAGAGGGTTGTAAAATGTTTTTCTGCTTTTTCTAATCTCATTTCAATCTTTTTCTGACGATAATAGGCTTTCATATTCCCATTACAGTATTATATGGTAAATGTGAAAAAAAACTTTGTTATTAAATAACTTTTTTTTGGAAGGAGGAAAAACGAAATTATTTGTGGGAAAAATGTGGACTAACAAAAGCCTTTTAATTTCCATGTTTTCCCCCTAGCCGGGAAAATCTTCCTGGCTTGTGAAGTTGGCCGGGAAATAAAAAAAAAAAAAAATTGGTAGGGGGATAAATGAAACTAATTATGGGAAAAACGTGGATTAACGAAGGTCTTTCGATTTCCATGTTTTTCCCTCAGTCGGGATTTTTCCCGGTCAATTTCACACACGTGCTGAACATACCTATTTACGTAAATTTTTTATTAGTTTGTCATATTTTTATAATTTGATCAACTTTTCATAAACAAAAATGAAATCAACATTATTTCAAGAACCCTCATTGAAAAGACTTTTTCCTACGACCACTTAGGAAAGTGACACATATCACACTATATAGACCTATGGAAAGTGCCCTATATCACACGCGTATGAATAAGAATTTACTTTCCACCCAAGTGAGAATATGCTACTTTCCGCAGCAGCTGTCAGAAAATGTCAAACACATAATTTCTATTTTGATCTATGTAATGTCCATATTAATGCTAAAATCGATATGATTGGTAAATTATTGTAAATTAGATCCTAGATATTTACCTTTAACAATTATTTTTAAAATAATTTTAAAATAACTAAGATATATTTGCTTTTTATTCTGGTTAAACACATAAGCGATTAGATCAATCAATTACCGTAAGGCCTGTTAGCTCAGTTGGTTAGAGCATCAACTTTGCAATTTGAGACCGTCCAACGGCCGCGATCGAATCCTGGTCACTTTCCACACTCGTAATGTAATATACTATTTCCGATTAGAACGCAGGTTTATTTACAATTATAGTTAAGTCTAACATTTTTAAAGTAAATTGTTAACTATAAATCTACAAATAATTTGACAAGTTATCGTCGCAGCAAAAAACGTGTGTCAAATTGCCAGATAAATAAGATCTACACGTTCAAAAAAAGTGGTATAACCCTTACAGACCTAATTTTTTCAGATTTTTCCAACCGTTATTTTTACAAAAAAAAAGGCTAGAATTGTACCTTTTGGGTCTATCACTTTTCCTTACAAAAGTAAACAAAGGTATCCAATGTAAAATTTATGAAAATATAATTTAAAATGTAATAATAGTCCTATTGAGACCTATGAAAATTGATATAACAATTTTTATCCTTAGCTAAACATACGTAAACATTGCATTTGCTACAACCGTATTCTTGTTCTGCTAGTACAAGATTGTAATTTGCAACGAAGGGGATGTTTTAAGTCATCATTTACTGGCCAGTGTTCATATCCATCATAACGTTTGTCAGTACTAGGAAGGGTAGCTGAAATTATTCTTTTCTTCTTATGCTTCTCGTTTCCTGTTCCATTATTTTCTAAATCAGTTATTTCCTTAAACTGACTCCTCCCCTTTCTTGTGCCCCCAATTAAAAACTCGCCAACTGCTATACGAAAAGCCAAAAAATCCATGATATCCTTTCTTTGAAAATTGTTTGATTTGCAGTCTTCAACTAATTACTAAAGAGAGATCAAACAAATGTAATATGACTTTAAACGGCCATTTTCGCGTCTTGAAGAAAGTTCTGTAACACTCTATCATTTGATCACAGACATCCACTCCTCCCATTTATTTGTTGTAAGTAAAACATTAATTTATTATTATTATATATTTTTAACGCTTAAATTAAAGAAAATTATGTATAATCAATGAAAATCAATAATAAAATATAGGCAGGCAACAGTATTTACTGGAAAATGTATGAGAAGTTGCCTAAGTCTAATAAGTTGATATTGAAGAATTAGCATGTTCTGTCAAAAAAAAAATACCATTTAATAATAGCATGAAGTTAAAATGTATAAAAAAAGAATCGCTATTTATATTTTTATTTTTGTTCAAAAGAAAACATAGAATGAATGATTAAAACTGATTTCTCATCAGTAAGTCACAAAATTACATTCCGTCCACATATAATAATCAAAGGCAGAAATCTTGAAATCTAGTCCTTGCTGAATGAATATTTAAAATGAACATTTAAGAATAAAGGGACATTAAAGAACATCGTAAAATGATGACTTATGGTTTATTTAAAACCTTTCAAGTCCCTGATGTCTACTATTTGCAGCATTACTGTTATTATTACGAAAATAAAGGTAATTTTTCTTCTTATTGTACATCTATCCATTTATTTCTTTGATTTAATTTCCACTTTGCTACTGAATTTTTTTATATAAGTTTCACTATTTTTTTTGCTAGTATTTGTACAATTTTCAACACAGCAACTCCGGTTGCTTATTGTATTGTTTGTACGTACTTTTTTGAAAAAAAGTAATATGTATACGTGTATTTGATATGCCAAAATTACAAAATATCGCCCTAAAATGCACGAATTATCCACAGCTAGCGCTAGTATCGCTTTTGCTTCCCTTTCCATGACTTCGCACGGAGCGAATAAATGACGTTAGGGCAGCTGACTTTAACAAACTCTTTTTTTAATTTTGTTCCAGCGTTTCACAGTGGTTTCTGCTGTAGTTCCAAAAGAAGTGGACAACATAAGAACCGCCTTGTTATCCATCCACTTTGTCAGTACCATGGGATTATTATCACTTCTAATAACTGACTGCGAGTCACCTCTTACCATTCTTTTATCGGGAATGAAATCGTAGCTTACTTAAAGCCTGTTTTTCATTATAGTGCCAATACCGTGGATTTCTATATGATTTAGCTGCTCCATTAGCCCCACTAATAACTTTTCTTTGGTAACTTGTAAACAAAATGTAGAATTACAGCCGGTCCAAGTCCATAGGCTTTGTGTTGAAATGGAATTGTATTCCCCTGGTAGATTTCAAAATCTAATACAGCTCCTTTAGAAGTCGTCAAAACAAAATTTTTAAGGCCAACAGGCCTCGGCTTATTCTTGACATATTGTTTTAACGCACATTAAAAAGAAATCATTTGCTCATCAATTGAATAAGTTACGTTTTGAGATCTTTTGAGTTGCTGTTTTCATCTTCTATATGAAAGTTAGAACGAAGCAAGAAAAACCGATCTCTAGGTAATGTATCGGCAATGAGAGGCAATCTGAAGTTGGCTATCCAATACATCCTAAGTCTTGGATATTTTACACAGCCCAAAATAGCATGAATACTGAAGAACTTCTTTACTTCTTCAGGCAACAAAAAAAGTTGTAAAGTTTTTCCATTTTTGTTAAAATAGTATTGGCTAGTGCGTAAAGCACCCAGTTCGTAAAATTCATCACCCAAGTACCGCTGAAAATATTGTGCAGGTGACAAAACTTCTTGTGGCTCATTTAAAGTTTTTTCAGGAGGGTTTCTTATTTCAAATAATCATTCTATCCAAGTCCAATTAGCCTTTGCCATTTTACCCTTTTGTTGTGTGGCAGTATCAGCAAGAGAAGGCGTTTCGTCAACACTGCTTTCTTCCAATTTAGATTCTTTTTCAGAATTTTAAAATTCATCTGTAGAATTTGAGGGTTCCTAATCTTCACCTTATTCCCCTCAAACTCCAGATCTGAGTCAATATCGTCCAACATTTCATGTAAAGCATCCGGATTAGCCTGAAGCTGCTCTAGATTAAGTCTGCGATTTGAACTTGTAAGAAAAGAAAATTTTGTTCATTACTCATATTTGGAACTTTTACTATAGTTAGACCTGAAGTACACAATTGTGATATCAAGGTGTTTCAATAAATTTAGTACAAACTTCAAACATATTTCATGAAACCATTGATAATACAAATAATGTCACGAATTGCATATAAAAATAATTAGATTTTTATTAAAGATAAAATAAAGTACTTTCCAAAAATATATTTAAACTCAAATTTTATTAAAGCCATTTCCAAAAATATAATTTTATTTCAATCTTTTTAATTTCAATTCAATTCCAATTTGTGTTTAATATAACATTTAAAGTTATTTAAAACAATAACAATCTTTTCGTCTAGTAATTAAAAACTTTATTTTATGTCGAAAGTAAACAATGCACTCAATTCGGTTATGCTGATTCTACAATTTCAAAACAATGTTGGGGTCAGCTAGCCAAATTGACAAAACAAAAAATAACAACATTTTTGGCACAACCGAGGCTATAAGTTCTTCGGCTGTGACGAAAATCGGCAGTAGGTAATACTCTGCTGTATTACAGTCAGTGTTGCCAGTCTAGTACAATTGTACTAGATCTAGTACATTCTCGGAGAATCTGGTACTCTAGTACACTCGAAGCAAAATCTAGTACTTTTTCAGCGTATGTTCCATTTGAAGTTTAAAATATATTGTTCAAAAATTGCCAGAGAAATTAAAATAGTTGTTAAAAATTGCTTCGCTTCAGAAATAAAATAGTAGACATTTCTCGAGAGATAAAACATTGTTCAAAAATTGCACGAGAGATCAAATATTGTTCAAAAAAAGCTTGAGAGGTAAAAAGGGTGTTAAAAATTGGCCGATGGATAAAATAGTATTTGAAATTGCTTGAGGGGTAAAATGTTGTTAAAAAATTGCTCTAAGGATAAAAATACTGTTAGAAATTTAATGAGAGATAAAAAATATTTATAAATAAAATATTGTTCAAAATTGACTCGAGAGATACTGTTAGAAATTTCTCGAGAGATAAAACATTGTTTAAAAATTGCTAGAAAGAAAAAAAATGTTAATAAAAATTGCTGGAGAGATAAAATAGTGTTAGAAATTGTTAAAATTTTGTTCAAAAATTGCACGAGAGATCAAATATTGTTCAAAAATAGCTTGAGAGGTAAAAAAGGCTGTTTTTTTTTATTTGGTGTCATCGGCATCGACTACTAAGGCCATTAGCCTCGTGTTCTGTGTAGGCTTTGTTACTGTTTCCTAGCGCCACTTTAGGAACAGCACTGTTAATTAGAACCCTACCAAAAATAGTGTTAAAAATTGTACAAAAAATATTGTACAACCATTGCTAGAGATATAAAAAAAAGTTGTTAAAAATTAAAAATTGCAGTTAGAAATTTATCAAGAGAAAATATTGTTTAAAAATAGCTTAAGAGATAAAAAATGGTTTAAAAGCTGTTCGAGAGAAAAATCTGGTAATTGTATAGAATCTAGTACATTTTTATGCAATCTGGTACATTTTTTAGACAAATCTGGTACATTAAAAAAATATATTCTGGCAACACTGATTACAGTAATAAAAATAAAAATAAAAAATAAAGTCGTGACATTCCAGCTTGCTGTTAAAATATGTGGTAAGGTTATCTTATAAATATAATAAAAAATAAAATAAAAGCTTAAAAGGTATTTCTGAGAAAAGTAACCAGTTGGTTCTTTAAAGTCTTTGTAGTGTATATATTGTATATTTGGGGTGTATTATTATATTGGGGATTTCTGGACAGTTCAGGGGATTTTAGTTTGTATTTATTAAAGATTTGTAGTTTTTTATGCAGTGACTTTTATTCCTTCCCAAGTAGCGTAAAGCCAAGCCAAGCGTAATAAATCATAAGAAAGGTTCTCCAGTGAGTATTTTCGGGTGGCGCAAAGATCTTCCCCAACTGGAAGATCGTTTGGGCGATCCGAAATACGCAGTGGCGTACCCCACGATTAATTGGTTTGCCTAACAAACCACTTTACGTGACAATAAATACAATCATTTGACAGTAATATACCACAAAGAAATATTTAAAAATACGGTGATAATACTTAAAAAAATATACTTACGTCGCCAAGCCATTTTCTATTATACACAGCTATTATCGATACACTTCCAACCCAAAACAAAAGCTAACTGACAATTGCGGTGGTAAACGGGCACTTAAGTACACCTTTCACAAGCGAACAACGCCGGTTTCAATAGCTTCTAAGCATATTTTCTGAATCTTATGTACCTAAATTATAAGTAAGTCACAATTGTAGCCAGACGGTCTGTAAGGGATAAATCAGCTACGTATGCCACAAAAGCAGGAGCGCTTTCAGTGACATGCCCTGTTTGGAAACTACCTTTCTCAGTTGGTTATTAGCCCAAACGGATTAGGTGAAGAACAGGCTTGAGATTCTGAAAAATTCGAAGCAGCAATTTTCCTTCGGAATTCGTTGGAGGGGGTCTGTGGTAGTCTAAATTCAAAAAGTTGGGATTCCAAAGTTGTCGTTACCTCCGCCAGCTTGATTTAAAGGGTTATTTTTTGTATCTTGAATAACTCATTTATTTTCAATTTTACACTGAAAATAGTTTTTACAAAAGTTATTTAAAATTAAATTTCCTACAATTCTGCTTTTTTTTGTACGATCGATTTTTTTCGATTTATACCCGAAAAGAGGGGGTGAATTTTTGGTTATAGAATAACTCGTTTATTTTCAATTTTACGAGAAAAATTGTTATAAACAAGGTTGTTTAAAATTAAATTTCCTACAATTCTGTTTTTTTTGTACGCTCGATTTTTTTGTATTTATCCCGGAGAAGAGTGGGGGTAAACTCTTATCATTGTATTATCACGTTTCTTTTTAATTCCAGGTATACAGTAAACCCCAAAAGAACGAGGCAGCTGCTCCGTAGAGCGCGTGAGAGAAAATAAATTTCATTTTTTTAATTGTAAAAATTATACTGTTCGATAAACTGATTATTTACACCCCTCTTTTCCTTTACCGTGAACGTGCGACCCAACAATATAAACTTTAGAAAAAATCGGAATCATAATTGTACCAAATAACATTTTTGAAAATCAGCAAAAAAAACAACTAGAAAAAATAATGGTACAACATCAATAATAAACGTGACAATACAATACTTAGGTTCACCCCCACTCTTCTCAGGGATAAATACAAAAAAATCGATCGTACAAAAAAAAACAGAATTGTAGGAAATTTAGTTTTAAACAACCTTGTTTACAACAATTTTTCTCGTAAAATTGAAAATAAACGAGTTATTCTATAACCAAAAATTCACCATCTCTTTTCGGGTATAAATCGAAAAAAATCGATCGTACAAAAAAAAGCAGAATTGTAGGAAATTTAATTTTAAATAACTTTTGTAAAAACTATTTTCCGTGTAAAATTGAAAATAAATGAGTTATTCAAGATACAAAAAATAACCCTTTAAATCAAGATGGCGGAGGTAACGACAACTTTGGAATCCCAACTTTTTGAATTTAGACTACCAGAGACCCCCTCCAACGAATTCCGAAGGAAAATTGCTGCTTCGAACTTTTCAGAATCTAAAATACTAATCCGATTGGGCTATATGACCTAAATCAGGCCTGTACAACATACGGCCCGCGGACCGCTTGCAGCCCGCCATTTTCGTTTTCTTGGCCCTTTGTCCCTTTACCAATTTGGCCCGCCTACGTCAAACTATACATTTTTCAGTAACAAGATTGCATTTATTAATTGCCTTAATAGATATAAATTCATATGGTAAAACCTAGGGTTAAACACGTGTGGTAAAACACAAAAAAAAACTTTACTGAATAAAACTTTGATATAAGTATTTAAAATAAAACTTAATAATGTTTATTTTATTTAAAAAACTTTTGAAAATAAACAATAAATGATTTTTTTTAGCCTTAAGATAAATGTATTTAAGCCTTGCACCTGCGAAAATCCTTCGTCTACACCCCCAACCCCCCGGCAAAAAAAATTACATCCGTTCTTGGCCCTCGTACAACCTATGGCTTTTTTTGAATTGACCCTTTAAAAATCTCAGTTATGCAGGCCTGACCTAAGTTCTTGGAGTTCTAGTGAATTCACTTTTTTTAGCCTCATGTTCCATGGCTGTAAGATAATAATGTTGGCTAATTCGTTGGGGTGTACTGATTTTTTTAGGTAATTTATATTAGTAGAATTAATAGACTCTTTTACTGTATTATTATTTTAACATGTTTGAATTATCTTTAACACAGCCTATATACTATATAATATGAAAAAAATTAAAATTGGCCCAAGCACAAATAAAACAACCGAGGATAATAAATTTTCGGGGTTACCTTCAAGATATCCGTACATTTTGTAGCTGCTGCCGAAACCGTGGCATAACTTGATGTTGGGCGTGCCAAAACTAATAAAATTTACTCTTCGTCGCTCCACTAGGTGATTTAACCAAATTGATGGCCCGTATTTTTATTTATTTTTTGTCCATTCGGTTTTTTGCGGTCGTGCGGTTTCCATTACTTTTCTTAGAAATACGACCTTTGAGTTATCGCTTCGCGTTGTTTTAATGAAAAATCGGCGGATATTAAACATTTATTGGAAAAGCAATAAGCGAAATCAAATACTCGGATAGAATTTTAATAACTATTTTTAATACAGGGGTGGTTTGGAAAATGTCTGAAGTTAAAGAAAAAAAAATATATTTTTGAAAGTTGATTCGTATGTTAATTATTGCTAATTCTTCAGGACAGCTGTTAAAATTTTGGTAGTTTATTGATTCACTAGTTTATAAATGATTTTGTACTCCGAAAGAAATGTATATAAGGTAAAATGACCAATAGATGACAGTCTTAAGGGAAAAAATCATATTATACATTCTGACAAACAAGTATTCTTAAAATAATTAACACTAATATCTCTGAATAGAAAACATTAGCCTATGAAATTAGCCTAGTGCTGAAATAATCTTAAATTTCTTTGACTGGTAATGACGTTTTAAAGAGGTAACTTATACATAAAATTAATTTATTATTGTCGCTCTCTGTACGACTAATTGATTAATGTTTGAACTTGTTAGTTTGCACCGCTTGAAGTAGTCATAACCAAATTATTGCACAATATTGCAAAGACCTATGCAACAATCCAAAATCTTGTTTCGGATTGATTTAAAATTTCGAGTAGAAAGTTTAAACAAAGTTCTGATCGTTTTTGTTATGTTTGTGGACAGTTTCTTTTTACAAAAAAGAGAAGACCCATTGTAGATTCATTAAAAAGTGCATATCTTCATTATTTTGGGTTTCCTGTTGAAAACCAAGATAAAAAGTGGGTGCCTCATGTGTTTTGAGAAAGCTGTAGAATCGTCTTACGCCTATTTTGCATTCAAAATATCTTCCACATCCTATTTGAATAATATTAAATTTTCTTGTTCCTTTCTGAAAGTGATCAGGATAATACATTTCAAGTATTTACTTAGATAATGACAACTTCGACTGAGTCTCCAGACAGACCTAAATAAATGAGTTACAAGGTGAGGTTCATAATTAGTTAAGCCATGCAAATCACAAAAATGTATATAAATTTATACGAGAATAATAATTTTTTATTGTGTTTATTTCCACAATCATCCTGAAATAATAAAGAAACTGAACGGCGTAGTTATAGAAAGAACCAGACTATAGGAAAGAGAGCAGACGATCTATGTAAAGATGGAGAGAGATGTGAAAGCAGGATTAAAAACTAAAAACAAGTATGTAACTAAAGAAAGGCATATACTCAATATTAATACCAAATAAAAATTTAACCAAAATGTTGGCGTATACCTTTTATGTTTACATCTCAAATAACGAATGTTTTTGTTAAAAAAACTATAAAAAACATTATGCATAATATAGTTATTTATTCAATATTCTTTGTTAATCTTCAATCTGAAGCTCTTTTTTAAAATTTCTAACATATGTGACTGTCTATTTCTTCAGGAGCAGTTAGATCAGTTACTAGTTCGGTGTAGACACAATAATTTATTCCTTAACATTAAAAAATGTAAATCTATAACTTATACTAGAAAAGTGAATTAAACAATAAACAGTGAATTTTTGTCCAGATATTCCAAAGTTGAAGACTTAAGTGTTATTTTTGACTCAAAGCTAACTTTCAACGATCATATTGACACCATTCGTAAGGCGGCACATAAAACACTTGGGTACACTTGGGTAGAGTACATGGCGTATATCCTTCTCGAGGTTTTAACGAGCAAGTCTTGCGAAATCGATTTGCCATTCAAGCAGTTGAAACTCGTAGAGTTGTAATGTCAATTTCAATTATTTATAAAATTATGCATGACCTAATTGATTGTCCATTGCTTCTTGAACAAGTTATGTTTTTAGTTCCAAGATTAAATGCGCGTGAGTCTGAAACGTTTTCGTTGCCTACTCCTAGAACCAATTTTTGTTATGTGTAATAATGTTAATATTTACTGTATTAATTGTGATCTGTTTTTTGAAAAGCTTTCACCAATCTCAAAAAAAAGTCATACTAAAATTATCAATTATTAATAGTTGAAATGTATCCTGCTTTATTATTACTATTATTTTTTGTATCTTTTTGTTTATTATTAATTTTAAAATATTTATATTTATGTTTCATGAATAAGATTATTATTTATCTATTAGATTTATTATTTATTCTTTGTATGAAATGATATTGTATTATGTATTTATTTGTCCTATAATTAGATTTATTCTGTTGGGCAATAAAGTTTATTATTATTATTATTATTATTAATATTATTATTATCATCTCATTTTTAATTGCTTTCAAATGGATTTTCTTTCGCGCTTTTTAATATATCATATGCTACCTCATTTGAATAAATTTATTTGTTGATAAAATGCCAATGATGTTTTTCTTTTCAGACGAAATTGACAATTTTTCATCTTGCGTTATAAAACATAATACTTGTCTTATTCAGTTCAATAAAATCCTTAAATCCTCTCTAACAGAATTTTTATTGCCGTAAATTTACAAATATTGCTGCAATGTAAGGACTCCAGACTATAGATAAAGCTTACGATTTCGCAAGCGAATTCCTGATATTGAAAATTCACTCTTTGTAAATTTTTGCTTACTTACTTTCTATTAGAGAAATTGTTTCATCCCATTTCCAGCAGAAAATAAGCTTTATATCCGTAGTGGAAGTGATAATCTCACTTCGACTTGTTGGAATACCATTCCATTATACCAAAAGTATAAAATGGTGACTACGAGGCTCTCGCTACAGAACTTATTAGAAAAGCTAGAGATATGCATTATCATGCAAGAATTGAGAGCTCAAAAAATAAGGCAAGAGAAAATGAATTGAGAGGCAAAAGTACCCATAAACATGCAATGCCAATATAAATCTTAACGATTTCAATAAATTTTATTGCAATATCGCTGAAAATCTTACAAAAAATCTAAATAGAACAATTGACCTATTAGAATTTGTAAAATCGTCACCAGTTTCTTACGAAAAACAAATTCCTTAGAAATATTAAAAGTTTGAAATGACATACACAATAAAACTGCATCAGGATATGATGGAATGTTAGTAAAATTATTTCAAAACTTACCTACCTCTGCATTAGACGTTTTATTTAACACGTGCTGCACGGTAAGCACAAAACAGTAATAAAATTTTTCTGTGGCAAATTTAAGAACTAAAGCATAATATACATAGTTCTTTGAATAGTTTTGCAGCTGTCTACTAGATGGCAACCTATGTACTATAGTCTATTTTTATGTATGAGAGAGTATTAAAATAATAAAGCGTTCGTAATCCATAGGCGTACCACTACTTTTAGTAGACAGTTAAAATATTTTTTAAAGTTATTCCTCGAGTATACACTTATATTTTCACCTAATTAACCTGCTTATAACTTCTAAACAGCTGAAGGTAAAAAAGTGCCATTTTTTCTAAAATGTTTTATTTTTCCACAAGTTATGTTAAGAACATTGTGTCAAACGGGTTATGTAGGTATAAGGGTTTAAACTTTGACTTTTAAACAACGTTACGTTCATAAATAATAATTTTAATATAAAAACTACTTCTTACCTACAAATCCAAATCAGAATCGAAATCAGAAGATGAACTGTCGCAACCAATATTTACAATGAGTGGCTCGATCATTTCATCAGTAATATTGTCCAATTTCCACATTTTCTCTTCTTCTTTAATCGTATGATTTACTGCCTTTTCCCAGTTTTCAGGCTTCACATTATTTACAGCCTCCAAAAACAACTGTTTAACATCACTCATTTTAAAAGAATTATTTTTTCTTGAAACTTCTCCCTTTATCTGTGCCCATATCAGTTTAATCGGGTTTACTTCGCAGTGATATGGTGGTGATCTAACCACCGGCATCCCACGATTTTTTGCAATTTCATCAATTTCATATTTTTTAAATTTCTCTTTATGAAGGGAACACAAATGATACAGTTCTTTTCTCACATAATCGGGATGGAACCTAATAGTCTTTGAATTTAGCCAATTCTGTAAATCTTTTTTTAACCACTTGGTTGTAGACATTTTTTCTATAAGTCTTGAGTGATAACTTGCATTATTCATTACTATTATACAGTTCTGAGGAAGAAGATCTATAATTTGTTCGAACCACTCTTTAAAGACATCAGCATTCATGTCCTCATGGTAGTCATCGGTACGAGTAGATTCAAAAGTCAATAAACCACCTTTAACAAAACCGTTTGAACTACCGATGTGTACTATTATTAGTCTGCGCTCCTTTCCTGATGGTGGATTTAAACCAGTAAATAAATTATTTAAAAAAGCCTGTCTTCGACTTGTAACAGTTTCATCTTGCCAAAATTTATTTGGTTTATGTCCTTCGTTGATCCATGTTTCTTCTAAATAAATATATTTCTTCTTTGGTTTCTCATTTCTTTTATAGTCCTTAGGTAATTTCTTCTCCATACTACAATATCGCTTCTTTCTATTAAAATAGACTTTCTGGAATGCTTTTTTCATAGAAAATCTATTTCTTTTAAAAGTTTCCATAGTGTGGTTCGACTCATTTCAGGGTAATCCTTATCATCTCGAACCGTGGCAAGAACTTTGTCTACTGTCGGAAATTCTTTTCTAAAGAAGAACACATGCACTTTCCTTCGAAGTCTTTCTTTCAAAAAAATTTCTAATTGAAATTTTGGTTTTCCTGAAGTTTTACGTGCTGTTTGAAACTCGCCACATTTCTCTTCTTTAACAACTCTGTAAATCGTAGGTTTCCCAACACCAAGCGTACCACTAATTCCACTGTGTCATCAACAGTTTTACATAAATGTTTGTCTGTAAATGATTTAAAACAATTAACTATTAATGTTTTTTCATTAACTGTTAAAGGACCGATTTTTTGTCGTTTACGCGGCCCTTCCAAATTTTCCATGATCACACTAGAATTCACACTGCACCTTGCAAGTTGCAACTAAACGACATTTAGTAAACTGTCAAGAATACACAACTTGGACCTCCTTACTAAATGGAAAACCTATAATCGCATTTTCGGTGAAATTTGTTGGGAAGGTATTTATCTACTTATAATTCGATTACTGTAAGAAATTCTTGGAATTAAAATAAAACAAAATTGGTAAATAGGTACTTATTGAAAATAATCTTAAGATACGGCTATGTAATCTTTAATATACAGGGCTTTTTGCCTGTCCAAACCTTTTTCTATTGTTCTGTACAGCTTATGTTTATAAAGGACCAATAAAAGACCCAAAACCTGTAATAGCTCAGGTACATTTATTACAATTTTAGGAAATATTTAGATTATTCTGTAAAAATATTTAAAATGACCGTACTAAGTTTTGCATTAGAAATGCTGTTTTATTACTCTCTCATACATAAAAATAGACTATAAATGTGTTTTATAATTATTTCATACTGACCACTGCACCCCGATGGCCACTGTGACCCGCTCTCCTCTACCTAGTAAATGTATATATTTTATTCGTACTATAAATCAATGCAGATTGTCTTTTTAAGATAATGATTATTTTGTGAATGTATAAATTAAATTATATGTTTTAATACAAAGCTCTACCATTCTAGCTACAATTAACCTCTCAGTCCGTTTAGAAAACCCATAGATAACTAAATGCGGCATAAGTGTAGAAAAGTTGTGATGATGGCGGTTTATTAAAATTTTTGCACACTTAATGTAAGCGTCTTATTACTTACTTCATGTTTAAATTATACACCATTTAAAGTTGTTTTATTTAATCAGATAGGAGTATTTAAAATTATAAAGCCAATTTTAGCGTCCGCGTCCCTTTGAAAACGCCCAGGACTTCCATATATCACTGCGATAGCATCATACCAAGGATATAATTTTGTTTCTATTTTGCATAAAATTATCATTTATATACTTTTCATTACAATGCGGAATATACACAGCTGTAAGAAGTGATTATAATTCATTATAAATACAAATCATTAAACATAAATACACTATCCTAATTTAGGTATTGATGCAGGTTAAAGTCTGAAAATCTTTCAAACAGCCGCATAGAAATTTAAGAACTTCAATTTGATAAATCCAGTTGATCAAAAACCGACTCTTTTAACGACTGTTTGGAATAATAATACTGTTTTGCATCTCTTCTTCTAGACATTTTATTGTTACTTTAACAAACTTTTGCTGTTGCTTCTAACACTGATCCAATTTATTCTCCAGGTACGATAACCTATGAAAGACTCACCGCTGTCTTGATCTTAACATCGATACAAACGATACAAGTCTCTTTAATTCAATTTGAAAGACAAAGAGAAAAAAGTTAAATAATAACGGATCTACAAGAAAACTCACATTTCGAAGAATAAATGACAAATAAATAGAGAATACAGTCTTCAGGAAGCGAATTTCGCAAAAATATACGATGATTCTTTCAACATTTCCGCTATATAAATTCTTTAAAAATCTAATTTATCGTTGAAAAATTCTCTTCTCGGTTGGCATTTCGTGAATGTGCACAAATCGATTACAGAAAGAATCCAGAAATCTAGCCGTGAGGATACGAAATCATGATTAAATCAGGAATGAAAATAATCCAGGATTAATTTTGTCTGTGCTGGGGGAAACCTAGAAAATTGGAACATCTGCTACCATTGGGTGTAAGTAGTTCGGGATTGTTTTAAGATTAATGGAATTCCACATCCGCCATTCTCGGGTTGATTGGAATTCACGACTCAACACTCTTAAATAATATTATGTGGACTTTCATCACATTCGGGTAATAAGTTCATCAAAGCGTTTGGAATAATAAATTTGTGTTGCAATTTATACGAGGTATTTAAAATAAATAGTAATATTGCTAGGTAGAATATTAATAAATAGGGAAATGTCCTCTTCATAACTCCACGTTCAAAGGTGTTTTTAACCGACTTCAAAAAAGGAGGAGGTTATCAATTCGTTACGATATTTTTTTTTTATGTATGTTTAGCGATAATGCTTTACCACCTTGTCCGATTTATATGATCCTTTTTTTGTTAGTAAGGGGGTACCTCAGGGGTGGTCTCATATAAATTTGGTTAAGATGTGTACGTTTTTGAAGTCGGTTTTTTTTAATTTTTAATTTGTAATACTTGTAAACGATACATTTTGGGACATAAAAACCCCTCCACACGACAGACCTCTTTTAATTTTTACTTTCCTATCTGTATACAGATATAAGGAAAGTATAGGAATCATGATTTTTTTCGACCTCGAGCTTTCGACAGATTTTTACGTTTTGAGGTCCTCTGAATCCATTTTCAATATTTTCGCGATGATGTCTGTGTGTGTGTCTGTGTGTCGCATAACTCATGAACCGATAAACAGAAAAACACCAAATTTTAAACTTAAGCTTTGTTCTAGCGTCCAATGAGCTGATTAGATTTTGGGCAGAGTCGGAACATCTGGGGGGGTACTTTATAGGTAGTCATTTTTATATTTTATGGAATATATCTGTTATTTACGTTTGGGGAAGAAAATTCTTTAAATAAAAGTTACTTCTTATATTATTATCTATAATTTTTGTTTATACAAAATTTTCCTAAAACGGTCCGTATTCGAGAAATTTGACAAAATGTAAAAAAATATTTTTTTATAAAAATTGTTTAAACAAAAGTTGTTTGCAATATAATTCTCTATAATTTTTGTGCTATACATAATTTCTCTAAAATGAACCGTATTCGAGATATTTGAGAAAATGTGTAAAGTTCTAAATTTGAAGAAAACTCAAAAACACATAAATAAAAAAACATTAAATTTTAAACTTAAGTTTTATTTCGGCCTGACGTGAAATGATTAGATTTTGGACAAAATCGGAACATGGGGGGGGGGTACTTTATGGGAGGCCGTTTTTATATTTTATGGAATATATCTGTTATTAATGTTTGGAGAAAAAAATTGTTAAAATAAAAGTTACTTCTTATATAATTATCTATAATTTTTGTTTTATATAAAAATTTCCTGAAATGGTCCGTATTCGAGAAATTGGACAAAATGTGCAAAATTCTGATTTTTATGAAAATTTTTGAAATAAAAGTTGTTTGCGATATCGATCTATAATTTTTGTTTATACATGATTTTTCTAAAATGGACTGTAATGGAAAAATGTTTCGAGGTAGATGTATGTGGAAAATGTATATATTTAGTTTATCCTCTTAACATTTATAGAGGTGCTGCAATAGGTTGTACAAAATAACCGGAAAAAGCCTGTAATAACTAGATAGGAAAGTCATGTATTGGACACATCAGATTTTTTATTTTATAAAATTCTAGTTGTAGAACAAATATCACCAGTCTAATTATTTTTTATTAGATCCTCGTACAACACGTTTTGCATCGACCTTATTTGCTGTATTAAATCGCAGGCATCAGGTAATATAGGGAAGAGACTGTGTTAATTTGAGGTTTTTGTGACAGCGGCAATCCCTTCTGTGTAAACTGATGATTATAACACCTGTTAATGATATTCGAGCCGCGTTCAGCGCATATACTGACACCCCTGTGGGAATTTTGTTAAAGAAGAAAAAGGAACGTCTCGGAACACTACAGGAGGGAAATGTTATTCCTGAAGGAATACGTTATTCCCGAAGGAATACGTTATTCCCAATAGCAAGTCGAGCGTCACTTTTAACCTGTAATCTTTGTTCGATTATAATTATTAAGTGTATTGAATTAGATTTTTATTTTGTTATATTGTCACCTCTTCTAAGTGCTAATGTTAACACTTCACAAGTTTTATTTGAATCTAGTTTACGTAGGTTAAGTTAATAATGCCTAATTATAATATAAAATAAAAAGAAATACTAAACAAATAATACCAGATTGAATAATATATTTTCAAAAAAGAATAAATCAAATATTATACTAAAACTTTTAAAACATAGTGCTAAAAATTATTGAAAAATCTTTCTTGGGACATTGGTAATAGTAATTTACACCGAAACATTGTTGAAGAAAAATACTCTCAAAGAAATAACATAATATAATTTAAACATCTTTTGAAGATCCATGTAAGTATCTGAATAATATTGTAAGTTGTATGGATTTGAAAAAAACATTTTTTATCTTAACAGTGATCATATTTTAGATTTAGTATTGAGTAGGACTAAAGTAAATATATCACAACCTCTTGGCCATCTATTAGCGATGAATCCGCATCATTGGTATAGCTAAGGAGGGGCTAAGTCCCCCTGGTATAAAAATAAAAAAAAATAAAAAAATAGTTTTAATTAAACATTACATATCTGATTTATTCTTGTTGCGTGTTATTGCGTATACTAATTAACGACTGACTAATAACGTTGTGTTACGTTTTACTAATAAACGTTTTATAAAAACATATTTTGCACCAGATGATACGTTTCTAACCCTCACCTGGGTCTCATTGTAAAAATCTCTATAATAAGAATTCTTACAAGTCTCAGGCCTAGCTCAGATCAAAATAGGTCAGTGGGATTCGTTTAGAATTTACCTTCAAGTCAATGACAAGGTCTTTAATTAAAAAGACTTAAAAGAATTCAATTAAATTAATTTGGGCGCCATACCTTTAGAATAAGTAAATTTTTGTCATTAACTTGTCAGTTGAAAGTAAGAAAAAAAAAGAACTTACATTTCAAAACAATTAATCAGCTTTAATTTCGAACATGACTGATGACTGATATTACATATAAAAGAAAATAAAATTAATTGATTTTAACACATTTTACGGTTTACGTTTGACTAATGATGAGTTTAAAATTAAAATTGACTAGTAACTCAAAAATTGTGTGTGTGGTCCTGGCCGACACTTATCTTGCGTTTCCGGATTTCAACGGTAGAACTGATCTGGTCCGTGTCTTAATGGTAGGTGAGCCTACGATGACTTCAAAACACTGCAGTTCCTTACGCAACTCAGTCCAAGATATTCCGCAGCTCTAGTGGCAACTAGCTGACAATGATTCTGCACAGTTCCAGATTACAAAGGCCAACTCCTTAGCTTGTCACAGATCCAGCTCCTTATTTTGTTCCAGATCCAGTTCCTTATTTTGTTCCAGATCCAGTTCCTTATTTTGTTCCAGATCCAGTTCCTTATTTTTAAGAAAGAAAAAACGTGTCAGTTACAACAAAAAAAAACCGTATCTTTCCATTTCTTCAAAAAAAACAACACATGTGGTCAGCCAAAAAAACATTTTAAATTTACAACAATATTAGAGATTTGCAATAGTCTTTAATATAAAACACATGAAGAATGGAAAGATTTTTTTAAATAACTGAGAAGAAAAAATATAAAATTAATGGCAGCCATTTTGTACATTTTGGAATTTATATTACGCGAAAAGCTCACTAATAATAAAAGAGATAACTCAAAGATAATTTCAGCAGAATATGCACACAATAAAATTAATTTCTACTTTTCATTATAAAAAAAAATTCGAGATTACCTTAGTTTATTCGGACACAAAGCACTAAAATCAACCAGTTAATTTCGCTGCTAGATTGAAAAAGAACAGGAGCTGATCAAATATGAAACGGTATTTCAAATCCATAAGTAAGCCAGGCGCGCGCACAACATTTGACAATAATTATTGATTTTTAGAGAGAGCGCATCATTGGTTGAGCTATCGAATGTCTTAGACAGAGACAAATTCTCGTTTCAACATAATATCTATATTTCCAAATACGAGGGGAGCTCAAAAAGTATTAGAATATATTGGAATATTTGAACTAATTAAATATTGTAATTATTAAAAGGGAGTGACGATTACAACGTAACAGTTGAATAATTATTGTACAGGGTGTCCCAAAAAAGTACATAGATTTCTTAGGTCAGAGAAAGAAACGTATATTATCAATTTTTTCGATTGGGGCTATCATGTTCAATATACAGGGTAACTTGCATATAGCGCCCTCGATGAGGTAGGTGATATTTGTGCTGAAATTATTATTTGTCATCCCAAAAAAATTCGATGTACCAATTTTAAGCCATATACTGTAATGAAGTCAATTTTCATTACTATATTTCGGCCTATTCCTGATATAAATTTCAATTTTTATTTTTTATTTTATTTTAACTTCATGGGTAGACCCTGTATATAAAATTTTGTTTCATTTAAATTCGCGTATTTTACCTGAGTAACGAAAGCGCGCGCGCTTCGCGCACATCAAGTGGGGAGCTAGCCTGCTTGGGCATAGAGACTGGAATTCAGAATTCGGATTATTAAAAATCATTCAATTCACGTTACCGATTTGACTAGCTTCTGCTGTTTCTGCTCCGATATACGCCGCTGTAAAATCATCGCCGAGTCCGAATTTGTTTACGTTTTTTTTTTTTGTCGAACGTTCGAATACCGGTTTCATTTGAAATAATTATTCCGTTTTCGATTTTATTTAAGAGAAATAATAATTGATTTCAGATTTTCGTTAAAAATATTTTGATTTACAGATAAATTATTTAGTTTTGATTTTATTTAGAAACATTGAAAATTAGTTTTTGGTTATTAGGAAATAGAAACTTTGTTTCTATTTTAATAATTAATTAATTTTATTACGACCGTGAATTGTGTTTCTATTTTACAGTAATAGTAAACTAATTTCAAATTAAATTCCGTATACAGTTGATTAGTTAATTTTCATTGCGACCGTGGATTTTGTTCCTAATTTTTTTTAAGTAATAATAAATTTAAATTTAAATTAAATTCCGTACATAGTTAATTATTTAACTTTTACCACGACCGTAAATTTTGTTTCTATTTATTCACAATCTGGTTTAACTTTTTTTTATTTATGTTTCTTTACTTGGGAATAGAATTAGTTCGAAAGTTGGAAAGTTGAAATAGTATCATTTTTCATGTCGAGTGGACTGGTTGTGGCGAGAAAGCTCACATGGGATTAGATACTATCCCGGTTTTAGATTTTATTTAGATTAACCCCTATCCGTGATTAACATATTAGTGTTTTTCTTATGTTTGAGAGTGCTGGTTGTGGCGAGTACACTCATCATAGGATTGAATACTAACCCGGATTTTGATTATTTTCTTTTAGTTACCTCCGCGCCGTGATTAAAATGATAGTATCATTTTTATGTTGAGCGTGCTGGTTGTGGCGAGTGCACTCCTCATAGGATTGATACTATCCCGTTTTCTTATCATTTATCTATTCCCCATTCACTAAAACAAGGAGGTTTGTTTCAGTTTCAATACCGACTAGAGAGTTAACCAGATAACTTTTTCTACGACCGTGATTTTAATTTTTTTTACGAAACAAAATATTTAACTTTTATCTTTATGCCGATTTAAGAGATAACTAATTAACTTTTGCTACGACCACCATTATTTGTTTTTGGTTTCGTTTTGGCTCAACCACCGATCCGACAAATTTATTAATTAGATACTATTGCCACCGAGCATCTTTCTTCTAATTTTAATTCTACCGTCTGATTGAGACTAATCATTACTGGCCGATCTGTTTGTTTTTATTTTGTTCAGGGTTTTAAAATTACGAGCGGGGGTGGGCGTTGAAATAATACTTACAAATTATTTATTGTAAATAGTTAAAAATTCAATATATGTGTCAACGTTACCTTGGCTATTACTGAGGTTACTGATCCCTAATTTACTTCGCCCTTTATTTCAGCAGTGAGAAATTCTTTATCACCACAAGTAACGATTAAAGCCCGTTACTTGTGGTTACTTATTACCTGTGTCTGAGTGACCAACGACCCCTGGAATTTTTCATCTCCATCTGTGCTGCCCGAGTACTTTCGACGCCGTTTCGAAAGATTGTGGAGTAAACCACACATCAAATCTGGCGCCCGAGAGCCGTCCCGTCAACAGGCGTCATTTGTAAGTAATCGTTTTCTCTGAGGCGAGAAAACCCCTTACAATACCTAATAAAACGATGAAAATATAATGAAAAATGTATATTTTAAAATTAATTTTGTCGCCCTGTTTATGGAACATGATGGCCCCAGCTCAAAAAAAATAATAATAGAGGGTTCTTACACTGACTTAAGGAATCTATGGTTAACGTATTGACCTACTTTTTTGGAACACCCTGTATACTAAAACCCATGCTAAAGACTCAAGAGGAACAAGCCCTTCAAGATAGAATAGATAGAAGATAGAATACTAGCAGATAGATGGAATACTTGTTAGCTAAAAATAAAAAATATTGGGTGGCATTTGCTTGATTTAAAAATAGTTTGGACAATAGGGAAAGGAGCAAATCCTAAAATATTGGGAAATTTAAAGCTGATTTGATAGTATCACTAACTTATTGTATGTTGTGACCATAAAAAATAATTCCATTTGTAATAAAATGATATATACCAACAAACATTACAAATTAAATTGGAACTCGTACAAAAAAAAAAGATTTATTGTACTGTACTGACATCAAAGTATCAAAAAAAGGTTTCCTATGATATCATAAATCAACTGCTATATAGATTTGAATAATATAACACGGAATAAAATACTAAAATATAACGACATTTTTAAAATATTTATTTAAAAAAAATATGTAAAATGTTTGATGAATTATTATTATAGGATATTTTTAAAACAAATGGATTTTTTATTAAAAAGCCAATAAATTATAGAGAATAAAATAGTATTACAATGACATAGATTATGTAGTTAATATTGTTGCTATTATGACTTGCATTTTGACCTATATACATATTATTCATTCAATTTTACAAATGAAATTGAACCTATTAAAGAAATGTCAATTTCTCAACAGTTTTACGTTTGTTAATTAATAAATAAATAAATACATTCTTAAGACGTCTTTGGACGTTCACGCTGCTCGCAAATGCACGAAAAGTCTCTTCTTTTCGGTATTTGAAACTGGAGAGAAAAACTCGTATGCCTCATTAGGCCCATCCTTCTGAATCTATTAGGTCTTGTAAGGTCTATTGAAAAATAATGACTATTATGTATTATTAAAGGTTCATTCCGTTACTACTCTTGGATGTTATATTCAAATATTTTGATTTTGCGTTAAGATTTAAGGTATAAATTAAAACATTTATAAAATTTGACAATTCCACTTAATTAAAATTCCTTGTTTAAAGTTTACAAGAATCAACGGAAAACTTTTAACATCAAAAGTTAATTAGAATCGCCGACAAGCGTGTATTTTTAATTAGTCAAGAAACCAAATTGTGGATAAACATGGCAAAGGAAACATTATTTATCGGCGAAACCGAGGTGCAGGCTAACCAATCACCCGGACCCAGAGCCAGCGCCATTATTAATAGCGGGAGAAAAGTTAAAATAGCACGAACACTGACCTAGTCGGTCTGTAATCGTGTTCTCTATTTTGTATTTCCCATACTTACATTTATTACATGGAGCATTTGGTATAAATTCTTGTTGATTTTAAGGAAATTAGTTCTAAAATTCACGGGCATTTTTGTTAAAAAGTGTTACTTTTTTGTTTATTAATTATTTGACATTTATTTGATGTTAACAGAATACTTCCTGTTGACCTTGGACATTAAAATGAAGTGCTTTTTGTTAGGAATTGTAAAATAATGTCTTGATTAATGGTTTTGTGATTTCTGTTTTCTCTTCATTAGTATTAACATTTATAATAAGAATAAAACAACTCGAAATCGTTTGAAATTGGTTACATTTTGCACTTGTTGCACAATATACTATTTTGTTATTGTAAAACAGTAGTCCATAATCCACATGTAAGTTATGATAACACAATCATAGCCAATACAAGTAGAATTATACAGACGCGGCAAGTCCAAAATAAGGCCCCACCAAGATCTAGTTCGTTGCCGGCATTCTCTAGCTTTTACATTTTAACTTTTATATTGTTAGGACATAAAATAAAGTTCCTTTTTGTAGTAAAGTTTGTGTCAAAAATTCTGTGAAATCGGTCTATTTTAAAAGTTTAACGGCAAATCGAAATCGCGAAAATTGGTGTAAACTAAGCAAAAAATGTACATCAGGCATAGGATCAACATTGCCGAAGTTTCGAGAACCACATCGCTAAATCCAGCTAGTTTAAAATCCTGGACGAGGACCACATCGCCAAATCCAGCTAGTTTTAAGAAAATCAGACAGAACAGACAGCATCGGTTGACCACCCCGTTGATATGACGAAAATAATCCTAGGTATTGCGTTTCTCGCAATCATCAACTTCACAAACTGCAAACTAAGTCAACCAACATTCCATAATATTATTGACAATCCTGGACTTTTAACTCTTAAATTAGGAAAGACTCAAAACATAATTGACTCCTGATCAATTGTAAGAATTTTCGACAAAAATAAACTTATAAACCAGACTAAGTCAGATTCTGAGGACATCTTTGTTTCATTTTAAATAGTAACCATTTTAGAAAATGAATGTATTACCCAAAATAATCAATTAAACCCATCACTTGAACAAACACATAGAGAAAAACGTGGACTTCTTAATGACTTAAGTACAATAATTTAGATCAAAACGACGCCAAAAAATATGACAAAGCCATAGAAAATGTTTCAAAAAATCAAAATAAGACGAAATCTTTAATTAATTAACAAATCACCATAGTTAAAAATTCTTTAGACATATTTAATAAAAGTAGTCAATCAACTAAAATTAAAATCTCAAATAAACAAAATATATATGAACATTTCGGAAACCGCTCAAATCCAAAATTAACAAACTTTTAAAAGTGTCTATATTCAAAAAGTCACAAATCAAATATCAATTTTATATCAAAATATTTACTATTTACTAGAAAAAATTGAAACTGCTATCACATTTTCCACAATAAATGTTTTTCATAATTCGATAATAGATCCTAAACATTTGAACCAATTTTAAACAATATACTTAAATTCGAAAAAATAATACAAATTAATAGTTATCATAGAAATCCCAATTGTGGAGAGAGAAAATTACGATTTATATCAAATTTTCCCTTTACCTACTCCTAAAAGCAACCTTTTCCAAATGATTATTTCAAATTTGAAATTCCTTATCCTAAACGAGCAAAATTTCATGTCATTTGACTCAAAATGTCAAAAAATTAGTAACCAAGAGTTTATCTGTCACGAATCAGTACCAAATCAAGTAGAAGAAGACGCCCCCTGCGAAGTTTAACAATGAAACTCACCAACTGCTAAACCATCCCTCTCGACATTGTGGACTTAAAAATTTAAAAAATTTATCAAAATAAATGAATCATCATCTCACCTGAAAACACAGTGGCCCTAAGAATCTGCGGACAAGACAGTGACAATGTCTCATTAGAAGGAACATTTTTGTTAGAATTAATCAATAAGTGTAGTGTTAGAATAGATAAAATAGTTCTATGTAGCAATGAACTGCCAAAAAGTGAATTTAAAATAATAGAACTTTCTAAAATTAATATTAAAAACTCTAATGATAAACATTCTATTTACCTTAAACCTATTAAATTGAACAGTATTGATTTAGAACAATTAACCATTCTAAAAGACTAAAAATTTTGTAGTGTCACTAGTGGTAAGTTTTAAGAAAGAGACCAAGAGATTAACAAAAAATCATGAAGAGAGACTACTTACCGGTTATAAAAGAAATGTACACCAACTTCAGAACATAAACCCTTTGAGATGCTAACATTACATGAAAAAGTGTTTTGAACAAAATCTTATAGAGGATGATTTTCTTTAATTTTGTTTCAAAACACAACTTACTTATTTACTTATTTAAACATATTTAGAAGATTTTACCTACCTACTATTACTGACTGTTACCTATGCTAATTGAGGTTCAAATACCTATATAAGGAAACATGAAAATACATTAACTGCTGTACTGAATATTGTATATATTTCTAAGATTTTTCAATAATATCAAAACAATCCAAATTTCTAATACGCCCTGAGGTACGAAATCTAAGAAATTATCTCCTGAGTGAGATTTCGCATTGTGTTGTTACAAATCCATTAGTTTTTGGCTCAAAGATAATTTATCCTCTGTCTAAGTTTATAATTAAATTGAAGCATACCTCTATGAAGAGTATCTGTGTCGATTCTCTCAGAACAGAATCCATTAAGGTAGTAAATTGCTTGTGAGACCGAAATATGAACTAATCAATCAAATATCATGAGGCTCATAATAAATTGATATAAAAACCTTGCGGGCTTTTTAAAAAGAAATTCTTTTAATTTAATTGAAAATCCACAAAAATTTGATTGAAATTGATGGTGGTTGAAAAGAAAATATTTTCCAATGAAATGTCTGAATATAAAAAAAAGGTCAACATACGTCACGTTGGCAGTAGTAGAGGTCCAAT
Organism: Psylliodes chrysocephalus; assembly: GCA_927349885.1. NCBI lineage: Eukaryota > Metazoa > Arthropoda > Insecta > Coleoptera > Chrysomelidae > Psylliodes > Psylliodes chrysocephalus. Next base: position 94,661,801 of record OV651816.1, on the reverse strand, counting down.
AACAGAAGTAATTCGAGAGACGCCAAAGTTTCCTGCCTTATCAAGACTGAGGTCCCCAATTGGCAAACTCGTAGTATAAAAAGAAGATTTAATTTGATGGAATTAACATATTTATTCAAAAATTTGTCAATAAATTTAAAATATACTATAAATGTTCAAAATAAAGTATCCAAATACAGAAGTATCCAGATACTACCCAACTCTGCTAACAGCCGAATACTAGGCTTTCCAAAAACGCCCAGCCTATGTATTAATTATAAATTAAATAAACTGGATAACGTTAAAATATGTTTTTATTGTATTTACTATTATGTTGTGATATTTAAGATTTATTTAGGTACTCGTATATTCTATTCTTAAGTATGAACTGATAACAACGGATGATCCAGAATCTGCAATGAATAAACTTATAAATATGCTATCCAATATTATACAAATAAATACTACTTTTAGAAAATTTAATAGAAAAACGAAAGCAATTGCACCATGGGTCACAAGTTCGCTACTAGATATGATAATAAAAAAAAAAAAAATATTTAAACAATTACAGAAAACACCAAATAATTTGCAAATAAAAAATAAGTATAAGAGTTATCGAAACGCATTAAAAAATAAAATTTAATCCACTAAATTTAACTATTTTAAAAAACAAATTGATTTAAATAAAAGCAGTTCTAGCGAACTATGGCGCATTGTCCAAAGTCTGAGTGGGAATACAAAACACCAAACTAAAATTGAAAAAATTAAAAATGAAGATGATGAAATATTAATAAATGCTAACGACATTTGCAATGAATTTAATGTACAGTGGGAAAAAATTTGGCAAAAAAAGTTGTAAATGATAATTCTTATACGTTTACTAAAACTACACAAAATAATTCAATGGTGTTCCTAGAAACAAGCGACATTGAAGTTTTAAATCTGATTAAAGGATCAAAAAATAAGAAGTCGCCGGGTTGTGATGTTAAAAGTTGTGGCAACTTATATAGAAAATCCGTTAACATATATACTCAATAATTTCATTAAACAAGCTATTTTTCCAACAGCTTTCAAAACCTCTAACATAGTACCTATCTTTAAGAAAAGTGATATTGCTATATGCAGTAAATACAGACCAATTTCTCTATTGATTCACTTAACAAAAATGTTTGAGTCGCTAATAAAAAATAGACTTAATTCTTTTTTAAACAAATACGAAATTTTATCACCTATGCAGTTTGGTTTCAAAGAAGAAAAATCTACAGATGATGCCTTATTAGCTTTGTTAACCCAAATACATCAAAGTATGAACCAAAATCAACCATGTTTATGTCTATTTCCAGATCTTAGTAAAGCGGTTGATAATGTTGGTCACCACTTGCTCTTACAATGTCTAGAAGCATTGTATAAAGAACTATAGTAGGATAATCGCCATGTAAAAGTTATTGTAGGCAATCGCGCCCGACATCTATTGGTACAATCATTGAACTAACGATTTTATTTACTGGTAGAATCACTGTACATTTTCAATTAAATTGTTCAATTTGTTTGTTGACAACCTAGATAGGTACTCTAAAAGTTTTCACTGTAATAAAATTCCAGGTAAATCAAATATCATCGAGTTACTATTTCAGCAGAATTTCAAAAGGATTAACTTTGTTTTACTCCCGTTAAAAAAACTCCATTGTATTTTTTTCTTTGTTATGTTATTTGAAGAGATTTCGTTAGCATCAGTCTTCATTTAAATTTAAGCTTCACAGAATGCCTTTCATTTAATATTCTCAGCCCTTTCTTTCACATTTATTTTTAATTTTCCTCTTTTTTGTTGCCTCAGCGGATTTCATAAATTTTTTATTTATAATGATGAATTTTTGGATTGACTTTAGCCTGAAAATATAACAATTATAATTTGTAAGACGTCTAGCAAAAGCATTTTTAATAATTTAAAATATTTTTGAGGACCCCTGCCTATGGGGTTGTTATAGTCGAAACAATTTCTTTAACATTAACTTTATTGATCCCAGAATTTTTGGTTTAACTTATTTTTTTTTTAATATGGAATTTTTTAAGGACCTTACTTTATACAGTAAAAAAAAAATTCTAATTTCACTATATTGATATCCATATTGACCAACAATGGAACCAAATACTTTTTTCTAGATTGCTGTCACTCTTAAATGCCAAATAAATTATTAAAAGTAATAAGTGAAAATAATAGTTTACTCGATTTAATCTTTAGTAGATCTGACATCGCTGTAAATAGTTCACTTGATCCATTAGTTGACAAAGATATTTTACATCCTTCATTAGAATTTCGGCTGTCTTTTTCTCAAATAAATACCAGTTTTGCTATGTCTAGTAAATTATCTTATAATTTCAAAAAGGCAGATTTTCCTCAACTCTACCAGAGCATTTGTAGAATTAATTGGAGTAGTTTGAATGCATGCGCAACTTCTGAGGAGACTTGTGATTTGTTTTATTCTATTTTAAATTTTGCAATTGCCGCTAATGTACCAAAAACTGCACCAAGGTGCAATTCAAAATACCCTCCTTGGTTTAATAGAAGTATAATCTCGGATTTGAGGAAGAAATCATCTCTTTATCGTTTGTATAGAAGTACACTAGAGGCTGAAATTTATACCGAGTTTAGTATTTTTAAGTCAAAAATTAAACGCGACATTGCATTAAATTAAAGGAATTATTTGACGAATATTGAGAATAGAATATCTTCTAACCCCTATTATTTTTGACAGTATATAAATTCAAGGAAAAACTACAGTAGTATATCAAATGTTATGACTTTTGATAATAAACCTTTAAATAATTCACAAGACATTGTCAATGCATTTGCTACATATTTTCAGTCATCGTACACTAATTCGTCTAAAATTGATATGTCTAAACTAGATAATGTTGTTAATATTAACAGTTGTAACATTCCGCTACTTACAAAAGAAGATGTCATTAAAGGTCTTAAAAGGTTGAAACCTAAAAATACTAGAGGGCCAGATGATATTCCGGCATTTTTAGTAAGAGATTGTGCAAATATTTTAGTCAAACCTTTAACCATGGTCTTTAATATGTCCTTACGAGAAGGGAATTTTCCAAGTCATTGGAAGATATCTAAAATCTGTCCAATCTTTAAGAAATAGTCCAAATCTATCATACAAAAGTATAGACCTATATCCATCCTCTGCAATTTTGGAAAAGTTTTCGAAAATGTCATTTATGAAATACTTTTCGCTCAAGTAAAATCAATTATATCTACCGCACAACACGGCTTTTTTCCAGGCAGATCCACAAAGACCAATCTTATATGCTTTACACAATATGTTGCGGAAAACCTTGATAGGGGTGGCCAGGTTAAAGCTATATATACTGACTTTTCCAAGGCCTTTGATCGCCTTGATCATAGTATACTTTTGAACAAGCTTTCCATTGTTGGACTCACTACGTCTTTTCTGCGTTTCTTTGAATCATATTTAAGTAATCGCAAATTGAAATTTGAATACCATGGTTTTCAGTCAATTTGTATAAAAACTTCTTCCGGTGTCCCTCAGGGTTCAGTTCTAGGACCACTTTTATTTTCCATTTTGGTAAATGACATTACTGAAAACCTATCATGTAATACTCTACTCTATGCAGATGATTTAAAATTGTTTAAATCAATCTCCAGTATTGATGACCGTTTGATTATGCAGGAGAAGCTAAATAAATTGAACCTCTGGTGTAATTCTAACAACTTACCACTAAACATATCTAAGTGCAATTCTATCAGCTTCACTCGTAAACTAAATCCGATTGAGTATAATTTCACTGTTAACAATATTAACATCAATAAATGTCTTTCTTTTAGAGATCTTGGTGTTCTTTTCGACGCTAAGTTAAACTTTGTTGAACATGTCAATACTATTCAGAAATTAGGGTTTTGTCATTCGAAATGGACGCCAGTTCTCTGAGCCTAACACTTTAAAAACTATTTTTAACGCTTTTGTACGTAGTAAGCTAGAATATGCGTCCATTGTTTGAAATCCTGGATATGAAGTACATAGTCAGGCATTAGAAAAAATTTAGCGAAAAGTTGTCAAATATTTGTGGTGCAAGCTAGATGGCGTCTACCCTACTCGCAATATTCCGCAAACTATCTTGCTGAATAGATTTGATATCCTTGAATTACGTACTCGCAGGAAATGTTATTCCATGTATTCTTTACAAATTATTAAATTATAAAATTGACTGTCCCGAACTACTTCGTCAACTAATCAACTAATGTTTAATGTTCCTAGTATCAGAACTCGCTCCCCTTTGTATTTCTATTTCCCAGAACAAATATTTTAAAATTTTCTGCAATGTATTTTATATATCAAAATTTTTGTGAACTTTAAAATGATGTTGATTTATTTTCTATTTCAATTAAAGAAATAAAACGCTTAGTTGTGGAATGAGTTAATTATCATAAGACAACGTAATTTTTTCTCCTAACGGAGTTTTTTTGCGTTTTCTTATGATAGGTAAAACGTTTATTAAACAATTTTTTGTTTATATATATACACCCCACAAGAATTATCGGATCACTAATAAAAATTTTTAGTTTTTTCTGAACCGTTTGATCGATTTGGATATTCTTTTTTTGGAAGATAAGTTGATTCTTCAGGAATAGTAATCTCTTTGATTCTTTAACTTTTTTAGGGGCGATGGTACAAAATATGGACCACAAAAATTATACATTATATGCGCGCTGGTCTACAAAATGTACCATACATTTCTAAGTCGACAACTTAATTCGCACTGGACTGTTTCGTGTACCACCAGTTCCAAATGCAAATAGATACATCTATTCATGCGTAGATGGCGGCATGTGCCCCAATTCTAATATTTTACCATAGAGACTAGAAGGTTAATTTATTGTGTTACCAATAACTTTCTGTCGAGCACGTGCAATTTTGTAGGCGTGTTTTTTTTGTAAAAACAAACTGAAGGAGACTTTTTTTTAGGTAAGATGACATAGTATTAAACTTGTAATTATTGAGTAAAATAATAGTTTTGTAGTTTGAAGTATATTTTTTTGTAAAAAATCTTATTAGTGTGAATCCAATATTTGTACCACCGCACAACTAGACAATTCTTTTATTGAATTTAAAGATACAAATAATGGGAGACATTCCTGAATATCTGCCATTCAGGTTAGTGGGTATATCCAAAAAGGAAATATTCGAGGATTTGTATTTAGATGATGAAGAAATTAAAGATGTTAGTGATGCTGAAAATATTCCGTCGGACACTGAATCTCTGGTAGAAGAAACATATGATTTCGAAAATGAAGAAAATCCTAACGTAATTGAAAATGAATCGATCTTTGAGTTAGTAGATTCGGATCCAGAAGACGATGTGCCGTTGTCTCTTAGACTGCAGCAACTTAGAAGAGAGAAAAAGAGTATTGGAAAACCGAAGTTCGTTATAAAATGGAATAAAGAAAATAGCTCAATCGACCCTATGGCGTTTTCTAGCGAATTTGGCGTTCCTGAAAATATAAAAAATTTGAAGGAACACGATCCTGGTGTTTTGTTTCAACAATTTTTTACTGACGATTTTTTTGAAATGCTTGTATTTCAAACAAACTTATATGCTCAACAATTAGATAAACCATACAATCCCACAAATATTGCAGATATGAAAACTTTCATAGCTATTAATTTGTTGATGGGTATCAAAAAATTGCCAAGCTATAGAGACTTCTGGTCAAGTTCCAGTTTACTACATGACACATATATTAGTTCCTTATTGCCGTCAAAAAGATTTAGTTGGTTATTAGGTCATTTGCATGTGAATGATAATAATCAACTTCTTCTTCGAACTGATCCAAAATTTGATAAACTTCACAAAATTAGGCCGATGCTGGATCATTTACAAAACCGATTTGTGGATTGCTTCAAGCTGTCACAAAATGTCTCTATTGATGAATCTATGATAATATTTAAAGGCAGATCCAGTTTAAAACAATACCTTCCCAAAAAACCTATCAAAAGAGGGTATAAGGTGTGGATGTTGGCTGATCAGTGTGGTTATTGCTACAAATTTCAAATTTACACTGGAAAAACAAAGGAAGGTGTTGAGAAAGATTTAGGTGGCCGAGTGGTTCGAGACTTGACACATGGTTTAGAGAATAAAGGTCATAGGTTATTTTTTGACAATTATTTTACAAGTGTACCCCTTTTAGATGATCTACGTAAACAAAAAATATATGCTTGTGGAACAATTAAGTCAAAAAGATTATTTCTACCAAAGTTATTGGAGGATAAGCAATTAAAAAGAGGGGATTTTGATTTTAGTGTCAGCAATAATGGCTTGCTTGCTGTAAAATGGATGGATAAAAATCTGTAAACTTGCTGTCTAACTACCACAACCCTGCAGATGTTTGTGCTGTAAATAGAAAAAACTCAGCTGGTGTAGTAACTCAAATTCCATGTCCTCAACTTCTTACTGATTATAACAAGCATATGAATGGGGTAGATAAATTTGATCAGAACAAACACACCTATGAAATAAATAGAAAGAGTCACAAATGGTGGCATAGAATTTTCTTTTATTTTTTGGACGCTTCGGTCGTCAATGCTTTTGTATTGCACAAACAATTAAATCTTAATAAAACCACAATGAAAAACTTCAGGCTCTCCATTGTCGATTACTTAGTAGCGGTTCAAAAAAGACCATCAAGAAGGTCACATTCATCATTGAGTGTAGCCATCAAAAAGCATAAACCATTTGTTCCAAAAAAAATTAGGCATGAAAATTCAGATCATCAACCAAAATATACCAGTAGAAGACGATGTGGTTTATGCAGTACAAGCCAACAACAAGTTCGTACAAACTGGATGTGTTCTACATGTAATGTGCCACTTTGTTTGGGAAAAGATAAGGTTTGTTTTGAAAGGTACCATACTCAATAGAAAATTTTGAACATGTGCACCGGTACAAAAAATAAACCACCTTTTTTTTATTACTAAAATGAAAAAAAAACTAGAAATTAAGTTTACTTTTGTTTTTTAATAAATATTTTGAGTCTGATTTCATAAAATTTTGCAAAGTTAAATAAGTTTTTTATTACCTGCCCATTTACTGTTAACATACCTCCGCCCTTGAAAGAGTTAAATAATATTTAATTTTTGAGCGTATACCGGGTGGTACAATAATATAGGTTTTGGTTGGAAAATTCGTAACACCCTGTGGAGTGTAGCAGCAATAATAGCATGTTATAATTAATAGCATACTTTAGCCTCATCTTTTCGTAAAATTTTATTTTTTTGATTGTTTTATTCTCTCTGTTATTAGAGGAGAAATGCAGTTTTTTAGCACTGCCTGTTTTTATAAACATACATTGCAAACATTATAGTGATGCGATAATGTGGGGAGTATATATTTATGCTATTATTAATATGTAATATATTGTTATTATTTTTATGATGTAAATTAAACTGTAATTGTAATTATTTTTGTGCCCATCCTGTAATTGGTTTTATATTGTTGGATGGTGTAACCCAAATAAATAAATAAATAAATAAATAATTTGTTTAATTTTGTAGGAATAAACAATTGTTCGGCGGTTAATAAAATGTATGCCTGGCTTAAAGATATAATACATACAACCGAATTATTCTTTATTAGTATTAAAATGAATAATAATGAATGGTCTGCTAAAATTTAATTTTAATGGTTTTGATTCCATGAGTTACGTACCTACGAATAGAAGTTTTAATGATCGAAATACTAATTAAAAACGAAGTCAATTTTATTTATTCGGTAGAACCCATGTCACTTTAAATTTATTGCTTATTTAGTCCTAATTGAATGAGGATTCGGGATTAATTCGGTATTAGAATGGTCTCTGGGGAACGACCAATTTCCGGTAGACGTAGAATTAAATCAGTATTCATTATTACTGTTAGGATGGTTTCGTGTCCAAGATTTTAATTCCTTTATTTTTTTCATTGGCTTCAGCTAAGGAAAGTAGCGTCCCAACCTTACTACAAATTTATTTGTTCCCAAGTGACACATATTTATAAAAAGCTGGTATAATTAAGTATATACATTAATTCTTAATAGCTACCCGCGGGTCAAAATGACCCAGCGGTTCCTGCTTCCTTATGCTAAAATCTTGTATAATAAATGCGAGAAGCCACCGTCTCAGTCTCAGTACTTGTTCAGCCATTGTTAAGGTCTGAGTTAGAGATAACAGAAATATAGCTATATTAGTTGTAGATCAGGAGTGAAGAGACATGTGGTGTGAGGTAAGGGAAGGGATAAACGGTAAGATTTGACGACCCTACAAAACAATTTTATCAATGAATTTATGTGTAAGCCATTGTACGACGATATTGAACAACGTACCAAAAGCAAAGCCCTGTTACCACATTTAGTACAAATTACTTGATATCGAACTTTACACTAACTAGGTTTTGGAATTTTGTTTTTCGCTGCAAGGTGATCTTGATATATTTTTCGAATGGTGTTCCTAATGTTAAATGCTGGTAAATGTAATACAATGTCTTATACTGGTAGACAAGGTCCTATTCGTAATGACTATAACTTAGATGGTAGTTTTCTTAATAGACCTGATACGTTTAATGACCTTGGTGTCATATTTGACCACAAACTAATCTATGCGGATCACATAAATTACATTATTACATCTGCTTACAAAATGTTGGGCTTTATTTTACGATTGATAAGAGATTTTAATAATGTGGATATCTGCAAGCTTGTGTTCTATGCTCTCACCAGATCTAAGTTGAAATATGCCTCAGTTATTATGGTCTCCCAATACCAATGTTCAGATTTTAGCGTTAGAATGAGTTCAGCGTCGATTTTTAAAAAGTTTGCACTTCCGTTTTTATGGTACGTATCCAGTAAGATGATTTCCCCAGGATCAACTATTAGTATCATTTAAAATGCCAAGTTTACACACGAGAAGGAATATATCGGCCATTATTTTTATTCATTATTCAGTACATAATTACATCAAATGTTCACCATTATTTTTATATCCATTATTTCTTTCAGTCAAGCTCTGTTAAAACTGTATTTGTTTCTCATTTTATCCTGAGGCATACCCCAAGTATCTTTGGTCCTGAAACTAATAGACTTTTTTTTGATTACGTCATTTCTGATCATTCTATATGGTGTCTTTTTGCCACGTTCTCCATCACCAAATGTACCGGTGCGATGCGACTGCAGCCTAGTCTTTCTACTTTTGATATATTAGCTATCCTAGTAGTAGTTCTGTTACTTCACCGTAAGTGATGATCGTCACTTAACCTCTATTCCCGATTTTTAGTCGAGTTTGTACATTAACATTGAAAGACAAGAGCTATGGTGCATTTGTTTTAGAATTCGACTAATTTAGCTCCTATTGGGGCAGTCATCTCCAATAAAATGTCCAATCCATTCTAATGTGGTTGAAAAGATAAAAAAAATCAACGGGCATGTGGATGCACGGTGTCATACATTCAAATAATCCCTATTATATATTCCTTTTTAAGTAAACCAGGAACACCGGAATTTAATCATCCTCCGAATATTTCCACTTAATATTCTTTTCGTTAGCATTCGCAAAAAGTGAAATGAAAAAGTAGAGAGGTAACGAATGCATTTTTTTTATCAGTAATACACCTTTATCGATGTAGGAAAGTTCTAATATCCATTTGCATATTTTATTCAGCTCGTTCGCTTCCCGTTCGGCTTCATCCCTTTGCCCGTTGATCGTTGTTACGCTTCTCGTAAAGAAGGAAGGTGTTTCGGTTTTATGGTCTTTTAGTTAACAAGGCGGCTGATAAGATGGGATTTTATGCGAATAAGGAAAAAATATTAAACGCCGGAATTTGGGAATCATGTGGTTTCTTCACATTTATTTTTGTTTTATACTATGAAGCAAAACTAAAAAAATAAACCAATACACCGTATCCCACGTAAAGCGGTCACTACAACTTTATGGATAATAAATTAATTTGTATTTTTACTGATTTCTGGGTATACATAATCGAACATGTTTTTTAAATTAAAATAAAATGAAATCTGTTATTTTAAATAGAACACAATTTTTGATTAAACTGATGATTGATTTAAGGTTATTTTTCCATTACTTTTGTTTATTTAATTGTTATTAATATTTTCATGAAAAACTAATAATGGTTATTTGTTACAGGTATGTAAATTGTAACCATATTTTGAAGTTAAATAAGTAGGTAAGTCCAAATGTATTTATGGTATTATCTTATTACTGCGAATTACAAATATTATTTGCTAATAGCATCTATTTTTTTGAGTTCCCTGAAAATCGCCGCGTCGCACACTGGTCCCTAATTCTTAATAACCAATTTTAAAAATTTTGATTTAAATGTCAAGTAGAAGGATGTTTAGGCTATCCCTTAATGATAGGAAAATCCTTAATAATTGCTTGTTAGTACATACATTTTAGTTGCCGATTAGCGTTTGTCAAAAGTGGTGGGCGTCCAGAGAATTTTAGATTGAATTAGTTGCAATATAAGGTGCATTATTTTGGGTATATAATTTCATTTTTATGTGTTTCAAAATATACCACTATATTTCACACAGATTTGGTATTTAAAAAATGGCAAGCACGAAGTGCTGGAGAGAAAAATGCAGTAGATAATAGGAAAAAGAGATCCAACGTGATTTTCACCTGGATTTGGAAGTTCCAATAATGGTTTTTTTTGAAAATTCTGCGAACATAACTGGCATTGTCGAAACACTAATTAAACGTTTTCATGTCTTCTTACAGGTAATATCTATTTATATTTTATTTATAATTTATACATTAGATTTTTATAAAAAACTAAATTTCTGCTCGTCTCATTTTTATGCTGACGATACACAATTGTATCATACATTTTCTGAGGAAAACATCGATATTGCTTGCCAACAAATCAATCAAGATATTGAGTCTCTCATTAATATGTCAAATAAATTTTGTCTTTCAATTAATAGCACTAAATCAGTAGCCATACTTTTTGGAAAAAGCGCTCTTAGAAATAGATGTATCGGAAAATTAAAAATAAATGTAGGAAGAGATGAGCTAAATATCGTAAACTCTGTCAAAAACCTAGGCTTGATGGTTGACTCCGATCTACGTTTTACATCTCATGTCACAATGATGCTTCGAAGAGCTTTTGCAAATCTAAAACTAATATATTATGGTAGCAGGGGTGTATTAACTAAAAAAACAAAAATCATGCTTTGTGAAGCACTCGTGTTATCCCACTTAAATTACGGGGATGTAGTATTTGGGCCTGGACTTTTGAAAAGGGATCAATTAAGATTACAGCGAGTACAAAATTGTTGTATTCTGCTTATTTATAGTTTGAGAAGGTGCACACCAACTTCAAAATATTTAAAGGAATTGAAGTGGTTAAATTTAGCAGAACGAGTTTTACATGAATGCTTACTTTATCACAAAATTATAGTTACTGAAACACCAGCTTATTTATATAGTAAAATTCGATTCAGAACGGACGTCCATAATTTAAATTTAAGGAATAGAGGTTGTCTAACTATGCCAAAACATAAATCAGTTTTGTTTGAAGGCTGCTTTTCTTATAACATTGTTAAGATGTACAACTGGTTACCCGATGACTTGAAATTATTCACAGATCATATATTATTCAAGTATAAATTAAAAAATGTAATGCTAGATAGAAAATTACTAATAAATTCTGTAGGTCGATAGTTATAGTTTTTAGATAAATTTAAATTTTATATTCGTTTTTATTATATTAGTATTATTGTAGTGTTATTATTGATATACTTACTGGTTCTTACTCATCTGGCTGATTTTTATTTTTTTATTTTTTAAGTTAAGATGTTAAGTTGTTTACGGTTTTGGGTTTTCAATATTTTTTTCTCTCATATTCGTAAAGCCATATTGTGCTCTAGATTGAATAATTATTAAGTGAACATGCAGGGCACATCTATACATCGAAAGATGTATAGGTATGTCTATCATAATACTGGTTGAGTGGAAGAGCAAAACTCTGATTTTTATCAGAGATTTTGAACTCTGCCATTTGGCAAACTATTTGTATTTATATATTTTTTTTTTCTTTCTTTGTATCAGGTACTTAGTTTGGCCAATAAAAGCATTTATTATTATTATTATTATTATTATTACGATATTCATTATGAACTGTTTGAAAAGTTTTCTGTTGACACGGCAAAACTATTTGTTAACTTATATTTATGATATTACAGGCCTAGTTCCGTTCATAAAGTATTAGTACATGGAAAACAATAGAAACTGCTTTATTACCTATAGGACAATTATCTGAGGAAGCCCAGGAGGCAAGAAACAAAGACTTAAAAAAGTATCGTGCCGATTTTTCTCGAAATTTTTCAAGAGTGAAAGCAATGGAAGATATTTTTAATAGACTGCTTGTAACTTCTGATCCCTATATTTCAAGCATTAGAAAGCTTCCAAAGAAAAAATTTTAACAAATTTTCCCAGAAGCATTATACTTCGACAAAATATTGGAGAAGGTGAGTCATCTGCATGATCAACACTGTTGTCCATGAATGAAAATTCCGACAGAGTCAGGCATAGGCGGCGTATCAAATACCAAATAATTATTTATTATTTATTAGGTATTTGTTAGTAAACTTTATTAAATTTGTTTGCAACATCTTTATTTAAACAAAGATGATGCGTTAAATATACGTTTTTTGATAGTTTTCGAGAAATGAATATATTTATTCCCTAATGACTTCGTTATCTGTGTTTAATGGTTTTAAAATGTGTTTCAAGTAAATAAACGACAGACGGGTTACAGATTTGTATTGCTTTAACTATTTATGATAATTATTTTATATTTTATAAACACTTTTTTGTATAAGTGCGCTTTTCTAATATACAAGTAGGTGTTCTTGTTTGTGCCTTACAATTTGGTAGTGGTAGTGAATATTCGAGGAGTTACACAGTGTGTCCGTAAAGTATGGAACAAATTCATTTTTAGCTAAACAGACCATTTTAAGAAATAATCCTGAAACACGTCGATTTTTGATTTTAATTTACCGTATTTTAAAATAATAATTTAATATACTAATATACAGGGTGAATTACTTTCGAGTAATGACGTCACCGTCATTTTATTTAAAGGGAACACTCCCATTTTGTCTCAATTTTCCGATTACTCTAGCTGTGCTGATTTCAAAAATGTATCACATGTTGATTCCAATTGGTACAGGGTGGGCAAAAATACAATAGTTTTGAGTGTGCTCATAAAGTAACGCGTAACATTCTTTATTAGTTAAATTAACAATATTATCAAAAATACTTATTGTCTAGCGGACATAATATGATGAAATACATGACTTTATAATTGTTCGAACTGCAGCCCTTGCTGTATTTGACAGTAACCCAAACGGTGTACAAATTCTTGTTAAACCTTGTTTATTGTGTCTTGAGAAATATTGTTTATTGTTGTCCGAATTCTCTCTTTTAATTCTTGAATATTTGCTGGTTTCGTTTGATACACAACATTCTTCAGATGGCCCCACATAAAATAATCCAAAGGATTGAAATCTGGTGACCTCGCTGGCCATTCGATAGGTCCACGTCTACCAATCCACCTGTTCGGAAAAATTTCATCTAGGTACCTTCTAACATCCACAGCATAATGTGAAGAAGCACCATCCTGTTAAAACCATAAACTTTCATCACAACCTCCAGGATTACGTCTGCTGGGAAACAAATTACGTAAAGTAGGTACGAGATACCCCCTTAAAAACTCAAGGTACGTTGCCCCGTTTAAATTACCTTCGATAAAGTAGGGTCCGATGATTCGATTTTTTACAATTTTAGCCCATACATTTACTTTTTGCGGGTATTGTGTATGATGCTCACGCATCCAGTGAGGGTTTTCTTTTGTCCAGTATCTACAATTCTGACGGTTAATCTCGCCATTTAACGTGAAAGTGGCCTTATCAGAAAAAATAATGTTTTGTATCAAGAGAGGGTATCGGTGACATTTATCCATCATTTTTTCGCAAAATTGGATTCTTCTATCGGGATCAACTTCGTTTAATTCCTGCATAAGTTTGATTTTATAAGGATGTCATTTTTCAAGCTTTAATAGTTTGTGTACCGTTGTTTTGCTAACACCGATATTGCGACTAACTTTACGGACAGAAGTGTGCGCGTCTTCTTTAAAACTAAGTAAAACATCTAATGCTGTATCAGCATTTGCAGAGAGACGACCTGATTTGCGTACGTTTTCAACCGTACCAGTTTCTCGAAATTTCTTTTCAATCTTACTGACTGTTGAACGCGTTATAGGTCTTTCTGGATATTTATCATTAAACAAATTGCACACATCCATCTGAGTTCGCGATCTGTCTCCATACCCAATCATCATAACTATTTCAATTTTTTGTTTTACACTTAACTCCATTTCTAATTCAAATTAAATCTAAGCAATAATTAAAACATTAACGAATACCAAAAATATTGTAGTACTAAACTGTCACTGAACATCAATAAATTACTAAACAAATAATGACATTTCACAAAAAACTAGACTACTATGTTTTTTTAAAATTGATAAGAAATAATCTCTTTCATATTCTGTCTGCTAGACCACAAGTCCACCCTGTACCAATTGGAATCAACATATGATACATTTTTGGAATCAGCTCAGCTAGAGTAATCCGAAAATTGAGACAAAATGGGGGTTTTTCATTAAAAAAAAATTACGGTGACGTCATTACTCGAAAGTAATTCACCCTGTATATTAGATTATTATTTTAAAATACGGTAAATTAAAATCAAAAATCGAAGTGTTTCAGGATTATTTCTTAAAATGGTCTGTTTAGCTAAAAATTAATTTGTTCCATATTTTACGGACACACTGTATTTATTGTGTAGTATGTTAGGTAGGTACTTTAAAAGTTTATTAAATACTAAAATATTGGTGTCCTTATACCTTATAAATTTAATAAAAACAATTTAATAGTAGAATTATATTGTTACAACAGTAATGGATTCATTTAATTTGCCAATAGTTTTTATACGCCATTGGCGTAATACATTTCGGCAATAAACATGCATTTGGCACGTGATTCCGATAACTTCTGCAGTCTTAAGCGCGTGATTCCATTCATTATGTTCTGGTATAGTACG
The DNA here is from genome assembly GCA_927349885.1 of Psylliodes chrysocephalus. Classification (NCBI taxonomy): domain Eukaryota; kingdom Metazoa; phylum Arthropoda; class Insecta; order Coleoptera; family Chrysomelidae; genus Psylliodes; species Psylliodes chrysocephalus. Next base: position 94,646,638 of record OV651816.1, on the reverse strand, counting down.
ATGATTTTACGTGAACAGGGATGCGTCACCTTCACCAATATTTTGTTCGAGTATAGAAATGCGTAGATGTAGATAATGCCTCTGAAACCGAGTTAACTATTACTAGTAATTCAGAATAATTATTGTGTAATTAATTTTCTATTATATACTATTTTTTTTATATTCATTATATTAATAATAATTATAATATAATACCACTATTTTTAGCCAAATTAGTTTTTTTAATAATCCACTCATTTGTTAAATTTTACAGGTCGGTTAAATATACCCACTTATTTACTTTTAAAAAGTAAATAATTTATTTTTAATTCGGCCATATTGTAGCCGCCATCTTGTTAACGACATTTTTATGGTCATATTTGTAATTGGACACCTTAAAAACCCCTCATAACAAGTCCTCATAGTACAAGTCCAACAGTTGTGATATTTTTGGCCGAATATTTTAATTTTGGGACCACTGTGCGTCGTGGAAAACTTTTTCGATTGTAAAAAGAATATATACCTATATTTATATTTTGTATCGATTTATACTATTAAAAAAGAAATACATGTTAATTGTAGATAGAGGCCACCGGGGTGTTTTTAAAAAACCTATACTTACTAGGTCATTCGCAGTTTATAACAAAAATATAGAGCATTTTATCATATTTTACTCGTTTCTTTCTGGACTCGTGAATTGCGAACCACCTAGTATAAGTTTTTTACAGAAAATGAGTAAATTCGTCTATCCTAATAAAACATCCTGTATGTCTGAATTTGAATTTTTATTTTTCATATTTGAAAAGAGCACATGATTTTACTACTAAAATTTTAAGCCCAAATTATTATTTATCAACATTTTGTGGGTACAGATTGGAAACGGACGGGATTTTGTTCATTTTGTTGCGTCATAATTAAGGTTATATAACTATGGTCCTTTATTAAACGCTACATACTGCGTGGGTACTTGTATTTTTACACCACTAGAAAATGTAATTATAGGACCGTATTTAGAGCCAAATATCCCAATAATTTTTTTTTTTCAAACAAAAATTAATAAAATAGGAAGTAACAGTGTAGCGGTTAAGGAGCTTGAAAAAAATATTAAATGGCTCAAACAGACTCACCTGTGTTTATCTGTAGAAGAATTGGGAATCGGCCGTTTATGAGCTTTGTTCGCGGTAAGAATTCTGAACCGAATTATTACTAACAGTTACGATTTCGCAGGCGCAGTAGTTAAAAAGCGTTCGCGGAACGAAAAGAACTGAACTATTGGTTCTATCCTGAGTTCGCGGTAAAATAATTATTGGTTTTAAGGCCGGCGATCGCCCATGTTAATTTCCCGTATATGCAGAGGTTACTTTTGACGAAGCTTTCGGGAAAAGTATACTTTGTAGCATTAATTTAAATATAGAAATCAGTTCATGAATAATGCCTACGGGTTGTAAAGAAACCTAAAGAAGCAGAGTTTTTAAAAATACTCGAAAAATGCCTTTGATCCTTGGTGTCAAAATCACATAGAAACCCTCGACTTGTCGACGTATTTACTTTAAAAATAAACATATTTAGACGTTTTCTTTTCGTTACCACCCGTACAACTAGCATATCAAATAAATGAAACAAATCGCACTTCAAAATAATGTTTGGTTTTCCTGAAAGCTAATTGAAATAAAAGCTAATTATTAATTCACCTAATCGGCTAGGGACAACACAGATGAAAGATGATATACGCCGTACCCAAAGCTTGTAGGATTCTGTACTGTAAGAACTTCGGTAATTTCACAGATGCCGCTTTAGAACATTAGTCGTTGTTAGTCATTTGCATTACCGTTGTTCTTGAAGCAGACAGGGCCGGAACAAATACAATTTTAATACCTGCGTTTTTGTATTTAATTAATTAAATAATTCGATATATTATTAACAAATGTGGTTGTTGCCCTTGAAAAGTATTTTTATTTCCTAATGAAATTTAATCCACTGCCATTTTTGATAATTATTGGTTTTAATTTTAAAAATAAATACACTCTAACTTTATAATACTGTTTACCAATGTTTAATATTTTTTAGGCTAAATTTATGTAATATGTTTTTTTTTAAATTTTGATTTTGTTTTCTCTAAAAAAACGAACATCTTTATAGAGATGTCTATTTAACATTTTTAAAAATTAGCTTCACGGAATTCATTTTTAACATTTATACATACCTACATATTTTTCTTGCACTCAAATTAAAAATGGCCTTGTAAGGTAATATCTTATATACACGGTGGGCCACTGATAACGCCTTGGTATATAGAGCCACAATCATTTGATTTTTTTAAATTTGTTTTCACAATGAGATGTATGTCCCAAAAACCAACAATTTAAAAATAATTTCAATTATACAGGGTTCTTCAAGAATGTGATACATATCAAAGTTAGGTTTTTTAAATGGGACACATTATTTTATATTTGAATTGCCCTCGCTTTTTCGATTATAACAATTAAATAGTATGAGATTATACAGAGTATACGCTAATGCTAATACCAATTTTACATGAAAATCGTATTGATCTCAATGGCCTGTATACTGCAAAAGAAACAATTGAAAACCAATCATTTGTGCTAAAAGATTTTCGATATTTGTCAAATACCTACATATTTTTCTCATTTTGTTTAATTGAATTTTATATCACCAGCAACTTTTATTTGACGATTTTTTTTCTTCAAGCGAAAATAACATATATTCCTTAAAGTAGAAAAATGACTCTATAAAGTTCCGAATATGCCCAAAATCTAATCAACTCATTAGAGACACACAAACACCTACATATACGTATTGCCATATTTGTGACATTCATGCATGAGATATATTTTTGGCATCAAGGTAGTTTTTATATAAAATCAAAATCAAAACAAAAAGAAATTGGGATATATACAATTTAATGTACGCTTATTAACCCTCCAACTAGAATGAAAATATATAGTGCTATGCGTTCTATATTATACTCTTCATAGTTTAACAAACCCCCTTAACCCTCCATTTTTATTCCATTTTTGTTTAGAATCAATAGTTTTTATCTCCTTATAGAGTTTGATTTTTACTAAAAATGTTTAGTTGATATCGCTTTTCTGTTTTTATATCTGGCTTTATTTAAATTTTACCCATCTAACTACTCCATTTTTACTTTCCTATCTGTATACAGATATAAGGAAAGTATAGGAATCATGATTTTTCATATGCAATATGCATATACATACACAATTTGATTTATATAAGTTGGTGCATTCCAAATTTTCTCTTCTTTACGCGCTTGTTTAGATTTTTGATTTTTGCTAAGAAAGTTAAAATGGTTTATTTGTATTTTAGCATACTATAATTTAAACTTTTTATGACAAGAAAGGTAAAATTTTTTTTAAAACGATACTTATTCCGGGTCTGCTTATGTAAATTTCTCAACGGTTGAAGGCTTGAAAGCAGAAGTAGAAAACTATTCGTCGATGGTTAGATATTTTTAAGTTCCTTTACTCATTGCCGGGGACCGCCACGTCCCGGGACACCTTCATTGCGGAAAGTTATACCCATCTTTTTCTTGCACGAAATGCGATTCCTTGTGTCAGACGCCAGCCTTAAACCGCTTGTCTATACCTGAAACACCGAGATATAATAGGAATTGCGCGCGCGGTAAAAATTCAGACTTGATAATGATTCGGGCATGCGCTCAAAGTATGAATTAGTAATTCTGAATCAGTTTAGGATTGTTACCGAGAACGAAACTAATGTGTCCATACACTCACGATTCTCTAGTACTAATGGTTGGTTATAAGCAGAGATAACAAGGGAGATATAACTACTCATTCATAAAATAGAATATCTATGATGCCAACATCAAATTAGTCGATTTGGTGATCAGGAGAGGAAAGACGTGATGTGTGAGGTAAGGGAGGGGATATACTGCAGGCCGTACACGTTTGTTAGTCGCAGCGGAGTATAAATAAATTGCATTGACGTACCCCAGGAACGGGATAAATTAAATTATTTAAAAATATATGTTTCTTTAACCCCGTAAAAATTTTTGTATTTTAATATAGATATATTGAGCAGTAGTACACATATGTTTTCTGCAAAATTCGTTGAGTTTTTAATTCATTAACGATATATAAATTTAGAAGACTTTTAAAGGCATCTTTTTTTACAGATGATAGGAATTTGTATATATTTCTTATATGCACCAGAGTTTAATCGGGCCGTACAAAAGTTATCTAAATAAAAAAATTGAAGCTAATTAAAAAATATACGATAATAAATAAAATAATACTATTAAATTTGCTGTCGCTAATTTATAAAAGTCACTGGTTCTAAATATCCAGGGTTTGTTCTTAGATCAAACAATAATTTTTTTTAGTCCACATGGATATTAGCTTATCTACGTACAGAATACAAAACGAAAAAGTATGCTATTGCATTCATTTAAACGGATATATTTCATATCTGTTCTAGGTAGTTCATATTTTGGTCACCCAATACAATTCTTTTTAAAATGTTAAATAAGTGACAATTGTGTCAAACTAATCGTCAGTATATTCAATTATTGAGATTAAATATACATTAAAATGAGTTATTTTTGTGTCGAATAGATAAATAATAAATATTTTTTTTACATAAAACTAAGAGGCGTCACACTATAAAACTCAAAGAAAATAATAATGTAAATATTCTTTTAAAATCCATGTTCAAAACTATCTGCCTCAATGTGTAAACTGTTGGTATTTCCAATGAATCAATCAATCCCTTATTTATAAATAAACAATTTATATCCTATTTCCTGGAATTGTTTTAATCCTATTTTCTATATCAAAACAAAAATAAAATTCTAAACGGTAGGTAATCAATATGTATTTATGGACCTATGTAAATAATCTTTATAAATCCATAGATTATAGTTTTAAGAGAGTATTTCTTTTAAATTAGGTTTTATCAAAATAGTTCATGAAAATTCTACCTGAATGCAATAGCTAAAAATTACAAGTAACATATTTATTCCTATTTTATTTATTTATGAAATTGACAGTAATGTTCTGAATTATTTCTAAAAAAAAAAATTGTACCTATTTAAAATTAAGTGCTAAATATTATTTTTGCTGTTTTGATAGAATAATGTTTATTCGCTGAAACAAGGGATTTCAAAGATCTAAAATATACCGGGTGTTCAAATTAAAGTGTTACAGCTAAAGACCGCCAATTATAAAAGAAACGTTTCAGACGAAAGTATTATAGTTTTGTGGGGAAAAAGTTTTGGCTAAAATCGTTTTTTATAGCTAACCATAATATGGTTTTTCGTCCAGCAAAATTTTCAAGTAGCTGTTACTCAAAAAGTAAAAGTCGAACAAAAAAAATATTTCCATCAAAAGTTTCTTATTTTTTTATGTACTTTAAGAATATGAAAAAAAAAAATAATGGGGTTCCAATTTAATAAACAAAGTCCATCTCGATATGGCCAGCTATAAAAAAATGAAATTATCCAAAATGTTTCCCCCAAAAAACTATAAAACTTTTGTCAAACTTTTTTCTAAGATACATATTTTCGGCGGTATTTAACTGTAACACTTTAATTTGAACACCCGGTATATTTAGAATTTTTGCTTCCTAATGTGATTTATTTATTTAATTGATCCTAATGTACTGAATTATTAGTAGGTACGAATTTTTGTTTTTTAATTTTGTGATAAAATATTGCATGCTTTCTGCTGTTTTGGTAAAAATTTTATGCGTGGAAACGCGAACCTTTAATCAAAGTCAATTGTAGATTTCTCAAGATTTTTACTTTCCTATCTGTATACAGACATAAGTAAAGTACAGGAATCATGATTTTTTTCGACCTCGAGTTTTCGACGGATTTTTACGTTTTGAGGTTCCCTGAATCCGTTTTGACTATTTTCGCGATGATGTCTGTGTGTGTGTGTCTGTATAACGCATAACTCATGAACCGATACACAGAAAAACACCAAATTTTAAACTTAAGCTTTGTTTCAGCGTCCAATGAGATGATTAGATTTTGGGCAGAGTCGGAACATCTAGGGGGGTACTTTATGGGTGGTCATTTTTATATTTCATGGAATATATCTGTTATTTACGTTTGGAGAAGAAAATTCTTCAAATAAAAGTTACTTCTAATATAATTATCTATAATTTTTGTTATATGAAAATTTTTCCTAAAATGGTCCGTATTCGAGAAATTTGACAAAATGTAAAAAAAAGAATTTTTTATAAAAACTGTTCAAATAAAAGTTGTTTGTAATATAATTCTCTATAATTTTTATTCTATACATAATTTCTCTAAAATGGACCGTATTCGAGATATTTGAGAAAATGTGTAAATTTCGAATTTTGGAGAAAACTCAAAAACGGATAAAGAAAAAAACATTAAATTTTAAACTTGAGGTTTATTTCGGCTTGACGTGAATTAATTAGATTTTAGACATAGTCGGAACATCTGGGGGGTACTTTATGGGAGGCCACTTTTATATTTTATGGAATATATCTGTTATTAATGTGTGGAGAAAAAAATTGTTCAAATAAAAGTTACTTCTAATATTATTATCTATAATTTTTGTTTTATGTAAAAATTTCCTGAAATGGTCCGTATTCGAGAAATTTGACAAAATGTGCAAAATTCTGATTTTTATGAAAGTTTTTGAAATAAAAGTTGTTTGCGATATCGATCTCTATAATTTTTGTTTATACATGATTTTTCTAAAATGGACCGTAATGAAAAAATTGTAGGAAATTTAAATTTTTCAGTATTTTCGTTTTCCATGAATATCTATAGAAAAATGTTTCGAGGTAGATGTATGTGGACAATGTATATATTTAGTTTATCCTCTAAACATTTATAGAGATGCTGCAATAGGTTGTACAAAATAACCGGAAAAAGCCTATAATAACTAGATAGGAAAGTCATGTGTTGGACACATCAGATTTTTTTGTACAGTGAAATAACAATAATTTTTTGACATGCCTAGGTACTAAAAACAAAAGTTTTGCCAAATAACACTACCTATGAAACTTTTTTCAATTAAATTAAATCATTTTAAAACCCGTTTTAAAGAGATTTAATAAAAAAATGCAGAATTTTTACACAAATTCGATTTTTACATAAGATTAACTAGGTACTTTGAGATTTTTAGGAATATTCCCAGTACCAATTTTAAAATTTCGCATCTTCTCCTGCTTTGTTAAGGCTAATTGACAACCATGGTTAATTCAAAACATTAATAATACTAATAATTTAAAAATATATAAGATACTTTTCGTAATTGGTACGTCTATGATAAGTAAATCCTAACCTATAAATACTTACATATGAAACGAAGAATTTGGGTCCAATTTGTCTTGTTTTTTTACAAATTTTGCACTGTTTCACCATTTTTAAAGTTTGTATGTTAACAAAATAATGGGAAATCACTTTCACAAGAAAAAACTGAGAAAATCCGATGAACAATAACACTAAACAATCTCTACAACGCCAACTGTCAAAACAAGTTGATGGAATTATGTATGAATATTTTATATTCCGTTGTCTAAGCTCACAATAAACAACGTAATATGCCCCGCCTACAAAATACTAGCTGTTGCCACATCTCGTAAAAAATACTTAATATCCAATATACCACTAACAAGTTTTGGAATTTATTGAAAATAATTACATCTAATTTAGTGAAATTATATATAATTTAGTTAAATTTGATATAACAAATTATTCAACATTTTTTGGGTTCAGTTGCAGTAAAATGGGTTGAATTATTTTAGCTTTTTTAATATATGTAAATAATTTTGTAAACAAAACGAGAATAATGAAATAGGCATATGACAACAGCGGATATTATACCCTAGTGTGTCCCTTAGAATATGTCTTATTCACGACAGCACGATATTTGTAAGTAACTACATCTCCTGTTATCTCTGGTTATAAGCGACTGCTTGTTGGGCACTATGTACCTCGTACACGATACAGAGCCGGCTTAAGCATTTATACGCAAAAAAGATACTAATTAATAATTGTATTGTCAGCAAAACTAGTGAAACTTCCCATATTAGAGGTACAATAAAGATCATTTATGTTTAAATTAAAAAATGTTGGTCCTAAAACCGTCCCTTAAGGTACACCACATTTAACTATTATTATTTCACTTTGTTTTATTTATCCTAACGCATTGTTGATGACCACTCAAATAACTGGTCATTAGATTGTTTACTATGCCTCTTAGACCAAAACATTCCAGTGTGTGGATAAGTTGAGTGTGGTCAACCGTATCAAACGCTTTAGTTAAATCAACAAAAATACCAATTGCAGGTAATTTTTTGTCTATATAATTTGATATTTCGGATGTAAACTTAATTGCATCTTGCGTTGATTTATTTGTTCTAAAACCAAATTGTTTATCTGAAAGTAAATTAAATTCTGATTTTTAGAATTTATTCGAATATTTTTTCTATAGTTGGTATTATTGATCTATAATTACTCACATTCATCATATCCCCACTCTTAAACAATGGTTTTATTGTAGCCACTTTAAATAGATCTGAAACAGTACCCTTTGTGAAGCATACATTAATTAACCAAGCTAAGGGAGTTAAAATGTATTTAGCTATTACTTTTAAAGTTTCAGCTCGAAACCTGGCGCTTTCTTGTTTTTAAGCTTATTTATTATAATAACTACCTCGTTTTCATTGGATTCATATATATATATATAAATTGACTGACTTGTATTTGTGTTGTAAATTAGTTTATCTTTGTTTTTGTTATTTTTAATTTTACTTGCTAACATGGCTATATTCTGTTATTTTAATTCTGTGAAACATTTCTCAGCACTGCATTGTATGTATCTATGCGAATACTTCCTTTATCATGCAGAACGTGTGTCAAAATGTCTTAGCGCTCAGCGTTGCATCCGACATTACCAATCCATTACAGCGACGACATTGCAATTTCGTCCGCCAGAGACAAATTCTAGTCCTTGTTCAAAATTGGTGCACGTTGTCCGGGTGGGGCTCCGGCCAATCCTGGCGGCTCTTTGTTTCGCAACGGGATGCAATGGTAATTTCATTACCATTTTGCGCCGAGGATATTTCTAGCGGTTGTACTTTATAAATTATCATAAAGATGAGGGCGAGCAAAACGTTGCATGGATATTTCTGTAATTGCGGGGTTAAGAGTGGGTTCAAGCGAGGGTAGTATACTGTAATTTGAAAATAATCGTAAAATAAATTGAAGAAGGTTCATTGTTTTATTTTACTATTTAAACAAAAATGAAAAATCGAAGTCATTTTCAAGGGAAAATAGAATCCGTTTCACGAGAGAAGAATCCATCTGAAGTTGCAGTCGTATAAGCATAAACGTGTCGTCACAACCAGCGCCATATTATTTATTTAATGTTTGACTTCAAATCAATAGCGTAGCAATTTTAAATTTAATTATTAAATAAATATGGAAATGGTGTTGTCATTTTCACCAGTTTTAATGCAAGAAATGTTGAAATAAGAAAAAAAAATTAATTTTGAAAATCCCTTATAGACTCTATTGAATATGTAATATAGATAGGAATGATTTTTTTATGGGTTTTTATCGCATAAATCATTCAAATGGTCAATAAATATGCTATTAAATTAGCGGGTGGAAATTTAAGATAGGGGTGAAAATGCAACCTTTGCAAAATTCAGATATGATTGGTATTAATTTTTTTGTAAATGCGATTTCACATAGAATTATTTATTTAAAATATTTTTAAGAAAAAATTATAAAAAAAGAATTAAATAAAAAGAAAATTAAATAGAAAAAATCTCCATTTTTTTAATTTTTTGCGTATAATTGCTTTCTGAGCAAAGCAAAATTTATGCAGTTAATATGAAATTTTTTGTAAATAATATGATTATTTCACATCAAATTATTTAATTTTTTTATGTAAAAAAATATAATAGAAGAATTTAAAACGCAAAAAATTATTTTTTTTTTAAATTTTTGGCTTTTAATTGCTTTCTGAGAAGAGATAGTTGCAAGCATTCCTTTATACAAAAAAGTGGATTAAATTTAAAATCTGAAGTTATAAACGTTTTTTTTTTTTTTCGAATAAAAATGGACTAGCTGTGATATTAACCTCTTAGGACATAATAGCCTATTACTTTAAGTCATAAATATATCGTTTAGGTAATAAAAAATGGTAAAATACACAAAATTGGAACTTATAAAATTGTTTATTTTAATTTAGAAATGTTTGAAAAATATTGATAACATATTGATTATTAAATAGTTTACTGGCAAAAATTATTGAAAATTTGGAACTCAAATGCCATAATATGACATAATATGTAACTTTAGTATCAAGTTTTAAATTTTGAAAAGCAGGGAAAAATAAATAAATTTTTAAAACATTTCACATCTTAAAACTTTAACGAATTCTGCAGCATACAATAGTAGTTAATCAAATCAAAGTGTAAGAACAATGAATACAAAACGGCTTAATGATAATATATGTTTGTTGTGTTTCTTATTCAATTGACTGCTAGTTGCACATGTGTGAAATATTTTACAAAATTTTTTACTTTTTATTCTTACGTTAAAAATTCAAACTTGTTTAATCCCATTTATAGTTATGAAGAAATTTGAAATTTTTTGTTTATTGACTTTAGTGATATATCGATTTTAAAATCACCAATTTAAGCCATATCACAAAATTTGAAATACCGAAATTAGACGGTCATATTTTAACAGCGTATTTTACATCCTAACATAGGTCCCAAAACGTTTCGTTTTTGAAATACAGGGTGTTACAAGTGAAATCCTGATGGCAAATTTTTGTAAATATTTTCTAAAATTTCTTTAGTCACCGATTTTCCAAAGTTAAAAAAAAAACAAATTTCTGATTCCACAGGCCACAGAGCAAGTAAATTTTGTTTTATATTTGTCCCAGTCTGTTTTTTTAGGATTCCTCCTGAGTATCGTCTCAGGAATGTCGCTCTCTAACGTAAACACAATTATATTGTGATCAGATAGAGATGGTTCAATCGATACTCTACAGTTTCTAACTAGATATTTAATGCTCGGTGTGCTTAATGTGATGTCTAATACCTCACTTTTTGCTCTTGTTACAAATAATAGAGTATTCCCAATAATTTGCACAATAAGGTTCTTATTAAAAATATATTCTAAAAGTTCCTCAGCTCTGTGATTTGTGTCATTGCTTCCCCATACGGTGCTGTGCGCGTTGGCGTCGCATCCAAGAAGTAGTGGCAGATGTCTTCTCTGGCAGTTTTCACCACCCTCGATACTTCTGAAGGTGGTACAGGCCTATCGCCGACGAAGTAACTAGAAGCTAGTACTATGTCTTGCCGCCTCATCCCTAATTCCAGGTATGTTTGAATTGCAACGAGATTACGCGTCATGAATTCTGAAAGACAAGAATATTTAATATTACTTCTTACCATTACGCATGTTTTGGGTACTTCATCACTAGTGTGATAAATTACCCTTGCATCCTTACATGCAAGTCCTCTTACCTGGTTTCCGTAGACCCACGGTTCCTGGATCAGTACGATCCCTAATTGATTT
>OV651816.1:94588575-94634575 GCA_927349885.1 Psylliodes chrysocephalus | reverse complement strand
TAAAGACAAATATTCAGTTCTATGCCGTGTTGCCTTGAAAGTGAAAGCATTATTCAGTTCAACCTATTTGTGTGAATCTTCTTTTTCCAATATGAAGTTTATTAAGAACAAATATCGCAATCGACTTACAGGTGAACATTTGGATAATTGTATTCGAATGGCTGTATCAAATTATACTGCAAACATTAAAAAAATTATCGATGAGTCTGAGTGTCAGCCTTCTCATTGAACGTGCTTTTTTATTTTTCAATGTTTATGTTCATGATAGTGCGTTACTTTTTTGTTGTTATTATTAACTATTTTTAAATCTTACGTGACATGCCGTTGTGGCTGGATAAAAGTTTGTGTTTATTTTTCAAACACCGTTTGGTAGGTAGGAATGTAGCTATGAACAAGTACGTACTAGCAATATTAGTTATTTTGTTATTAGTTTATTATTAGCACCTATGTATTATGTATTACCAGTTAAATAGTAAAATAAATACATATAATGATAAATTAACTGTGGATTATTTAATTTACGTTGCGTTACGTGGCTTCCGTGTGGGTAGCTCGTTGTTTATTCCAAAATTAACAAAGTAGCTCAACACACTGAGAGGTTGGCGACCACTGTTCTAAACTATGGTACTGCATTAAAAAAAATCAATATGCCATAAATATTCAAAATATCATGAATATAGGTATACATAGATATCCTCAGTAAATTCAGAGAATATATTTTGGTAGATAAAAATATATCGTAGGCCAGGGCCCCTCTAGCCTTCATGTCACCCCGGACAAACAGACAATTTGCCGCCCCATTCATTAAAGTTACTAAAGTCACTACTTACAATAAGTTGAGATTGTTCACTACATGTTGTAACAAATTGATAAATGTTTTTCATAAAACAGTCAATTAAATTTATATATTATAAATTAAAATCAATCCAATATTCTGGAATTGAAAAAAAAAAGAACTTTAATCTTAATGATTTTAATTTATAATATATAAATTTATTTTACTGTTTTATAAAAAATATATAGGTACCATAGACTTTCTGGAATGCTTTTTCCATAGAAAACCTATTTCTTTTAAAAGTTTCCACAGTGTGCTTCGACTCATTTCAGGGTAATCATCTCGAACTGTGGCAAGAACTTTGTCTACTGTCGAAAATTTATTTCTAAAGAAGAACGCATGCACTTTCCTTCGAAGTCTTATTTTCAAAAGATTTTCTAATTGAAATTTTGGTTTTCCTGGAGCTTTACGTGCTGTTTGAAACTCGCCACATTTCCCTTCTTTAACAACTCTCTAAATCGTAGATTTCCCAACACCAAGCGTACTACTAATTCCATTGTGTCATCAACACTTTTACATAAATGTTTGTCTGTAAATGATTTAAAACAATTAAATATTAATGTTTTTCATTAACTGTTAAAGGACCGATTTTTTGTCGTTTACGCGGCCCATCCAAATTTTCCATGATCACACTAGAATTCACACTGCACCTTGCAAGTTGCAACTAAACGACATTTAGTAAACTGTCAATAATACACAACTTGGACCTCCTTACTAAATGGAAAACCTATAATCGCATTTTCGGTGAAATTTGTTGGGAAGGTATTTATCTACTTATAATTCGATTACTATAAGAAATTCTTGGAATTAAAATAAAACAAAATTGGCAAATAGGTACTTATTGAAAATAATCTTAAGATACGGCTATATAATCTTTAATACACAGGGCTTTTGGCCTGTCCAAACCTTTTTCTATTGTTCTGTACAGCTTATGTTTATAAAGGACCAATAAAAGACCCAAAACTTGTAATAGCTCAGGTACATTTATTACAATTTTAGGAAATATTTAGATTATTCTGTAAAGATATTTAAAATGACCGGACTAAGTTTTGCATTAGAAATGCTGTTTTATTACTCTCTCATACATAAAAATAGACTATAGCAGAGGTAGATTGTGCCACATCAATTATTGCTGATCGAAATTAAAAAAAAAAAAAAAACATTGTTATAGCTCGAGTAACAAATATGTGACGAAAATCAACGAAAAAGGTGATGGCTACGATCTTTTGGGATTGTGAAGGAATCCTTCTGATTGATTTTAAAGAGACAAATACCACCGTTATATTATGCCGCATTACTTCATAAGTTGCGGGAATGTATTCGGGAAAAACTTCGAGGAAAATTAACCGGAGGCGTGCGGTTGTTGCACGACAATGCGCCCGTTCATACTGCTGGCGTTACACAAGCTGTCATCCTAGATTGCGGGTTTCAAAATATAGATCACCCTCCTTATAGTCCAGATATGGCTCCCAGCGATTATTATTTGTTTAGTTATTTGAAAAAGGCCTTCGCGGGCGACGTTTTCGGGACGATTTTGAGTTACAAGAAGCTGTTTTGGCCCATTTTGACGATAAACCGAAAGAATATTTTTTTAAAGGGATTGAATTGTTAATTAAACGTTGTAAGAAGTGTATTCAGGTTAAGGGAGATTACATTGAAAAATAATAAAAACTTGTTGTTGTACTTTGCCTCCTTCATTGTCAGGCCGGAAATTATTGGCGCTTACCTCGTATATTAACTATCAAATCACATCATACCTTTTAAATGAAAAATAACTCAGTGAAACAAATGAAAAGTAGAGTATTACAGATTTCAGATACCAGTTTTCATCAAACAAACCTAAACATCCTGAAAACACTTTTCTAACAAAATGGCTATCCTAAACAATTAATTAATAAAATCCAATTCAATTCTTGTTGTATTGTCACTGATGTTGCAATCCATGGTAATAACTATAACATCAATAATAATATAGTAATTGCTAATAATGTAACAACGATATTACAAAATAAACCAATTCCCGGAACATCAACAAATACTCAGTCTGTTGCCAGTAATTGTGTAAGATATATTTCGTTTCCGTACATAAAGGATCTTACTCCCAAACTGATGAACATTTTGAATACTAGAGAGATAACATCAAAATTGCAAATAAAAATGTTTTAACGTTAGGCTTTTTATACAAAAAACAAAAAGACAAAACCCCTCAGCCTTTCCTATCCGATGCAGTTTACAGAATCTCTTGTACAAATTGTGATTTACAATATTTCGGAGAAACGGGCAGACGATTGAAAGATCGAATTACATCACACAAAAGTGACTGCAGACTACACCCGGAAAGATGTGCACTAGCTACACATGTCTCAAATGAAGGACGTAACATATCTTGGGAATCATCGACAGTTTTAATTACTGAATCTAACCTTGCAAAAAGAAAGTTTCTAGAAATGATATTACCCTAAAAACATGAACAAAAAACAGACATACAATATCTTAGTGAAATTTACCAAAATCTTTTATCAAAAGACGTTACGAAATTAACATATTGTGTCATCTCTTGACTCATCAACAATCATGAACAATCTCAACTCATTGTAAGTAGTAACTTTAGTTTAATTTGGTCCATTGTAACTATTTTCCAACGTTATTTTGTAGTCTACCCTGATGATGGAAATAATTAAATAAATTTCCGAAAGCTTGGATGAAGTAAAAAGAGTTTTCTTTAACTTATTATTTGCTGAATTCCCCAATAATTGGTATATACAGAGAATATTTTTTATAACGCAACATAGGGTATGTGCCCACGTAACTTGAAATATAATTACTTAAATACCAGTTTGTTGTAAATGTCATATTAGATATTATAGTCCATGATGTTGGATCCGTAACTAATATACAACAAAGAAAATTAGGAAAAACGATGTTTTATAAAACATTTTATTCTTTTTTTGTGTGTGAATTTTTACTAATTTTTTTACTCAAGTTAGGTTCCTAAAGAAGCAAAAAAAGCTTTTACTGCAAGCTTCTCGTTAAATATTGTACACTAATCTCTGAAACAATTTACGATGCCTGCTTCCTTAAAAAATTTTTGTCTCTTTCAATTGCTATGTATATTAAGGAGTTTTTTGTCACTGGATCACATTTCAATAAAAACGCCAAGCAATTTTCTTTTAATATGTGGTTGTTGACATTATAAGAAGGCCTTTACAGAAATGTCGAGGAATTTTTTTTCGTAGAGTGTGATTTCGTGATAAATTGAATGCATGATGGGTAAGCGGGCTCATACACTTCGTTCTACGGGACTGGTTTCTTTTTTAATGGAATCTCGACGGCAAATTTTAAATGACAATTTGAAAAAGTTAAGCCGTTTTTTATTTAGGAGGGCGAGATAAAAAGAAATTACCAATTAAACGTTAAACGAATTTTGCGTTGTACAATTTAATGTACCATTGTTTAAATTTTATGGGAATCGAAAATACTCTCTTACAAGTGATAAATTTTATTATTTTGCAAATGGTAATATTCAGGATAGGTTACTGTTGGATTGTAGATTAGTTATGTAACTGTTTGAGAAAAAGTTTTATTCTGTAACATCTGCCGTTTTTTAAATGGTCATTTATATTGTACTAACTAGTCTTTTACTGTTTTTAGTGCTTCTATTTTGATTTCTTTAAGAGCTAACCGGACATTTCGCGAAAGTAAAAATGTTTTAAGGATTTTATTATATAAAATTGTATTTATATACGCGCAGCTGGGCATAGTTTGCGATATTATGTTTTCCGACCTAATAGAGACCTTTAAATTGGTACAACGACAAGGCAGCACTCTATAGCATTCCAAATAAATTTATTTTATAAATACAATTACAATATATAATAACAATAACTACTATTTTAAACAGAACATAAAACGATTAACTTGTAACCATAGTTTATGAAATAATTTGTTTTATTTTGTAAAAAACTGGCAAAAGATGAAAAATTTTATTTTATTTTCTGATCTATTTTATCTTTTTGTCAGTAACAAACTTTTTTGCAATCCTCACCAATATCTTATATTTTGAAAGGACCACGCACTTTTCTTATAGTCTGGTTTACAAGTGCCATTTCCCTCGAAACCTGTCCTCCAGCACCGAAAATTATGATTTTGGACTCATTCGATTCTGAATGGCATCTAGAACATTCTATCAAAATTCCAAGGGGGGCTGAAAAAAAATGCAAAAGTTATAAACAATAAAGTAAAATAAAAAATAAGGGTTTGGTTTTTTTGAAATATTTCAAAAACTATTTGAGATAATCAAAATTTGAAAAAAGATCCTTAAAGAGCAGGAAATTTCCTAAAAAAAAGTCCTACCTCCCGGAACTGTACCAACAACTCTTATAATTTTAATTAAGCGGCGAAAATAATGGTAAAAACGCGTGGTTCGGCTGCCGCGCGCATCGCCCCAATCTGACACATGAACTAAAAAAATTATTTTAACTGATTAAATATTAATTAATTTCAAAGCTTTTTGAGCAATGTTTAAAAAAAAGGTTAGTTGAATTTATTGAACAAAACAAAATATTAAGTCAATATGGTTTTAGGAAAAATCTTTGCTGTCAAGATGCGCTTCTAGACTTTGTGCAAAATATTATTAATGGTATTGACAACAATAAAAAATGCCTAGCGATATTCTTAGACTTAGCCAAGGCATTTGACACTGTTGATCACAGATTGTTGTTGGAAAGATTAGAAATAATAGGTATAAGAGGATTAACGTTAGACCTTTTCAGGGACTATCTATCACAGCGAACCCAGTTCGTTAGAATTGGTAGCCTTCTTAGTGACCCAATGACCGTTTGTAGGGGCGTGCCTCAGGGAACGGTACTTGGCCCAATTCTTTTTTTAATATACATTAACTGTATTTATAATAATAAAAATATAGGAAAAATTATTTCTTATGCAGATGATACTGTCATTATCTATAAGGAAGAGAGCTGGAAAGAAGTCTTTCTAAAAGCTGAGGATGGTTTGAGTAAGATAAAGATGTGGCTTGATAATAATCTTCTGAGTCTCAATGTCTCCAAAACAAAATTTATTACATTTTCACTAATAAATGCTGATCAACCAAATCAACAGATTTTAAAGCTTCACAATCATAACTGCAATAAAGGACCGATTTGTCAGTGTGTAACGATACAAAAAGAAAATAAAATAAAATATTTGGGGTTAATGGTTGATCAACATCTGAGATGGAACGAACATGTCATTTTTTTAAACAAGAGATTAAGAAAACTTATATATTTATTTTATCAAATTCGAGATATTCTTAAAAAAGAACTCCTACTACTTATTTATAATGCCTTGGCTGAGTCGCTGCTAAGATATGGCATTCTAATATGGGGTGGGCTTCTAGACAACGCTCTCGATGGGCTGGACTCGACACAGAATACGTTGTTAAAAATATTGTTTAGAAAGGACCTTAGATATTCAACAAACCTATTATATAAAGAATTAGACATTTTCAATATTAAACAACTATATATTTACCAAACATCTTTATGGGCAATTTCTAATACTGAAAAACTTCCTAAGCTACTTCCACAAGAGCTCTACTAAATAAGCATATGCCAATTCCTCTTTTTAAAAAAATGCACACCCAAAACTTTATCTCGTATTTTGGCCCCAAAATATATAACCTAATTCCTACATACATAAAAAATATTACAAATGAACGATCTTTAAAAAATGATCTTAAAATATTTGTACAGAAAAACTACAGTAAAATTAAGAAGGAAATATTTAATGTTTTATATTAATTTCATGCTACATAATTACAAATTCTTCAGTATCAGAGAGTAAGCCTTTCTTTCCTTTTTCTTTATTAGTCTTGTATTTTATATTTTTATAATTTTTATTATTTTTGCTATTTTTATAATTTCTGCTAATTTTTATTTTTATAATTGTTTTGATTTCTGTATTTCCATATTTCTCTCTCTTTTTTTTGTTGTATTTTAAAATTCTAAATTCTTTGTTTTTGTTTCTGTAGTATATACTTAGATATAATTTAAACAGCATTTATAAAACGTAAAAAAAACTAATATAAAGATTCCGCACACAAACTTTGTTTAGGCGGGTCTTAAAAAATTGTTAAAAAATGTAAATTATTTTAATGAATAAATTTGATTTAATTTGATTTGATTAATATTAAGGAACAAAAAATGTGGGTACTAAGTAGACATATGAATAAACAATAATCCGTAAACAAAAAATGTTTATCACTATTTTTTTATTAATTATGCTTTTGTTAATTAGTTAATTTTCACCATTTTAATGTTAACATAAAAACGCTGATTATTTCAAAACAAGAAATCTAGAATTTTGGAAAAATTTTAAAATTTTGATTTTTTCCAACGGGGATCTCTTCTAAACCCTTTTAACAATAGCTCAAAAAAATCAAAAAAAAATTCTAGATTTCTTGTTTTGAAATAATCAGCGTTTTTATGTTAACATTAAAATGGTGAAAATTAACTAATTAACAAAAGCATAATTAATAAAAAAATAGTGATAAAAATTTTTTGTTTACGGATTATTGTTTATTCATATGTCTACTTAATACCCAAATTTTTTTATTCCTTAATATTAATATTTAATCAGTTAAAATAATTTTTTTAGTTCATTTGTCAGATTGGGGCGATGCGCGCGGCAGCCGAACCACGCGTTTTTACCGTTATTTTCGTCGCTTAATTAAAATTATAAGGGTTGTTGGTACAGTTCCGGGAGGTAGGACTTTTTTTTAGGAAATTTCCTGCTCTTTAAGGATCTTTTTTCAAATTTCGATTATCTCAAATAGTTTTTGAAATATTTCAAAAAATCCAAACCCTTATTTTTTTATTTTACTTTATTGTTTATAACTTTTGCATTTTTTTTTCAGCCCCTCTTGGAATTTTGATAGAATGTTCTAGATGCCATTCCGAATCGAATGAGCCCAAAATCATAATTTTCGGTGCTGGAGGACAGGTTTCGAGGGAAATGGCACTTGTGAACCAGACTATTATGCAAACGGGAGTACCGTCAAAATGTCTAAACTTTTGATATGTTAAATTACTTGATGTCCCCATCAAAAGTGTGCATGGGCTCAATCGTATCCTATGACTAGATTTTGAGATACAGGGTGTTGAAGTTAGAAATCCCTAATTCTTTAAAATGGATATAAATATATTTGGAAGTTATTTGCTTATTCTGTATAGTCAAAATACATACTTAACTACTATAATTAAAATATTGTCCCTTACAGGGTGATTAATGATTCGGCAGATCTTTTTTGGTCAAAGTAGGTATTTCCACCGAACAAAAATAGCTGAAATACCGAAAAAAAATATCACCGTCAAAGTTTCTCAATATTTGATATCGTATAGTACTCGATGTACTTGTTTAAAATTCCTATTGGTAAAATTACATTCTATGACTAGTTTTCCAAATATAACCTAATATGTATCAAATATATGAATTTTAAACAATAAATATACTGACATAAGTAGATATGTTTCAGAGAAATACTGTATATTAGATAATTTGACACACTGTGTTGGATTAGAAATATACCCTTCGTACTATTTGAGGGCAGTCAAAATTATTTCCTAGTTACAGGGTGATTGCGTTTGAATATGTAAGGTGAAAAAATCATCAAAATATTGAAAATTGTTGGCAAAAATAGAAAATAATTGCCTTTTAACTTATGAGTTGTTTATCAAAAAAATCTTATTAGTTCACATACAGAGTCATACATTATTTCATTACAAAAAAAGTTCGTTATTCGGTAGGTCTAAGTAGGATTTAGGGAAATTAATAACGATCGGATTAAATGTTTATTTTTACTGGAACATTGGCTCTTTATATTGCCTTTTTATGTATATTTATATCATATTGGGAACTCATCTGACAATCCATGTCTTAGTTTAACAAGGAAAGCAAGTAAATTTTTTTGAGCAATGTTTCTTAAGTTACCATATTGTTTTATTGGTTCACAAAATTTATAAAATTCTGAAATTCTGTTTAGAAATTGAAGTTAAATATTTAAATTCTTCTAAACTAAAAGAATTTTTGTCTTCCCAATTTTTAAATTATTATTAGCAGTAGCAGCCGCTCTTAAATTAACGAGGAAAAATGGTTGATAAACAAAACGCAAACTAGCATGTAAATTAATCATTAGTAAACTTGAAGATTTAAATCAGCTGTAGTCAACCTTTTTTTCTTTCGGGTCACATAAATCTGTTTGTTATATTACACGGGCCACAATATTTTTGGGTGATAACTAAAGCTGCCACCTTTTTGAAATGCAAATAAAGGACAATGGGTGATGATAGGGATCCGCTTTAAATATTTTCTAAAAAAAAAAAGGTCCTCATGTTGTTTTAATACAGGACAGTAGCTCAACCATTTCAGTTACTAATAATCGTGTTTGGGGCTGCACAAAAAAGCTTAGAGGGCCGCACACAACAGCTTGGAGAGCCGCATGAGGCCCGCGGGCTGCAGGTTAAGTATGGCTGATTTAGATGAATGTCACAAAAATATTCAGATATTCAGGTACATAAATATTTGAAACTAAAACAATATTTGCTCTGCATACTGCCCATAGTTTTCTTACATTTACTTGTGCGTTACAAATTATACAACCACAAACTGAGTGGGGTGTTAAAACATTAATTCTTAGGCAATTTGGATCATTTTCAATATTTCTAATTTTCTGTGTAATTGCGTGATAACAGTTTAAACATAATCTTACTTCTTGTATATTATCGATTGCAGGATGTCCAGCAGCTTGTCTTCTTAAATTAACTTAAACACATCTATATTATTGTCTTTGTTTGAACGAATAGTGAGTCGAAGTTGAAAGTGTCTATTGCAAACATAACAGCTTATCTTATTTGTAAACGCCATACTTGCAACAATATTTATTTAAAACACTAATACAGCACAGTCTAATGCTCACTTAAAGTAATACAAACGTCATTTATTATAAAAGTCAGCAGTAGATGGATGTTTAATTATTCGGAAAATATTTAATCATGAATATATAGATCAAGTGTAAGCATGTTTATATATCCTATAAGGTTTTTGGCATATTCACTACTTTTTAAAATTTACTAATAAAATCTATCAATCGTCTACAAAATATACAGGGTAATCAATTTTTTGTGAAAATCTTCAGAAAAATTATATATTATCACGGTAGATATAAAAAAGCATGCAGGCAGTCTTAAGCTTTATATTTTATCATTACAAATATACAGGGTGATTCTTAACACGGTACCAGACCAAAACCGATTTAAAAGGCCTTGGTTGTGTTGATTACAACAAGCTATAACACTTTACGTCTGAAGTGAAAAATTGCGGAATTACAGGATGTTAAAGAATAACTATATTTCCAAGTTTAAATATTTATGGCGTTATAATCATTAAATACTTAACAAAACGACTTGCATGCCTTTGCATAATGACAATATAAAAGCAGGCCGGTGATTCGAAAATTACAAATATTTTTTTACCCTGTATTCATATCATATTGTTTTGAGAATCCCTTGAAAAATCAAGAAAGGAATAGGTAAGCTGTAAACTATAAAAATTTCAACAATTGTTTTGTGAAAATTAGAATAATATAGCTGCTCGACTTATTTTAAACATTTGAATGTGTACCAATAAGTAGATATGACATTTATACTTCATTGTGTGCATAACTATTACTCAATGGATTTCATTGAAGAAAACTCGCAACGAATAAGAAGACAGTTAAGAAGTTGATAATTTCTCAGATTTTTCTGCTCATTGACTACTTTATTCTGAGGATCCATTAAATGTTTTTAAATTCTAGTTATTATACACTATGTCAGTTTGACAAAGTTTGTTATTGCCTATTTAAAATATTAATGTATGTATATTTATAATCTTTTTCCAATAAAGATCTCACAAGCAATTTATTTTCTAATATTTGGCAATAATTTTATATATTGTTGATTTTTTCAACTTGCAAGTTCAACTGTAACCATCTTTTAGGGGATGCAACTTAAAACAAAATGTATTGGGGGCTTTACCTCATTGGTGGCGTGAAATGAAGCTTATAATCTTATTTAAATATACAATACAAATAGGCACTTACGACAATACTCGAGCCAAATCCGATCATAATTTTTCTACATTCTACTACTAGACCTACCGTATAATCAACTTGTTTGTACCTGAATAAAGTATGACCCTGTATGTGGTCTTATAATATTTTTTGATGAACAATTTACAAGGTAATTATTTTCTATTCTTTGGCAATAATTTCAACATTTTATTGACTTTTTATCTTACATATTCAACCACAATCACCCTGTAAGTTCGAAATTTTTGTCTGTTTCCAAATAATACAAGGGTTATATTTCTAATCTAAACACAGTGTGTCAAAATATTTATTATAAGATAGTAATTTTGAAAATATCTACTTATGTCAGTATATATTTATTGTTTAAAATTCATTTATTTGGTATCTACTTGTTATATTTTGTGAACCAATAGTACAATATTATGGTAACTTAAGAAGCATTGCTCGAAAAGCTTTACTTGCTTTCCTTGTTAAACTAAGACAAGGATTGTCAGATGAGTTCCCAATCTGATATAAACATGTAATTCGATCATTATTCATTTCCCTAAATCTTACTGAGACCTACCGTATAACGAACTTTTTTTTTTTTTAATGAAATAATGTATGACTCTGTATGTGAACTAATAAGATTTTTTTGATAAACAACTCCAAAGTTAAAAGGCAATTATTTTCTATTTTTTGCCAACAATTTCAATATTTTGATGATTTTTTCACCTTACATATTCAAACGCAATCACCCTGTAACTAGGAAATAATTTTGGCTACCCTCAAATAGTACAAGGAGTATATTTCTAATCCAACACTGTGTGTCAAATTATCTAATATACAGTATATCTCTGAAACATATCTACTTGTCAGTATATTTTTTTTGTTTAAAATTCATATATTTGATACATATTAGGTTATATTTGGAAAACTAGTCATAGAATGTAATTTTACCAATAGGAATTTTAAACAAGTACATCGAGTACTATACGATATCAAATATTAAGAAACTTTGACGGTGATATATTTTTTTCGGTATTTCAGCTATTTTTGTTCGGTGGAAATACCTACTTTGACCAAAAAAGATTTGCCGAATCATTAATCACCCTGTAAGGGACAATATTTTAATTAAAGTAGTTAAGTATGTATTTTGACTATACAGAATGAGCAAATAACTTCCAAATATATTTAAGGGTGATTTATGGTGTTCATTTTAAAGAATTAGGGATTTCTAACTTCAACACCCTGTATCTCAAAATCTAGTCATAGGATACGATTGGGCTCATTGACACTTTTGATGGGGACATCAAGTAATTTAACATATAAAAAATTCAGACATTTTGACGGTACTCCCGTTTGCATAAGAAAAGTGCGTGGTCCTTTACAGTTGAAGATTTATGTAATTGTTTGCTATAATTTTAGTTTAAGCCGATAGATTTCTGCACCTCCCGGATGAAAATCTGCGACCTTAATTGGTGAATAAATCCTTAAATCAACTTTAAGTAATTATTGTAAAATAAGGTTATTTGCTCAAACGGGAGAATAATAAATTTATATTTTAATGGTTTTCACATAAACACCAGAGCTACTCGGTAAATTAAATGAAACGCCATCCCCTTACAGGCCAAATTAATAGTGATCGAGGTAATAAAAGCATGTCCTTAAAATGTGCACCATAAATTTTCTTTCTTCAGAAGTTATGTAATTAAATCATGGGTTACGCTTTTATCTTCTTAGTTTTTCTAATACCAATTACAAATGTTGAAAATATTAAAAATGTGCTACGAATATGGGGTTTTTTATATTGTACCATTAGATACTAACATTCTTCAAAAGAAACGTTTGTCAGTTCACTTTTAACAGTAAATATTTTTAGACTCAAAAGATTTTTAATAATTTTTATATATAAAAAAGTTTTTTTTTATTAAGGAATATATATTTTTCTAGGTATCCTTCACAAAGTATACACTGTTCTACTTGAATTTACAGGAAGTAAAACTTCTTTATGGAGGTTGCTAAAAGGTGTGGGATTTAGGTAATTAGTTTTTGAAGTTGATGTGTAATTTTAGTAGGCTCTTTAGGAAAAAAAAAATAATAATATAGGACTAGAATAGACATTGTGACATTAAAAATATTAATAAATAACATGCATAAGTATTTAATTAAAAATAATGTCTTAATTGTAGATGGCAGCGCACACAAGGTAACAGAAATATGATTATGAAATCTTATGATATTCGCCTCAAAAGAATTACTTTCCTAGAAAATGTTATTAAATTTAGAAATGAAGGTTGAAATATACTGATTAAACATACATCCACAGCACACAAGTACAATCTAAGGGATGGTATGATATATCAAGAAAAGGTTTGAAGAAGCCGATCTCAAAAGGAAGGAGACTTGTGATTGTACATTCTGGTGGAAAAAAGAATTTATTCCTAATGCCTTATTAATATTTCGTTCAGGTATGTCTCTACATATATTGAAAAGTATTATTTTGTAATTAGCGATTGTCCCAAATATTTGTAAACACTGTATATCAGGTATAACAAGTTTTAACTTAGTTTAGGGAAAAACGCTGTTTAACCTTCCAGCGGGCGCGCTCTGATATTTCGCATGAGTAGGCGCTTGTAAATTTTACGTTCTTATCAAAATGATGTTTTTTTTACATGAGTGTTGAAAAATTGCTGTGAGGATACAAAAATGAGGTATGATAGTACTTTTAAAAGATACATATTTTATTTTTGTGATCAAAAAAAGCTAGGCAGCACTTGAAACGTGTAAATACTTTAAAACAAAATATTTCATAGAATTATTCGTCAGACTATGACTATACTAGTAAGAATGGTTTAATTTGAATGTGTGGAAAAACGAATAACTTCACTCAATAGCGTCCTTAAAAATGTTGGGCTAAAACGAAAAACATGTTCTGATTTTTAGATACATTTTTGAAAATTATACTATTGTTATTTATGCTTTTTTAATTGGTTTTAAAACAATATATAATAATAGAAAATTCTAACAGTCAAATTAGGCAACACAATTTACAATCTCTTAATATGTTGCACTATTTTTAATTGTTTTTTGTATTAAGTTACATTCAAATAAAACTTTCAATCCTTTATTTCATAATATGTGTATTGAATTTTAGTTATTATGTAATTTGTTTACAAAATAGTAAATTTTCGTGTGGGTATAGATTAAATTTATTTATTTTTTTTAGGTTCTAAAAGTGGAGACTTCTATGATGCCATGAATTATTAAAACTCTTTAAAGTGGGTTTAGGAACAACTATTACCCAATATGTCTGAGAAATTAGTTCTGGGTGTAGATAGTGCTTCTTATCACAGCGTAAAAACTGAAAAAAAGTATAACTTCGGCATCTAGGGAAGCAGACATGTTAAAATGGCTTAAGGCCCACAAATTTGACAAAACCCGCTTGGTATGAATTAATAAAAACAATCGGTTAGTTTCTTTTAAATTAGACTGTTTACTGAAAGAACGTGTGACTTACGGTTGCCACCTTATCATCCAGAATTCAACCCAATAAAAAAAATTTGGTTAAGAACTGGGTAGCAGTGCACAATACCACATTTAAACTAGATGATGTGGAGGAATTAGTCAGGAAAAAATGTTCTGAAGTTTTTGATCAAGAATGGTGTTCTATTTGCGAACAAGTAGAGAAATGCGAATCTGAATGGATCAAAAAAAAATTCTGAATAATGCTGTAGATTCTCTTGTGTTTACTTTAAATACAAAATCGTCTGAGGAATTTACTTTATAGACGATAATTGCAG
The DNA here is from genome assembly GCA_927349885.1 of Psylliodes chrysocephalus. Taxonomy (NCBI): domain Eukaryota; kingdom Metazoa; phylum Arthropoda; class Insecta; order Coleoptera; family Chrysomelidae; genus Psylliodes; species Psylliodes chrysocephalus. The sequence continues at coordinate 94,619,835 of OV651816.1, read as the reverse complement.
CAGTTCTAGGTAAATTTTGTGATATGGCTCAAATTGATGATTTTAAAATCGATATATATCACTAAAGTCAATGAATAAAAAATCTTAAATTTCTTTATAATACTAGTAACTAACATTTAAAATGACATCATTTTGTTTCAATATAAATGGGATTAAACAAGTTTGAATTTTTGAAGTAAGGGTAAAAACTATAAAATTTTGTAAAATATTTCAGACATGAGCATGTGCAGTCAACTGAAAAAGAAATACAACAAAAATTTATTATCACTAAGGGAGCGTCCATTAATTACGTGAGGTGTTTAAGGGGGGAGAGAAACGAAAATAAATCTTTCCAAATCTCATTTGGGGGAGAGGGGGAGTCTTTGTAAATCTGACGTAATTTTTTTTCTAGTAGAAAACGGTGCACGCCTTCATGAGCATGCCTTACGCCACTTGGCGACGCCCCAGAGGTATGGCGTTTTGAAATCTTTGTTCTACAGCTCATTGTTAACTAAGATCACGAAACAACAGCGTGGGGCCCATGATACATGTCCACGTCCACAGTGAAAAAATTACGCGTTTCGGTAAGTATGGCGGATCTTAAGTGACGCCATATTGGTATGGCGACATAAAACAAGAATTAAAGTGGTCATGGATATTAATTACACGTTTGAAAATTCACCCCCCCCCCCCCCCCCTAAAAGCTACACTTTAGTAGTGCCATACCGGGAATTCAAAGTGGGGAATAACGTTGTCTATCAGCCCCCAAAGTCTCGTCGTGGGGCCTATGATACATGCAAAACCCTCTCGGCTCCCGATCTATTAGAGTGGCTAAATCAGAGCGAAGTTGAAGGGCCAAATGGTTTCATTGAAAATCACTTGGATATTCTGCTTCTAGTAATCACTCTTGAGGCCGTGCACGAGTCCCCATGGACTAAATTAGAATAAATCTTCTATTAATTTTCGTATTTATTATTTATTTTCATCACTGTGATTTTAAATTTCGGCAATATTCTCAAATGCTAGTCTTCGCTAGTCTTAAATAAAAGTAATAGAACATATTGTGTTTTTTTTAATAATCCAAGGCATTTACACCCAAAACACAAATTTTGAAAAATCTCACGTGAGATTAGGGAAGGAGGAAGAGAGTTGACGAAAATTTTACGAAATCTCGCCAGGGGAGAGGGAAGGTCAAAAAATCCTCAAAAATACTTCACGTAATTAATGGACGTCCCCTAAGCTATTTTGTATTCATTGTTGTTACACTTATCGTTTGATTAACTACTATTGTATGCTGCAAAATTCGTTAAAGTTTTTAGATGTGAAATGTTTTAAAAATTTATATATTTTCCCCTACTTTTTTAAATTTAAAACCTAATACTGAAGTTACGTATTACATATTATGGCATTTAAGTTCCAACTTTTCAATAATTTTTGCCAGTAATCTGAGTAAACCATTTAATAATCGATATGTTACTAATATTTTTCAAGCATTCCTAAATTAAAATAAACAATTTTATTAGTTCCTATTTTGTGATTTTTTTTACCATTTTTTATTACCTTAACGATATATTTATGACTTAAAGTAATAGGCTATTATGTCCTAAGAGGTTAATATCTCAGCTAGTCCATTTTTATTCAAAAAAAACGTTTATAACTTCAAATTTTAAATTTAATCTACTTTTTTGTATAAAGCAATGCTTGCAACTACCTCTTCTCAGAAAGCAATTAAAAGCAAAAAATTTAAAAAAAAAATTTTTTTGCGTTTTAAATTCTTCTTTTATATTTTTTTACATAAAAAAATTAAATAATTTCATGTGAAATAATCATATTATTTACAAAAAATTTCATATTAACTGCATAAATTTTGCTTTACTCAGAAAGCAATTATACGCAAAAAAGTAAAAAAATGGATATTTTTTCTATTAATTTTCTTTTTATTTAATTCTTTTTTTTTTATAATTTTTTCCTAAAAATATTTTAAATAAATAATTCTATGTGAAATCGCATTTACAAAAAAATTAATACCAATCATATCTGAATTTTGCAAAGGTTGCATTTTCACCCCTATCTTAAATTTCCACCCGCTAATTTAATAGCATATTTATTGACCATTTGAATGATTTATGCGATAAAAACCCATAAAAGAGATCATTCCTATCTATATTACATATTCAATAGAGTCTATAAGGGATTTTCAAATTTCATTTTTTTTTTCTTATTTCGACATTTCTTGCATTAAAACTGGTGAAAATGACAACACCATTTCCATATGTATTTAATAATTAAATTTAAAATTGCTACGCTATTGATTTGAAGTCAAACATTAAATTTATAATATGGCGCTGGTTGTGACGACACGTTTATGCTTATACGACTGCAACTTCAGATGGATTCTTCTCTCGTGAAACGGATTCTATTTTCCCTTGAAAATGACTTCGATTTTTCATTTTTGTTTAAATAGTAAAATAAAACAATGAACCTTCTTCAATTTATTTTACGATTATTTTCAAATTACAGTATACTACCCTCGCTTGAACCCACTCTTAACCCCGCAATTATAGAAATATCCATGCAACGTTTTGCTCGCCCTCATCTTTATGATAATTTATAAAGTACAACCGCTAGAAATATCCTCGGCGCAAAATGGTAATGAAATTACCATTGCATCCCGTTGCGAAACAAAGAGCCGCCAGGATTGGCCGGAGCCCCACCCGGACAACGTGCACCAATTTTGAACAAGGACTAGAATTTGTCTCTGGCGGACGAAATTGCAATGTCGTCGCTGTAATGGATTGGTAATGTCGGATGCAACGCTGAGCGCTAAGACATTTTGACACACGTTCTGCATGATAAAGGAAGTATTCGCATAGATACATACAATGCAACTGCTGAGAAATGGTTCACAGAATTAAAATAACAGAAGTAATAAAGTAGCTCAGATCAGCTAAAGCAAAAATGGCAAATAGTTCAGCATTAAATTGTCCATTTTTACTAATGTGGCAATCCTTTATGATTTTTTTCTGAATTTAGTAGCTTAAGCAGCGACTACTTTCGGTCTCTATTGGTCATCATCAGGCCAAAAAAATTTATAAACCAAAATATGGGTCACAAATCCAATATCTCTTAAAATTTGTCTGGGGCCAAATGGTAATTAAAAAAAATATTTAAAAATATTGGATCAAACCATGGGAACTTATGATTCATTAGAATAGGAGGGAATGAGGCGAGGTGGCAAATTTTAAAGGAATGAGGTGGGGAAATGAGTTAACTAGAGTTAGTGAAGGGGGAGAATAATAGTCAATAACTGCTAGAATCGATTCCTGGTACCACATAAAAGTAAAAAAAAAATAATAGATTGTTAGGAGCTTGTGATGAGTGTATTATTGCTCCTAACAGTTGTACCTCGACTAGTTCTAAACTTTAATTTAAATTAACGTGGGAGAGAGGGTCGTGGGAATTACAATAATAAGCGGGTATTCCAGGAAACTGTGGAGGTTTAATTTCGGTCACAATTAAGTTACAGATACTACTGAAGAAATTAAAGTGAGACTTTAAATATTAAAATTGAAGAGTTGTTAAAAATTCATGCACAATATTATTATTCCAATTGGTACCAATCGTTTACAGCTTTTATCAATGATATATTTGCACATGCATCTAATTAAGAATAGCAGATTTTTACTGTTGGTTAATTATACAAAATAAAATAATAGTATATAACATGCAAAGTGTTCGAAGCACAATAGTGGTACTTCCTTGGTAAATAAGAAAAGCCCAAAGCCTCATAAGTTAGGTAACCGTAGAGTGAAGAATGAAGAGCGAAGAGAGTATAAGCACTAAGTTAAATAAGAACCGTCTTACTTGTGTTCCAGTGGTCCATGCAGAATGGTGGTGATAGCCTATACCCTAAGGTTAATGTACCTTATGGAACCAGTGCAGTAGCAGCGATTAAGCGATTAGGTAAGCAGGTCTATCTTAGATTAATTTAGTCCAATGTAAAACAGTATATAATTAATTTTTAGGCAACGAATACCAGCCCAAGATAAGGTGGCCTACAATAAAAGCGTTAGACAAAACAAAATGGATGACAGAAACCATAGATGACTTACCACGTGGTGTTGGTTGGCCTTTAAGATAATATAAATAGGTAAGGAAATAAATTTAATAATCCACAAAATGTGATTTCAGACTTCTGAATATATTTTCTTTCCTGATGATTGATTTGCTTTATTGAGTGCAAAAAATCCGAAATAGAGAACGAAATAGTAGCACATGCCACAAGTTGCTGACCCAAAAAGCAGAATGACCAGAAGCTTGAAGGACAAAACCAGACTGACCACTGGTCAGTGATGGTTATCCCTGTCATTTTAAATATTTGTCACTACTGAAACAGACCTTAACTAAATAGAAGAATTAGTAGGTAATCTAAACATGCTTGTCAGTAGAGGCCTAACCGAAGAAAGGTATAGAGAAAGAAGAAGAAGAAGAAGAAGAAGAAGAAGAAGAAGAAGAAGAAGAAGAAGAAGAAGAAGAAGAAAGAAGAAGAAGAAGAAGAAGGAAGAAGAAGAAGAAGAAGAAGAAGAAAGAAAGAAGAAGAAGAAGAAGAAGAAGAAGAAGAAGAAGAGAAGAAGAAGAAGAAGAAGAAGAAGAAGAAGAAGAAGAAGAAGAAGAAGAAGAAGAAGAAGAAGAAGAAGAAGAAGAAGAAGAAGAAGAAGAAGAAGAAGAAGAAGAAATAATAGAAAAAAATAGAAAGAAAATGATTTGGACTATAAACAAATGAAATAATGGACTTTTATATTAATTATTTAATTGGTTACTATTGTGTTTTATTATATATAAGAAGTAAGTGATGCATTGTTTAATTATCGCTTCTATTAAACATCATGAAGGGCAGTAAATTATAATAGCAAACTATGGTGTATCAAATAAATATACTAAATAATTAGAAACCCGTAAACACTTCTTGAGCTATTAGATTAAGAAAAATATGGAGAATAGGAGGACGGCAGAAAAAAGGGGACGGAAGTTTCGTGTTAAAATGTATGGAAATGTTGGAAAAACAGTTGTGCCACCTAAAGGGTAGGACATTATTACTTAAAATTCTAGGGCTTATAAAATATTTCGATTGTGAGGTTCCTAGAAATACTTGTAAATGGTTAAAGTAAATTGGCCACGTTCAGAAGAGTAGAATCCATCTTCCATTTTTATATTCAGGTGGTAGTTTAGAGCAATACTTTGTAGTAGTAATTTAAAAAGGGTGTTCACATTTTTCCTTAGACTAGGTAATAAAGAGAAGACGCGTAACAAGTATATCGAGCACACATAGTATTCTGTGCCGATTATCTATTGGCCGCCATTATTTTGGTGCTAATCCTTTCGGTGACACCAAAGTTTTTGTTCGTGTTTATTCCTGATTTTTGAATTAAACGACATTTAATAATTGGTTTATTAAAATGGTTCATTGTGTGGCATATAAGTGTTAAAGTTATAGCGGCAAGAAATAAGCAGATATTACGTTTTACAGGTAAATGATAAACATCAATCATTTTCACTTTATATATTTTCCCATATTTTTTATTTTATTTAGTGTTATACAACTTGGTATTTACATATTGTACGTGTCTCACTCCAGAGTAATAAATTTTACCCACCAAGTTTATTTTATACTTTTCATTGATATTTAAGCAATTAATGATATTAAAATGGCCAAACATGTAATTTTTTTCAGTGGCGTGTCGTACAATTCTAAATATTAACTTTTAATAAATCCTAATTTACTTTTGCTTTTTATTTAATTGCAGCAATGTTTATTTGTTGTTTTATTTTAAATTTCCTGTGGATCCAGCAAAAATCTTTGGATTCAGGCAACGAAAACTGCAAATATAGTGTTTAAAATATTTTTTTATTTTATTATGGGACGGATTGTAAAAGTCGTTTACTAAATGGAGCTGTTCCCACTATATTTCTTGAATTATCTAAATACATGCAGCCAAAGAAGATGCGTATACTAATGAACATAATTAAACATATATATTTTTTTAATTACTTTTCAATATAATGTTATGAACTTTTAAGAATTTAGCAACCCTTTTGTGTATAATTCAAAACATTACCGTAATAATTGATTATTTGTAGTACTTAAAAAGAAGAGCTTTGCGTTTAGAAGCTGAGCCAGGCCCTTCAAATAGAACTTCAAATAAGGAATCTATCCTAGGAAGCCCTAGCATAAAACGGCTTAGAAGACAACTTTTACAACCGGTAGAAAAGAATAAAGAAAAAAACAAGACAAATCAAAGTTCTTAAACAAAAACTTAAAAGATGTAAAAAGAGTTGTTTGCTAAAACTTCTTGCTATTTTACAAAATTAGTATTAATTAAGGGTCAGTAATAAATTTATCTTAATTTATGTATAATTTTTCTTACTAGCCTAATTTATTAATATCTAGAGAGCACACTACATCTTAAAGACGTCCAAACGTCCTGGTATGTAAAACGGACATGTTTAAAACGTCTTTTTTGGGATATTTTTAGGTCGTTCCAAATATGTTGGTAATGTGGACGTTCAACTCTTTTAGCTATATTTGAATATGGCGCCACGACAGCGTTATTGGCGCTACCTGCAGCGCATGTAGATCGTTATTCGTCATTGTCATTGGTTGATTGGAGTCTCGAGCGCGTATCGAGTCGTGTTCTTCCTCTAGCTGCCTTCTTCTCGGTACAGCCATTGTATAATATTTTTAGAGTCAGTCTGTGGACATTGTCATTAATTTTTCGTAGTTGTGTATTTTTTTGATATATATTATTTATTTGCCATTATTGGAACTGGGGTATATCGGAACTAGTAAACTTTATCATTAAAAACGATAAGTTTTAATTTATTGGCCTTTTAATTTCATAACATCACTTTAATAATGTCTTATTTTTTAGAAAAACACCTTAAAACAAAAACTCAACAAAATTATAAGCTACGAAGACATTAGTTACAGACGCTTTGTTTTGTAACAAAGTACGTCCTATAGCCTTTAAAACATCTTTTGGATATTAGCGTAGATATTGAAAACATCACGAACGTCGTGAACAAACGTATTTAAAATGTATTTAAGATGTCAAAAGTTTTAAAGGATATTCAAAAATGCGTAAATTCTGTAGATTTAAAAGTATGCATTAATGGTACCTAAAAAACTAAGAATGGTTTAATTATAAATTGTGATAATCAAAAATCTCTGGATAAACTTAAAACTTAGATAAATAATCAACTTGTTAAGAAATATACTGTAAGTGAAGCCAAAAAGTTTAAGCCGCGACTTATTATAAGAAAATGTTGATATTGATGAAGATATGTACCAGAAAGAAATAGCTATTTTCTTTCTCAACCAAATGAATGCCTTTAGTTCCTGTGATTTTAAAATTGTTACTGTGATTGTGATATTATTTTGAAAGTTTCTCTATTGTTAAAAGACCACTTGTTGCAAAAATCTTTTGTGCATATAGGCTGGAAGGGATGTCCGGTAAATGATTATTTTAGAATTGTTTAATTTTATAAGTGTAGACCATATAGAAAAAAAAATATGAAGGTAAAAGGATTTGTCCTATTTGTGCAGACGAGCACTCTATAAAAGATTGTAATGCATATCATAAGAAATGTTATTGTTTTATTTATAATAATAAGTACAAAACCAGCTCATATTATAACCACTCTGCCAAAGATACAAGTAAATGTCAAATTATTAAAAATTATATCTGATCTAAAAGTATGAATAAAAAGAATATCTATAAGCATAACACAAAAATTGGATATATTAACGTTTAATCGACCTTAGCTGGTTCGATTAGACTTTTCGATTATTGTCTGTGATAAAGATTTTGATATTGTAGCTGTGTAAGAAACGGCTTAAAATTGATATACATATTGATGGATATAATTTTTTACGCAATGAAAGAAGTAGCCGTGGTGGTGGAGTTGGAGTTTTTGTTAAAAGTAAATATTACTGCCAAAGAGTCACATCTAGGCAAAGTGTAGATTTTGGAGTATTTATGGGTTAAAATAAAAATTACAGCAGATGTGTTTCAGTTGCTATTTATATAGACCATATTAATTTGCTTGGATGATATGTTGACATCAATTGTGCCGCAATTTGATAATTTTTTTTGTAGTTGGTGATATAATTATCGATTTAAGTAACGCTGATAATAATGTCAATCGTTGCTTTGAAGCCTATGGACTTAAAACAAGTCTTTTCACAGCCTACATGCATCACCAAAACCTCAGCTACGCCCTGCTAGATCCTATCCGAGATCCTATCTATATTGAAAAATCTAAAACTTGTTTATTAAGTGATACTCTAAAAGCTGATCTTTTTTCTGATCATAGATTTGTTTATTGTGTTTTAAAATTTGAATATGTAAATAATCGACAAATGTTTATTAGCTTTAGAGATATTAAAAACAGATATGCATGCTTTTAATAATCAATTAAATATATACATTGGCTTGATATAGTTACTGTAACAAATAAAGAAAACAAAATCAGATTTCTTACTAATAATACTTCCGGAGTTAATAAAGACGATTTCGAACAAACAAAAAATAATGTAGTATCATTTAACTCGGAACGGAAACAGTTATTTTTTTTATTAATTTTTATTTTGCATTTTTTCAACTCGTACTATTATTATTTATTACTTACTACAGTTCATCAAATTTCTAGAGGCTTTCGACGGCTAGACAGAGAAAGCACTACTGACAGGCATCCCGACGGATTTACGCAATGAAAGTACACTCTGCGCATCAAGTATTTCACTATTTCATTCAGACGTAAATGTCAGATGTAAATTTCGCTAAAACATTTCTTTTATTTTCGTTTGTGTTTTTTGCTCATTACAGTTTAATAGAACCTAAGTATGGAGTTTAATAGCAAATTAAGAGGCCGCGTGATTAACAGTCAATCTCGCGAAATAATAGCCAATGTTATAGAGTTTATGAGAAGAGAAGGAAACTTTAATTCACCTTCAATACCATTTAAAAATGTAAATGATCGTGTTGCTGCAGCCACAGGAGTATCTAAAAACACTGTCGTCCGCATTTCTGGAGAGAAAAAAAGAATCGATAACCGTGAGATATCGGAATTTTCATTACCAAGAAAAACCATTAAAAAACCAAAAACAGTTAATGATATAGATGAAGCTGCACAAGAATCAAATTTTATTTTTTTATTATTAGGTAGCTATTTTTGTTTCTGAGTTGTGTTCATTTACAGGCTCAATTTTTTTCCGTTTCTCCTTTTTGATTTTATATGGGGTTTCAAGTTGTTTTTGACTTATTTCGACGTAAATCACAACAACACACTTTTTTAATAAAGCAAACAAGTGTTAAGAGGTATATGTACGTGTAAACTACAATTACAAAAAATTGATATGAAACCCATGAAACCACCAACAAAAATGTAAAGCTAGCTTCCGTACTAGAACATGGTGTCATTCGTCGAGATAATTTATTGTTTTGTTTAATAGATCAAGAAATGTAAATATTCCCCTGTTATTTTTTATAAAATTATAAGAGAAATAAATTTTTTTCTAAATAGTATAGTTTATTATTTTGTAGAAAAACAAAATTTCGAAAATTTTAGTAATGTTTCAGAAACAACCAGTTACCATTTTCCTTAATAAGGTAGAAATAAAATATAAACTATTTCCACGATTTACAAAGGCCTACAAAAAAATTATAGGTATTTTCCGCTATCCTATAAAATTTATATTTTCTGACTCAATTTCAAAAGGTTGAAGGAATTCCAAAATCCCTTTTATGGCATAATAATTATTTTCAATTCTACATACTATCTTTAGCTGCTTTTAAAAACGTTCTAAGAAAGTCCAATCAGACCAATTTAATCCCTAAACTATTCCACACTTTTAAAATTTAATTACCTAAAAATATTAAAAACTATTTAAAATAACTTGTTTAGCAGACTGTACAATAGCTACCTTAGTCACACGTAGCGCGTTCTCTGTCTGGGCGTCGAACACCTCTAGAAATTTGATGAACTGTACTTTATTAATTTTTGTTAAAAATAAAATAATTGGCATATTTGGCTTTAAATACGGTCCTGTAATTACATTTTCTAGTGGTGTAAAAATACAAGTACCCACACAGTATGTAGCGTTTAATAAATAGTTAAATAACCTTAATTATGACGCAATAAAATGAACAAAATCCCGTCATTTTCCCATCTGTACCCACAAAATGTTGATAAATAACAATTTGGGCTTAAAATTTTAGTAGTAAAATCGTATGTGCAAAAATATAAAACACATTATTAAATTTTGATTTCTGTTCTTTTTTCGAATGTGAAAAATTCAAATTCAGACATACAGGATGTTGTTTTAATGATGGAAGAATTTATTCATTATTAATTGTAAAGACGGACCAGGATTTCGTTTCTTATTTATACCTTAGTAAATTTGTTTCGGAGTTATGGAGAATACGTGATCAAAATATAAACAAAGTATAAAAGCTGGTTCGCAATTCATGAGTCAGAATAGAAATAGGTGAAATACCATCAAACATCCCATTTATGTACGAAACATATAGTAAGTATAGGTTATTTGAAAGCACTTTGGTGGCCTTTATCCACAATTAACGTGCATCCCTTTCTCAATGAAACACGCTGTATAAAACGACACAAAATATAAACAGGTTGATAATCTTTATTCAATCGAAAAAGTTCTTCACAACGATTTTTAAGGAACTTAAATTGCTTATAACCTTAGATAAAAGAGACCAGAGATATAACATACATCGGTTTTAAACCTGCGCAAATGTTGCCAATTTCTAAAGAAGGGTTAACGGAGTGGGGGAACTGGGCGGCGACACGCGGCGACCCGAACTCTGTGACAAGGACCGGACTTTGTTTATTAGCATCTTAATGAACTATTAGGTTTATTTAAAAGGTGTTTAATTGAATTTTGTATTATGAAATAAAATTAACGTGATTTTTTAATATCAAACAGATGCCACGACATTTTATGTAAAGAGAAGACCTTTTATAGAATATTTCGTTAGCGTTTATTTACTACGGACTTTTCTGCAAGAGATTACAGTAAAATGTTGAAATAGTATATTGTTAATAGAGCAAAAAATGTTACTCATTGTCTACGAGTATTATAAAAATAGCATGTGCGCAGGCTAATACTGCAAATCTACCCTTATGAGTTGAACATTATATTTTTTCTACGGCTATTACATATTATTAAAAATTAGTCAAAATGAGAAAATGCTGTTTTGTATTGTAACCTCAGAAAAAAGTATATTAAGGCTTCTTTCTTTAAGAATATTAATTATTATAAAGGATGAGTCACATAAAACTCTAGAAATGCATATGTCTGAAACCAGATAACATTTTTAAATTTAAATCTATTAAAAGTCATTACGTCGCTAGGGATGAGTGATTATCGAAATAAATTATCGATCATTGAAAATAATCGATTATTTTCGATCAATCGATTATTTTCAAACAATATATTTTTTGTCATTTCCTTTAAAATCGACTACTTGATTATCTTTGAAAAATCAAAAATAATCGATTAATTAAAAAGCCAATTAACCGATAAATCAGTGTTTACAAAATATAATATAAATAGAATTATCGTTTATTTTAAATAATTGATTATTTTCAAATAAACCATTTTTTTTCATCCATGGAAACAGATTATTCGATAATCTTTGAAAAATCGAAAATAATCGATTAATCAAAAATAATCGATTAATTAAAAAGTCGATTAACTGATAAATCGATTTAAAAAAAACAGAATGATCCATTATTTTAAATAATTGATTATTTTCGATCAATCAATTATTTTAGATCAATCGATTATTATCAATAATCTATTTTTATTGTATTTCCTTTAAAATCGTTAATTCGACTATCTTTGAAATACCGAAAATAATCGATAATTCCAAAATAATCGCCTAATCAAAAATAATCAATTAATTAAGAAGCCGATTCTATGATAAATCGATTATTACCAATAATCTATTTTATTGTATTTCAAAAATAATCGATCAATTAAAAAGTCGATTAACTGACAAATCGATTTTCAAAATTTATTAATTCGTGGTAGCAACTAATTGTCTCTGTTTCTTGTGCCATACTGATGCAACGGTGTTAGTAGTTCATCTTGATTTTGAAATTGATAGTGAGTGCTGCTTGATAGAATAACTGTCGTAAGTCAAATATCTGGGTTTCTTGATACCTTCGATTTTTTGTGAGCATTATTTTTAAAAAAATTTTAAATAATCTTGATTGGATTTAAGTGCGTTTTAATGACTTCACCCCCAACCAATTATGTCATAGTTAAAATAAGATTCTCGATATTCTCTTCTGTGGTAATTCTAGCATTGGTAAAACTTGTATGGATTTAAATATAATACTACGTAATTTGTATTGAATATGTTTTTCCCAGTGCAAGTGGATATCTACTATTATCCCTAAATATTTAATTTTATTTTCAAGTAGAATATATAGGTATGTCGTGTCGGATAGCGATATTTTGAAATTGAGGAAGACTGCAAAAAGGTACATATACTGTTTTTTTTTTAAATTTATAGATGGTAACCGGTAGTCAAACTATGTTTTTATTTTGGGGAAATCCTCCTCTACCAATTTTTTCAAATTATTCCAGTCAGTAGCTTCGTAATGCATTACTGTGTCATCTGCAAAACTAATAATATTTGCTTTACTTTCGACTAAAAAGAGATTGTTCAGGTACACTATGAAGAGTAGAGGCCCCAATAATGTTCCCTGAGGTACACCATATGAGACTATTTGATCGATGCTGGTGATATTTCGTATTTTGGTTTTTGTTTTCTATTTATTAAGTATGGCTTCATTAAATTATTGGCTATACCCCTTATACTCATATCTTCAAGGGAATTTAATAAATGACAATGATTGACGGTTTCGAAAGCTTTAGCCAAGTCTAAAAAGATTCCTATTGATGGTTTTTTATTGTTAATTGAACAGTAAACTTTATTAGTTTTTGATAACAATTTATTTTTTCCAGGAAGGCACAGTCATATTCCATGTTTCATCACTTTTTCTAGAATTTTCCCTAGTGAAGAAATCGGTCTGTAGTTAGTTATTTCTGTTTTTTTCGCCATTTTTATATATAGCAATAATTAGAGGATGCTTAAAAAGTTGAGAAAAGATGCCTTTAGAGAGGTTTGTATTAATAATATTTGAGAGTGGGGCAGCTATCAAGTCTGAAATGAGTTGCAATGTCTTCGCAGTTATGTTATCCGATCCTGAAGCTTTCTTTTTTTTATACCTGTAATTATATGTTTTACCTCAGTTATAGTTGTGGGAATAAAGAATATTGAATTACTAGAGACGTGTTTTTTCTTTCTTTATAATTATTTGTTTTTTTATTGTTTTTTACTAAATTTGTCCCTAAATTTGTAAAAAAGTTATTAAAATTATCTGCTATGCGATTTGGATCAGTGATTGAATTTCCATTTTCATATTTAATACGTGTTTTAATCTCTTTTCCTCTATTTTTTGTTAATTTATTTATTACAGATCAAAGTTGTGTAGAATCATTCTTGTTTTATATAATAGTTAATTTTTGCTTCTTTAATTTGGGTATTTATTTTTTTTATAATTATTGTATTTACCACATAAATTTGCATTTTGTGGATCATTTTTATATTTTTTATAAAATTAATTTTTTTTATTGGTGAGTTTAACAATGATCCAGTTATCGAAGCCTTTTTCACTATTTTTAAACATTAAAAAGTTAAGAAGAAGCTAGAGAAAATTTTACCAGTAGTCTGCTTTATTTCTTCCAAGTTCGTTACATTTATTCAGTTCTTTTTGGTGTGTTGCCCTTGTATTTCTTTGGGAACTACTTGAATTTGTTGTAGTTGTAGTACAGTTTTTCTTATGTTCTTCTAAGTGAGATGACTATTTTAATGTTATTTTTATTTTTTGTATATCTTGACTTCAAATGTACTTTATATGTAAAGTGGTCAATAAACGTTACTATTATTATTATTATTATTATTATTGTTATTATTATTAGATTTGTCTCAACTATTTGCTGGTTGCAGTAGACATTGTTGAAGAAGAAATTTATCTTATTCCAACATGCCCAAAAATTTCCTCACTATATAGGATGGCTGCTTTTTGTATATATGGTATAATAGGAGGTATATTTAATTTTTCTAGTTGTTTTGAAGGGTTCATGGAGACAATTCTTGTAACCGAAACTACTATTGGGATTATTTGTACTCTCTTCAGATTCCATGTTTTATTTATATGGCAAGATTTTCATAATTTGTGGTTTTTTCTAACTTTGTTTTCACAACGTTATGGCTAAGTGGACAAGCAATGTCTATTATAAATGCTTTTTTGGTTTCTTTACCTATAATTATTATTCTTATTATTATTTATGGGTTCTGCAGATGAATCTGGATGTGGGTTTTACCCTGTATCGGTATTCTCTGCAAGATGACAGGTAAGTTTTTGTTTTACATTCGTTAACTTTTTATGTAGTAGTTTGAGTATTTATTTGTCGGGTTCATTAAGTATGCGTCTGACAATTCCAATGGTTTCAATAAGAACTATTTTTTGAAGCTGGTAGTAGGTTTGTTCTTTTAAATTAATTTTTTTTTTGTTTTCAATAAATGTTTGCGTTACTTCTCCTGTTGCACCTAGGATAGTTGTTACTACGGTAACTTTTTCTTAATTCCACATGTCATTTATTTCATTGGTAGATATTTACTAATTTTGGAACAGAGAAGTCGATGAGATAAGTGTGCTTGGTATTCTTGTCGGTAAACACCACATCTGGTATGTTATGTTGTAACGGTAAGTCAGTTATTATTTCTCTGTTCTAATATATTTTGTAGTTTTATGTTTCAATAGCGCCCTCCGAGTTGTATTTGTAGTATAGGATTGTCGCTTGAAGATCAGTCTTAAGTTTTATTAGTTCTTGATGGATTATCTTTCCCATGTTTTCATGTCTTTTGATGTATTCTTTTAGAGCGAGCGCTTGACTTCCGCTTATTATATGATCGATGGATTCGGTTTGTTCCCCGCACATTCTACATTTGTCTGTTGATATATTCTTTTTCATTATATATTTTTTGTAATTTCAGGTTACGATGACCTAATCTTGAATCGCTATGAGGAATTACTCCGTTTAGGTGAATAAATATCGGAGTTTCAACCACATTTACGAAAAAGGCATTTTTGTTGATGTGCGGTTGCATCAGTGTTGCTAAATAGCGGCGGCCATGTAGTTCCTTTGCCTTCCATTTTCTTTAAGATTGTCTTCTTCTGCTTCGATACTGTTGGTATCTGCTATGTTCAACGATGGTAGTTTTTGTCGGGTTTTGCCAAGGTTTTGTAGAGTCGGTTGTTTTTTGTTTCATTATTGAAGTACTTTCTGAGCGTGGTTATTTGGTATGTGCACGACTCCTTGTCCCCCCCTTTTCTCGTGGAATACAAACTCTTTCTATTGAGCTGCGTGGGTGATGCTTACGAAATTTTGTGCTTATGGTGCGGATGTCGCGATTAAGTCCTTAAGCTCCGTGTCTGTCCAAGTAAGTACTCCAAAACTGTAAGTAAGTACAAATATTGAATATGTATTTATTTCCCTTATCGTGTTTTTGGCATTCAGTTTTGTTTTCAAGATTGCTCGTAGTCTTTGTTTAAATTTAGGTTTTAATGTTTCTTTGCATTGCTTCTGGTCTATTCCTCTAGCTTGTTGATACCCCAGATACTTGTATAGTTCTTCAGTTTCCATACCTAACAATGGCTCTTTACCCATGTCATACCCTTTATGTCTTTTCCATTTCCCCTTCTCTATTGCATTTATTCGACACTTCTTTAAACCGAATTCCAGTTGAATGTCGTCGCTAAAGGTTTGCGTTAGCTTGTCGATATTTTCCTTGCTGTCTGCATACAGTTTAAGATCGTCCATGTAAAGGAGGTGGTTTATTCTATTGTTTTTAATGATTGTTTCTTTGTTTATCTTATGTGAGAGATGATTTGTTGCAATACAGAACAAAAGAGCGCTGAGTACATCGCCTTGAAAACTTCGACGTTTTATTGTTGTGTTATCAATTGTGATTTTGTTTAAGTTGGTGTTTAGGCATAGTATAGTTTTAAAACCGAAAATTTTAACCCATACCTGGTTACTCCAACCGACATAGACTTCAACGGCCCGGACATAGCTCAAATTATTGTATGTTGAAGATACGAATAAAAAAGTTCAATAATTACCATCAATAAAATCAAATAATTAGATACAGCAAACTTTTAATTTGCAAATTAAAATGATAGAAGACAAATACCAAAGACAAACAAGTTAGGAATTCAAGGTTATTTACTACTACTGCCCTACTTTTTATACGGGTTTGGGCGTCAATTAAAAAACAAGTAGAATTGGTATTGATCATACAAAAATAGTACAATTTTGGGTGTGAAAATTATTTGCTGTGCAAAATTAGTTTTGCCCATTTTTGTCGGGCATTCCCCGAATTCGTTCAGAAAGTAAAAAAACACTGATGAGTTAATTATTTTGGGAAGTAAAGCTCGGACAATTCGATTTATAATTTTAATTTTAAACTTTTTTTCAATAAAATTAATTTTCACTCCAAGTACCCGATAATTTGTTTAAATTTAAAGGGTATATTAATATACCAAAAGTTCAATGATACCATATACTTCATATATAACACTTGAAGTTACGCTATAACGAGTATAAAGGAAACCAGTGCTCTTATTCATTTATTTCATTATTTGTTTTATATTGAAAATCTGAAAATGACCCAGAAGTTAGTACGTCCAAACCTCAAGTAAGCCACAAAAACAAGCAAATTCTTTAGCAACCAAAAATATTTAACTTAGCATTCCCACACTTTATGAACAAACTGTATAACTAAAATTATTTTCGTTATATCTCAAAAACGATTATGTTTATTCTATGTGGGATTATTTTATTTTATCCGTATCTTTTCTGGTGGCATCTATTGCAGCTCGGAAATATATCATTTCTCTAGTTTGCATTTTACTTTTTATCCTGTCATCAAAGTTCCATACTTCGCGGCAGAAAAGCGACATAAATGCTATTAAACACTTTGGCTTTGGTTTCCAGAGTAGTTTTTAGTATAAATGTGGTTATTTACCTCAACAGAAATTGTTGGCGTTTTTAAATTTTGATATTTCTTGAATCTCAAACTGGTTAGATTTTGAGATTTAAATAAGAATTCTCAATGTATTATGAGTTTTAACTCATTTAACGGTATTTTCCTAATTGTTTTTTTATAATACTGTATTAATAATTTATCCACAACAATACAATAACTACAAAACATTGTATTAAATTAAATTAAATGCAGTTTATGAAATAAACGTATAAACGCTTGTTACCTTAAACAATATTTAAAAATTACTTATAAAAAATATATTAAACGTTATATAGTTACAATACATTATATTCTAATTAATATTACCTTTTAAATTTACAATTTTTTCTAGAATACGGAAAGAAAAAATAAATTCATGTAGAGCAAATTATAAAAACAAGTTAAAATTCATTATGTTTTAAGAGCTTCTGTTTGGCTATAAAACAGAGGTGGAAAATTTTAATCCAATTTTTTTCTTTTACTTTGATTTAAATACATTCGTGGTACATTTAGGTACCCAGTTTCTAAATCATTGTATTAACTCGAGCAATTTTTTAGGTTTAAACTTCCAAATTAATATGAAATAAAAATTAACAGGTGTTGGCAAACCAGTAACAAAAGTTAACGAGCTAATTAAAAGGTCTGCGCTACATACGCCCTTAAAAGAGAGTTTTAATTGAATTGGCCATTATATGAGCTAAAGTTGTTACTGAAATTAAAGTACATTCAGTTTAAAAAATTTGTTTTTTATTAAATTTTATCACTTTCCTGTAAATAATTTTGTTTCTTCAATCAGTGAAGTAACTTTTGAGTTAGTTAGAACAAAAGAAAAAACTATTGTGATATGAAGTAGTCTAGGTACTTTGTTTAATCCTTGCCCGCGGTATGAAGTCTAGCACTGGCCATATAGAGACAAACGCACCACTTCGAAAAACTACCCGATTGATCCCTTTGCGGCATATGAGTCATAGAAAAACAGTTTTCGATCGTTCTGGAAAGCCGAGAGAGTTCTAGTACAGAGCTGGCTTTATATAAATAGGGCGAGTTCGTCGACGGAGAGGAAGTTTTAAATTAGGTGTTGGACAGAAATGACCAACTGTAGTAAATAAATTAGAATTGTTAGTGCCAATTTATTATATACATTAATTAGTATGTTATAAATAAATAAATAAATAGTATTTTCAAAAAGTGATAATATGGGCTTAGGAAACAATTGCATATTTATAATCAGAGAAAATTCAATGTAAATATTTAGTTCAGCAAAATTTGTCTACATGATTGTAATAATCCTCTCAAAACATTTTCCATAAGATTTTTAAATATTGAGGGGGCAATATATAGTTCAAATGGCATAACATTAAATTGGCATAATTCAGATCCAGTGGTAAAAAGTATATGTCCTTTACCTACTGGGTCCATTTATACCTGCCAATATCCAGACTTCAAGTTTAAAGTAAAAAATAGTTTATTTCCTGTCAATAAGTTTAAGGTATCGTCGATTCAATGGAGATGGTAACTGTCTTTCTTGGTAACATTGTATAAATAATGGTAGTCCACACAGAACCTCGTAGTTCCATCCTTTTTCTGGATCAGTATTACCGGAGAGGCCCATAGGGTAGTATTCACCCTCTTACTCTACTTCTTGAACACTTTCAGCTTCCTCTCTATTTGAATTTTTCTCCCTTTGATACAAAAATGTAACGATATCATCGTTTTTATTTCTCTAATTACTTCAGAGATTGCATATGCAATCATTTGTTTGAATTTGTCTTTGGAATTATCAGAATTTGTTGTCTGACGAATTAGGGAACATACTGGTATACAAGTTTTGATTCTGGTATCTTCCTTGATGCTAATTGAGTGACCGTTAACGTTTATAAGACGTTCCGGAATCTCGTCTAGCCTTTTCATCGTGGATCCAAGGTTTCATCATGATAGGTGTTTCTTCTTGAATAGTTTCTTGGAGCCGTGCTACTATAATGGTTTCACTTTTTTCATGTACCACATTATTTCCTGTACAGCTACTGGCATAGTACTGTTCACATATGGATGTAGGAATACCACTTTGGCACTAACTTTGATTACTTTTTTATTATAATTCAAATGGAAGCCCATGTTAGTAACATCCTCAATATCAGCGACAATAACAATATGATTCCCACTCGACCATTTACTGTTGGGTTCTAATTAACAGTGCTGTTCCTAAAGTGGTGCTGGGAAACAGTAACAAAGCCTAAACAGATCACGAGGCTAATAACCTTAGTAGTTGATGCCGATAACACTAAATAAAAAAATAAATAACAATATGAGTCAACTTCTCCATACCATTTCCTAATTGAACCTGGGTTTCCCCGTGAATGTTGGCATTTTCACATGTGGCAGTTCGCAGTCGCAACTTTGATAGTAAAAGTCCCTTACGGTTATAATGGCCTTGGTTGCTCCAGCATTAACCACTTACTTCGCTGTTTACGTATACACTATCATCGCGACCTTTCAAAGAGGCTATCAGTATGAGAGGATCTGTGAACCGGTTCGGGGTCAAATTTTCCTCCTATAAACTTACCCGCTTCAGTTTTCTTGCGGCGTGTTGTATTGATTTGTGACCCTAGAGTGTTTGCACGAACTGCGTACATGTTTCAGTTCACCACAATTCCATCAGCTGATAGTCTTTGTCTTTATCGTTTTGTCAATACAGCTCTTCATTATGTTAACTAGTTTGCCGAATTCATCTTCCACTTCCTGCTCTTCTATAGCCTCTACTTTACTATATAATAATAATAATAATAATAATAATAATAATAATAATAATAATAATAATAATAATAATAATAATAATAATAATAATAATAATAATAATAATAATAATAATAATAATAATAATAATAATAATAATAATAATAATAATAATAATAATAATAATAATAATAAATTTTATTGACCTCATATTAACCATTTACAAACAACTTTACAAAGTAAATAAAACATACAAACGGTCAAAAGGACTTATGATCATTTAAAAACTGTTCTTCCTCAAAAGCCTACATGAAAGTAAAAAAAAAAATATTAAAATACGTATAACTATAAAACACGGATGAACAACAAAAAATATATATATGTATATACAAACACAACAAAACACTTTTTTGACAGGATTTTTTTAACATTTTTTTTCAACATTTTTTTGCATTGTATACATTTTTTTTTAACATTTTTTTACGTTTTCTTAATAATGGTTTACAATTTTTTACATTTATGGGTTTAATTTAACAGTTGGAAGGATTTGAAAAAATAACGCACTGTTTTTCAAATAATAACTTAGTTATATGCTTTTTATAACGTGGCAAGGACATTTTTTTAAATTCATTTGGAATTTCATTATAATGTTTTGCAATCTGATAAGAGAAAGAATTTTAAAATTGAAATGTTTTATGTTTAGGGATATCTATGAGTTCCTTTCTACGTATATTCATACAAGTGTTGTGAATGTCGGACCTAAATCTAATTTTGTCAAAGAGGTATGTCGGAGAATGTGTAGATAATATTTTATGAAAAAAACACAAAGCATGCGCTTTTCTACGATTTTCCATGTTTAGCCATTTAGCTAATTTTAAGGTGTGGGAAATTCTATCAAATTTACGGATGTCGTAAGTTAGCCTTAAACATGAGTTCTGCAATTTTTGGAGCCTCCTTCTTTGTACACAGTCAAGGCAGGGGCCGTAAACCGTATCCTCCAGAAGCCTGCGTAGCTGCCTCATACTCTAGAAAAATGGCTAAGCGGAGTGTTTTCTGCATTTTTATGATGACAGAGTTCATCAACAAATGTTTGGACTGCCAAATATTCCATGATTTTTCTGGAACTGATGGGCAGGCTAGCAAATCGCACCAACCTGGCAATATCTATTAAATATTCATGAATGGTCTCGTCTCGTTTCTATTTGCGAGTCTCTAAATGCTAGTGGTCATATCCCATGTAAAGTTATTTTTTTAATTTGTTTAAAATGATCTGTTTCTTCCACAGGTATAGTCGGAAGAACATCCAAAGCGTCTCCTCGAAGGGCAATGGTCAAATTTACTGCCTTTTCTCATTGCTCTTGCAATTGTTTCAAACCGTTTAAGGTAGTTGGTCTATCACATTTTGTTGTCGAAAGTTGGCTTTAACACAAGAAGAATTTACAGTTCCTTCCAATTTTAACTTTAACTATACCTCACGGCACTTTATTTCATCATCCATCATCCATGCTATGTTCTGTATGTTCCAGTTCTTCTATCTTCTTCTCCATTTCTTTTATCTCTTCTTTAATGGAAGACATCTTATTTTTCACGTATTAAAAGAAATTCCATTTGACAAGGAAGAAATTCTATATCGAAAGAAATTTTGGGTATTAATGAAGATATATCAGAAGACACTTTTTCTTCTAAGAAAGAAATGTCAGAGGAAACTTTACAGGAGGTATTATAATTTTATAGAAGTAACTTTAGTTTTTAATGAAGAAATGTTCAAGGAAAAGATCTTACTCTCCTTATTGGAAGAAACTGAAGAAATTTCATCAGAAGATGGATCATCTGAAAATTGATACGTTTTGGAATTCAAAACTTCCACTTTTTAGTTCTTGTTTAGTCGTTTCACCAGCTCTGCTTCTTTCGCTGTTATCTCCAGATCACGATCCTCTATGCTATTTATATTTCACATTTCCAACTTATTTAATAATTGACCTTTATTAGACCACATTTATTTAAAGCTTAAATTGGTACAACAAAAGAATTTACCTATGTACAAAAATGTCAGTCCAGAAAAACCAATCTTTACTAGAAGAATCTCGATACTTTTGTGTAATCCTTCCTCCACGCATCAGGTTGCGTGTAATGAAACATTCTAGTTGAATCTAGATTGCGAGCGGGCCAGCGTTAGAATTAACGGTAGCGGTGGAGGTCAAAAAAGAACAGGGTCGGTCTCAGATACGACAAAACTTCAGTAATTTTAAGAATAACTGGGAACATTATGCATTTTACATATCTCATGTTCACTGCATTCACAAACTAAACAAGTTGCCGCCATTGTCCTTTAACTACAATATTACTTTTACAATATTTTCAAAATCAACAAAATATAGAGTGGCCCAAAAGTCTGGAAACGGCCAATTATCTCGTAAATTGTTAGTCATTGTACATTGTACAAAATTTGGAGTACACCTATTTTGGAATACGGAGATTCCAGATTTGATATTTGAAATGTTGCCAGATTTGCCGTTTCTCTTATAATATTAGTTACTTTGGTTTTTAAAATTCATCACTCTCTATATTCAGTCATTATTGGAATTTCCTTTTCAAAGCGAGTTCAACCATATGTAACACTTATGATTTTATGTAGTCTGGAAGGTCTTAAATAAATAAAACAGGAGTCTGGCAACGCAACAATAAATTTTTTGATGCAAATTATTTTCAACTACATTAAAACGTAACAATTGAAAGATTACAACATTTTTAACATAATGGTTACTTTATAAAGTGTTCAAAATGTGCTTCATTTGTAAGTTGATAGTACCCTAATCGATGGTAGAATGCGTCTACCATATTTCTCTATGATTGTTTAGAGAAATTAATTGAGATTCGTTGCCTTAGCTATGCAATACTTGCTGGTTTAGTTTTGTAAACTGAATTTTTTGAGTATCCCCAATAAAAATAATCTTTAGGATTTAAATCAGCTGAACGTGGAGGCCATTCAATACTACCTCGTCTACCAATCCATCGTCCGGGAAATATCTAAATAACTCCGAACATTTACACCAAAATGAGCTAGAGCTCTATCTTGCTGAAACAATATCTGATTAAAATTGGCTTCAAACAAGTTTCTCAGTGTAGGTACAATCTTCGTATCCAAAAATAGGTGTACCCCAAATTTTGTACAATTAGGACTAGGAATTTACGAGATAATTAGCCGTTTCCAGACTTTTGGACCACACCGTATAAACACTACACTATAAAATAAACACATTAATATTAATCACTCTCCAAAATACCTAACAAACGAGAATCGCGATGAATTATGAAGAGAATTATGAATTGTGACATATTTATCTATTAATGATAGAAGCAGAACAGACACCTACTATTACTACCTGCTGCGGAAGTAAGACAGATATATCTACAAATACTATGAGAAAAGGAAAAAACCATTAGTTACACGTCTTGTTAGTTGTATCTCGTATATTCGTAATCAAGAGTTGTAAAATCAATGTAAAACTGCAATAGAGAATCACTATAAAAGTAAATTTTATTAGCTGAAATGTTGTACGAACTTTTATTAATATAGAGGAACAAGTATTTACCAACGTATTATCAAATGATAACGAAATAAATTCAGAATAACGCTACTGACGAATAATTTTCAGGGTAGCTAAATTTAGCATACTCTAAGTCCATATCAGATATACACAGAGATAATTTTGGATAACATAATATCAGCAACGCATGAATATATACACATATCTCACCGCATGTTTAGTCCACAAACAGGGGAGTTAATACATAAATTAAACCTATAGGATTTATTACTAGGAATTAAAATTCCCTAATTTACAAAATTTGGAATTTGCAGTTCCACAAAGAAGTCAAAGAATATTGCTTGATGTGTACTCGTATTCCTTTTAATAAGGCGATGAAAGAAGCTCCACATAGCCCCTAGGTCTTTAATTCTTTCTAAATTTAGTATTAAATTCTAATTATCTTTTTCATTTTGCAGTATAAATACCGTAGAGACGATTTGCATGTTCCTCCTGTCACATTTTTTTTTTAATTTTATTCAAACAATATTTTAAAACTACCAATTGGAAATTATAAAATCAACGATCTATTACATATTTAAACATATTTAAAATAATCTTTCAATAAAATTTCAAAATAACTGCTATACTAAATAAATCATCCGTGAACATAAATCTGAAACAGTACATCAATTATATTATCAAATAAATGAACATTTCAAATTTAGCAAATGGTAAACTCTGACTCAATTAAATATCATGGTTTATGATTTTTATGTTATATAGGCTTGTCAGCTGAACAAATAATGACCAAATAAATTGTAAATTCCAAAATATCTCAAAAAAACATTCCAATCCAGATACAATGCGAGCCAAAAAGTTTGTAATGTACGTATGGGAAATATTTAATAACGATCGATGGTCAAATGTCTATGATCGATTATCAATTAACGATTGTCGATTATCGATTGTCGATTATCGATTGTCGATTATCGATTGTCGATTATCGATTGTCGATTATCGATTGTCGATTATCGATTGTCGATTATCGATTGTCGATTATCGATTATCTATTGTCGATTATCGATTGCTAACGTAGTTATCACAGACATGTTTTTTCTACCACACATTAAATAATATCTATAAAATTTTGAAAGTATTTAAGAACTAATTAAAATAAAATAAATATTAAAAATAAACACAAATATATGAAATTGTGACTTTTGTAGGTGAGATAAGATAAGTAAAAATCAATGCTATTCATAAAAAAGGTAATTTGTAACTTTGTTACAGCAGAAGGATTTCCTACACCCAATTTAAAATATTTTTTTATGAAGAAATAAAAGATCTTTATTATGATTGGTAGATTATATTTTCATTAATTCAGCTCCAAATATATTTCGGAATAAAATTCCTACTTCTGGTGCAGTCCCAGAATTTTAAAATTTAAAAAATCATTTAGGGGCATAAAAAACACTAAAGTGATCATAGACGAAACCCATCTGTTTGTTTGTGATAATGTATAGGTGTATGTATTCGAAGTATTAATATTTGGTTTTAAAAAATTATTTGGGAAACAAAAATTAGAGATTTTACCGAATTAAAAATTGCCAGTGGCGGTATAGTATAAATGAAATAGCTTACAACTAGTTGATTAAATTAAAAAAAAAATTTATTTGTTCAGAAATAATATTTTAGTTCTTTTATATTGGTTGGATAAATAAATGATTTCTTAAAAAGAGATGCATTCTAACTTCAATAACTTCGGAACTATAAAAGATATTTGGACCAAACTCAAAGCTGCCTTTTTGTGTCTACGTCCTTTACTATATTTGGTGCCAAAGAAGGATTTATACAGTCTCTACATTGGCGCAAAAAAGATTTACATGTGCTGCTAAAGTAGCACCAAAAATCTGCCTACTTTGGCACATCATACACAAATTTTTTTTCCAACATGCGGTTCATGAAAACGAACCATATTTGGGTGATATATTGTCAATTTTAAGAAGTTTGATTTTCCAATCGGTTTCTGACTTAGAGTTCCAAAATAGGTCAAAACCTGCCAAAGTAACCCCGTTTTATGGTAGTTAATATCTATGTGGTTGTAGAAAAAAGTATTTTTAGTTCATATTAACTTTAGAAAATTGTTAATTTCCAAGCCAATTCCAGGTTGTTTTGTATACTGAGCTACTAAGATCTATTTTAAGGCATAATAATTGAGTTTGAAAAAAAAATAGACAAGGAAGGGGTCGAAACAAAATATTTGATAATTTTAATGATTACCTATAGGTGAGAGCAGCAAAGGATAAGCACGGTTTAGGTATAATACATTTAAACTACAGAAGCATTACAATGAGTTATATGTTGAAATGGCAAAACATCACTTGGATATCATTGTTTTATCCGAAATAGGTAATATAAATAAACTTACTGACTATTCTATACCAAATTATTCTATATTCTACAATTAATCAACAATAAACAAATGTGACGGTGTTGTCGTATATTTAAAATATATTACCCATTAACAATAGTAAATTTTTAAGGGTTATACAGCTACCTACCAAGCAATAATACAAAAACTGTAAAAACTAAGGAAAAAAAGATTAAACCCTGGATCCCACTTCTCTATTAAGCAACGGGATTACATGAAAAAAAATTATTAAAAAACTACTCTTTTGATATAGAAACCCAATATAGACAGCACCGGAACAAACTAAATTTACGAATTATAGGCCTATTTCGGATATTAATAATTTTGCAAAAAATTTTTGAAATGGCTCAAAGAAATAAACTAATTGACTTCTTTCATGCAAATAACACTATTAGAGAAAGACAATATGGATTTATAAAAAACTCTAATACTGTTGTGGATATTCTAGAAAAAACGGTCGGTGCCTTGGATAGGTCTCTGACATTCCTAACGGTATTCCTTGACTTAGCCAAAGTCTTTGACATTGTCTTACGCGAAACTTTATTAATTAAGTTAAATTTCTATGGTATTAGAGGTCTTGCCCTTGATCTAGTGTCTACCTGTCGAATGGAACCCAACGAATTAAAATTGGCAATATTATCAGTTCTGAGTCCATTGTAAAAACGGGAGTACCACAGGGAACTGTATTAAGCC
Organism: Psylliodes chrysocephalus; assembly: GCA_927349885.1. NCBI lineage: Eukaryota > Metazoa > Arthropoda > Insecta > Coleoptera > Chrysomelidae > Psylliodes > Psylliodes chrysocephalus. Next base: position 94,593,280 of record OV651816.1, on the reverse strand, counting down.
CAATACTTTTCCTTGTATATATAAATAATATTACCAAGATAAAAAACTTCACCGGAGACCTCATATGTTATGCCGATGGCACTGCTTTAATTCTTACGTGTAAAAACTGGAAGGAATCTAAGATTTTTACAGAATCAGATTTAAAGAAAAAAAGTTTGTAGGTAAATCATAATAAGCTTACATTAAACGTCAAAAAAAAACCAAATTTATAACATTAAGCCCAAAAATTATTAACCAACCTAGTAACATTGCTATAAAACTTTTATATATAAAAAGAACATATAAAATTTTGTACCAATCATGACCCTAACAATAGTGTTACGAATAAATATAACACCCTGTAAATAAGTATGTTATGATTTGTAAAGTTTTGTCAGGCGCCAGGCGCGCGAAACAAAGATTCAATAAAATAATAAAACGTGTAGTTGGACAAGGTTTTATTAACTCATAATATTAAACTTGGGCCCCTCTATACAACTCGCGGTTACCGCTAAGAGTGGTCTTAAGGGTCAGTCAAAAAGGCCTATAATCTCACTCTTAACAATAGCACTGACTATAAAAGACCAAAAAAAAAGAAGAAATGACAAATGACATATGTCAAATAAATAACCTTCAATCCTGCCAATTGACAAATCTAGCAAAAATCGCATGGTCGTTAAAACACCAAACCAACAAGAAAACGTAAAACCAAATTAATTTCTTTAAATCCGGACCTCTATGAGGGCCCGCAAACGAAAAAAAGGGGGGTAACAATACCCATACAATCTGAACGGATATTACAGCACCAAAAACGGACATGACAAGGATAACAAAAATTAATTACATAATAATAATATAATAAAAAAAAGGATTTCAAACATTTAACAAATATAATGACCACCCTAACGTGTACTAAAGGTAGGCCAAAAATATAATTTAATAAAAATTAAATGTGAACTGTATAAAAAAAAAAACAAAAATGTTTTTCTTGTAGAACAATTTTGACTTTGTAAAAATAATGTACAAATATTAAAAAAAAAACTACTGAAGAAAGCACTTATCAGTGCCGAAAGCTGTACCCACAAACACGAGTTTCATTCCTCAGCCAACAATGATGTCCTTACTCAACATTGTAAAAAAACCTTAACGCAATGATCGTTTCTATTCTTTGGGCCTAGGTTCTTCAATATAATTCCATTTCACCTGAAACAAATTATTAAATTAAAGCTGTTTAATCAAAATTAAAGATTATATAAAGAAAAATCAAATTACGTTCCTGGAGGTTAAAAAATAAAATAATTTCATATGGGACAACCTATTCTGTAAATATAATAAATAAATATAAAAATTATAAAATAAATTAATATTTTTTGCTCTGCTTACCTTTTACTGCTTTCGTCATATCTATTTTTATCATTAAACACAACAAAAATAATTTTTTTCCCTGATCCACCATTCCTTGTTTCCCTCATATAGGTATCAACTCAGTTCTTGCTATTTTCTCTCTGTAGGTAATGTACAGAAACGAGCATTTAGCAAGACAGGCAACTATTGCCTAGGTGACTTACTTTTTTTGCGGTTTCTTTTTCATTGTTGTCTCAATACCTTGTATTATTTTTATGCATTATTTTTACGTACTTAATAAAAAATAAATTCTAAAGATGAATACCGAAATTTTCATATTTTTCAAAAATATCAAATTTTATTATGAATTCTATCAAATTTTATTGCACAAATATTTTTTTTTCACCTTCTTTTATTTACAGTTGTTTTTACAAAATTTATACAATACAATTACTTATGTTGTTAACAGTTAATATCAAGAACCAACAAAACTTTATAATTAGGTCAAGTATACATTTTATGTATTTATTTTAATGCGTGTTGAAAGTCCAACATTATTGTCGATTTCCCCACATCGTGCAAGGAAAACAAGTGCGTCGGTGGGCAATGAAAAACGACCCTTAATAAATCACACAATCTTCTCCCCTTATTAAGGACTCAAAAGGACTGCAAACTCATAAAATTGCTGTTCATGTTCTTTTGTTGCGCTTTTAATGATTCCATCTACACGTTTCACTCGCCAAACCTGCTCTTCAAAACTGAAGTGACTAGCCTATTTTCCACTTTCACCTTTGAATAAAACTGCACTTAGGATTTTGTTTTCAGTTTTAATTTATGGTTTCATTTCGTCTTTAATGTCGTGATCGTATAAATGTAGCCCTAATAATGTTAAAACAGTAATTAATTTATAAAAAGGCGTGTTATAAAACGAGAAAATTTAAAAAGTTTTATAAAGAAAATTGAGTTTTAAAAATGATTCACAAAAGAAATAATAATTGAAAAACAGTATTAATTTCAATTCAATATATTCTGAGCTTTTTTAATACTTGTTTTCTTCAAATTATTTTGTTATTACATTGAAGATGGCTTATTGTTGATTATAATAGTGTAGCGTAGGTTTCTGCCGCCCGGGATAGATGCCAGATTTACCGCTCCTCTATTGGTCACATTATATTACATTTTCAATATAAAAAAAAATTATCCATGACTTAAAATTCTTAATAGCTAAAATTAGAAATATTTAATGGTAAAAGGATGTTTTAAAAGTATGTGTATGTATAATTATCCAATTCATTGACTACAGGATGATTAAATAAATATATAATATTTAATAATATAGTTATCTATGTTACAAGTTTTAATTGCAGTTTTATATTGTAAGAATAACTATCAATATATTTATCAAATCACCCTGTAGTCAATAAATTGGATAAATATATATATGGTAAATTGGCATATCACAATTATCCCGTAAAAATACTGCGTTTCACATTCATAATTAAAAAAAAATATATTGGCCTATATCAATATTTACAAATCACTCTGTAGAAATGGCACCTAACATTTTTGTATTAATTATCATTAGACATGATAAATAATAATTTATTTTTTAGTAAATATTTTCGCCTTCTGGAACAATAAAAGTAATTATCAAAAACACGTCTTTACTTATTCGTAAAAAAAATAATTTTTGACAGATTTTTACATTCGTAGAGTGCCAAGGGATGTTACAATAAGATTTGACACAAAAAAGCCAAGTAAAAACTCCTCTTAAACTATTTATTATTGGATGAATATCATATCGAGAAAAATATTTGCTATACTCTGTTTTTAAACTTGGAGGAGCGATTTGAAATTGGCAATTCTGTAGACTTGTGACTGGTCAGCTCATAACTGACATATTTTTAGCTTTTCCATTGCTTTCGTCCCTTTGATATATCATTAATATTTAGTTTTCCACTTCATTTCGTTAAAAAACAGATTTTATCAGAACTCCAGTAAGTATTGTATTTATTTTCTGGAATTATAGGTCCTTCTATACCGAGTATTAGTAAGAGTAGCAGTTTTTAGTGTAGTCCACCAAAACAACAAAACGGTTGAGTTTAGGCCATTTATAGTGGCGTAGCCACGGGAAGGGTTTTGGTGGTCAGAACCCCCTCATAAAGGATTCTCGCGTCACCGTTTCCGCTATAGCATTGGTACTGATCGCTATTGATTGTCTGTTTTTATTCACTTTTTTGATGGAACCTCCCTATAGTTCTTAAAAATCCCTCTGTTGTTGAATGTGTTGTGACGAAGTCACTAAAATTCCCATTAATTTATTCCATAAATTAATTTCTAAAATTAATTTCCGTCTATGAACATTTTCAAGACCCCCTGTAACTAATATTTCCATAGAATTACCGTTTTTAAATCTTTACAAGAGCCCTCGTAGTTTAAAACTTTTCAATATCACAATAATGTAAATCGTCTCGTAAAATTGCAATAGTAGTAGGTTTATCAGTAAGTTGATTAATTAACGTTTTTTTTGCAATAACAATTTATTTCCTCTAGGTGGGGCTACCGCCCCACTCCGGCAAAAGTACGAATTCTGATAAAACTAAATGTTTGCGATGAAGGAACTCTCTTTTCCTTCTGCTACGCCGTCAGTTCGCTAGTAACAATTGTTTTGGTGACGAAGTGCCGTTTTTACCGTGAAGGCCGTAATTTTGTGGAAGAAGTTAGTTAAGGTAGGCCTTTTATTTAAAATCCCGTCTAATAATTCTCCCTGTAACATTCACTTCCATACTATTAATTACCTGAGCTATTCGACCAGTATTTTTGATTTCTTAGTACCTGGCAGGGTAACGAATTGTATTTAAATGCGGGGCGTTAGTGCCCTTCAACCATTTTCGTGTTAATCAAGGGACGATAGTGGTATTCGCTTGCTCTCCCTGTCGAGAATCACAGCTGTTTCTGTTTTGTAGAAGCTATGGATTACCAGATGTCTACATAAGAGAAATTTGAAACCGAATAAATAAAATAAAAATTCTCAGAGTATTGGTCGAATAATACCGCTTTAAGACACCTGTTATTTGGTCTATTGTGCCTAGCAAAATAATATTGCGGGGAGGATATTAGGCGCCGTTCTTACAAAGGCATCCGTCATTTTTTTTTCTCTCATGAGTGGAGGGTGATACTGTTCACCACCGCTGACAGATTACCGATATTTTATCACTGAGGGTAGCTTATTAATTTTTTTTATTTTTGAAACGTATAGTTCGAATCATACTTAGTTTTACTATTGTAGATATTTTTTTTTTTTTTTGCTAAAACCGGTCGTTTTCATTAATGGAAAGGAATTTGTGCTAAGGGTGTTAGTGCCCACCGTTTTATTTTTTTA